>CM047985.1:4178406-4190454 GCA_026261665.1 Melanotaenia duboulayi
GTGTAATCCCTCCAGCGTGTCCTGGGTCTGTCCTGAGGTCTGCTGATGGTGGGATGTGCCCAGAACACCTCACCAGGGAGGCAACCAGGAGGCATCCTGACCAGATGCCCGAGCCACCTCATCTTGCTCCTCTCAATGCAGGAGCAGTGACTCTTCTCTGAAGCCTTCCCAGATGACCAAGCTTCTCACCGTATCTCTAAGGGAGAGCACGGCCAAAACGAGGAAACTCAATTCGGCTCCTTGTCTTTGCAATCTCGTTCTTTTGGTCAAGACCATCTCATGACCAGAGGTGAGGGCAGGAATGTTTGGCCTGTTGGTCATTTTATTGTTTGTTTGTTTGTTTGGGTTTGGATTTTCTCTAAATGTTAAGGAAGACTGAATTGTTAAAGACAAACTCTTAGACTGTGGAAAAAAAATAAATAAAAGTTGAGTGAACCTAAAAAAGTAAGGCAACCAGTTGCAAAGCTTGGTTGTGTGAACTTAAATTAAACCAGTAAATCAAAGTTTAACAAAGTAGAACAGCTCTTCAGGTCTGCTCATGTCTTTGAGGTGAAACAACTTATGTGAAGCTGAAAATGTCAAAAGTTGAGTCTTATTTATTTAACTTATTATAACTTTGATTTACCAACTTAATGTAGGTTTACACAACACAGGTTTTTTTGTTGTTTACTCAAAAATGCTTTGCCGCTAGTTGACTTACCTTTTAAAGTTTTTAGGAAGTCTGTGTTCAGTTCATCCAATTTCTTTTCACTTATTCCAGTGCAGGGTAATGGGGGCTGGAGCCTATCAGCTACTAGCTGAGGGGCAGGTACAACCTGGACAGGTCACTAGTCCATCACAGGGAGACAACAACTAACTACTCACACTCACTCCTGGNAGACAACTAACAACTAACTACTCACACTCACTCCTGGGGGAAATTTAGGGTGAACAGTTATGGTGAGATAAGAATATTTCCATGACTTGAACAGCCATTTAACTTGCATGGTGCCTTAGTTGCATTTATAGAGGCACAAACCATCTTAAGTTGTATCAACTAAAGAATTTAACTTCATTGCACAGCTGATTTGTAAACTTGACATTTTGAGTCATCTTTTAAAAAAAAAAACAGTTTGCTTACCTAACTTTAAAAAAGGATTGTTAAAATTATAAATGTGTAATTTGGGGTTTTTAACAATGTAGAAGAAACGTCGTCATGAAATGAGAAACGGTGTTATAGCATTTATAACAGGATATTTGGTTAACTACTGTGATGGATAAACTCTATAAAAGATGTTAGAGTAGTTATTGCCTCCGGTTGTTCCCCGCAACTCTGTAAATAGTTCAGTCATCTCAACCACCAAACAGGACGTTGCTCCCTCGTTGAGATGGTTGGCATTCTTGGTACTTTCTCTGACATGTTTGGTCTGTAACGAACAGGCTTTGAAAGCTTCTGTCAACGCCAGAAATGCCTAATAACGTGGAAAGAGTTTGTCTCAGGTCAAAAGAATTAACCTCTAGTTGTGTGCGTGGCTAAACTTGGATAAGGAGCATGATAGTCAGGTCTTTCAAGATTTATTTTGGGTTCCTCCCACTCTTAAAAACACACTTCAGTTAATTTTGCATGGCCTGCTTGGTATGCGTAAGATTTCCTCCTCTTCCCACCACACACCCTCATTGTTTCCCACATGAGGACACTCAGCATACTTTCAGATTAGCTGAAACCGAGGCTTTGGGATATTGTGTTTCTACCACCAGGACACATGTTTATCTTGTTAGCCTGTTGATGTTACTCGGGGGCTTGCTGTTTAAAAGCGGCAGACTACTGAAATGCCTTTAGAAAATTTTAAGAAGCTTGAAACTGATTGTCAGTTTCTTCTAAAATGATCTGTATGACCAGAAATAATCTCTATTCTAGAGAAAACATTTTTGCAACTGAAACCACTTTTATAGAAAAGATTGTGACTATGGATTAAAAACACAAATTCATTCAAGTTCATAAAAAATAGCATTTTTAATTCTTATTTACATACAGCAGGAATTTGCCTTATGCCAGAAACAGTAACATGATGCAGTGCTAAACCGTTTGGGGGACCTTTTTCACTGCTGCACTGCTAAACATGCAGCAGAGCAGCTGAGTTATTGGAGATGTTGAGCAGTGAAAACGGATGGAGAAAGTGAAGCTGTAGCAAACGCTGAGGTTGAACACGATGACAAAAAAAAGAAAAAAAAAAGAAAAGAGCCGTATCTGTTGTCTGGAGATATTTTGGTTTTAGAAGATCGGATGTGGACTAAACTTTTACTGAAAATCCTTTCAGGCCAAAGCTGTTGCCAGACGGTGCAACACAAGCAATTTACTGCACCACCTTAGAATGTCTAAAACTAAGAGCAACACCATCCACATCCTCAGGTACAGCTGAAAAAATTAAGTACACTTTAGTCTGGTGTCACTTGTTTGTTGGAGGTAAGGGCTACCAATCCATACAGTCAATGACCTGCTTCTGATAAGTTCTGTGGAGAAAGATGGATTCAGGACTACATCCAAGACACTGTGGACATTTAAGAATGTTTTTTTACAATTCTCATTATAATGTACTTTTTTTTCTTAGCCAATCTACTGCTGTAATTCTTGTCTTAATCACTGGAAATGCACCATAAAAATCAAACATACAATTTTGGTCATACCACCCTGCATTACTTCAGGCACTCATTAGACCCCTAAAAACTAGGGGTGTTAAATTGAATCGTTCCTACTATCCATCGCGATGTGGACGATTCTGCATCAATGCAGTGACAAATTATAGTGGATTGTAATGTAATTTACAGTAATAAAGTTTCTTTTCCAGCTGTGGAAAAAGAAAGTTCTCAAGTTAAAATTAACGCAGGTAAACAGGTAAAGTCTGCAGGACAGTGGTTAACAGGTCCACAGCTGGTGATCCCTGCACTAGTGCATTAGATAAATCTTCATGATTTTTTAAAGGGCTTGAAATAACTTTTGTAATGAGTACAAAAAATTTTGAACTTTTTAAAATTGAAGAAAAAACTTTTTAATCCAGTACTTGCAGACCCAATAAGTATTTCTTACATTCCTAAAACCGCAACAGCTGTACTTTTCTAATGAAGAGACTCAGTAAAAAAAAGTGGGTCTGATCCCAGTTTAACGTCATTATGACAAAGTTACGGTTAATGGAAACTGTGTTCAGTGTTAAATGTCTCGTTCTTCTTATCAACACGTTCAGTGGAGCCAGTCTGATGGAGTTAACGTTTTCGTACAAAGGTAGTAACAAGCTAATTTTATTCTGTTGTTGCTCTAAGCTCGTTGCTAACCTAGATGCTAACATTAGCTTCATATTACAGTGACTAACCTCTCCAGGTGTGTTTTAAGATGGATAAAGGTGGATGTGGTGGATCCAGTGTCCTGGATTTTTACGGTTCCTATCTACCTTCACTCCTTAATCCAGAGCTACGCTCCCGCTCCACAGTTACGCTCTGCCAGCAAAAGAGGCCTAGTGCTCCCACCATAACGTGGTGCAAAATCAGTAGCTAGACTCTTTTTCTCTGTTGTTCCCTGGTGTTGTAACGATCCACCATATCCACTTTCAAGAGCAAGCTAAAGACTCACCTGTTTAAGGAGCATTTCGCACTTAGCTTAACTCTTCTACTTGTCGAAATGAGTTAGAAAGATTTGTCCAGCTCTTTTGCACAACTCAGCACTGAATAAGCTGTGTGCACTCGTGCCCATGAATATTGTGTGATAAAATCATGATCTAGTAATTAAACAAAGGACTAGTATAGAAAAAAGCACTGCCTCTAGCACTACATGACAGCACTTGGGTCCAACTGAACTCACAGCAGTCTGACTACCACTTAATGATGACGTCCATCTTGTTTGAATTCTTGCTTGTGTTCTTACTTTCAGATGTGAGTCGCTTTGGAGAAAAGCGTCTGCTAAATTACTGTCAAATAGACTGTCGAATACCACATACGTTCCAGTTTGCTGCTCTTATACTGGTCCCTTTTTATAACATGTTTGATACCCAATAGTTACAATGACGCTGTAGCAACAAATGCTTCTTCAATACTGTCATTGTTTTGATTGGTTGCACATGCACTGCGGGTGCATCTGTGGCATTATATCAGTTTTAGGTCTGGGGAAATGACAGCAGAAAGGAGATAGGACAGAGAGAAGATCATGAAAAAATTAGAGTGTCAAATCGCAGGTCTGAGTTAAGCCTCAAGTCTTTTAAGTGCAAGTCCAAGTTGAGTTGATTTAATGAGCCATCCACAGTTTCACTGTACCCACCGTGTGTACTTAGACTTGCATGGCTTAATCTTTTAGACAAGTGTATGCTACTGGCAGAGTGATGCAACATATCACAATTCAGAAAATCTACANTATATAGAGCAACATATCACAATTCAGAAAATCTACAGTTATATAGGCTAGAAAGTACCTTGTGTCACTTAATGTTAAATCAGTAATTGTCATTTTTCTTTTTCATTTTTAGAAACAAACAGTTGACTCATAAGTTTGTACATAAAGTTCATCAATACAGCATGAAAAGCAGGAATTTTATCGATAACATGTGGCTTGCACTTGTCCACCTTAAACGCACAAGTGAGATTCACAATGCCTCATAAATGCCACTGGTAACCTGTATTTTCATTTTAGCTGAAATTATAATTGTGCCACAAGTGGGCAGTATAAAAATAAAACAGTACACTGTAAAAAGACCAATCCTAACATCATCTGTACACGTAAGAGATTACAGTCTAAGCATATTAGCTTTTGTAGACATTTTACAACTTAAGTCATTCCTGATTATTAGGGATGTAACAATACATTTATCTATGTTACTACATCAGTTCAGTAGCATCGATCCAAATTGTAAATATTTATCAAACATGTCGGATTGTGCTTAGAAATAATACTGTTTTACAGCCTGAGGCTTTATTGTATTATTGTTGCTTTTTGTGATTTGAACTGAAGTGATTTTCTTAAATCAACGTGACATCTCATATTAATTAAATGAAACTAAGACTGTATTGTTGGAGAATCTGTGATATTGGCAAACACTGAATCATTTTCCACTGAAATGATGTAATATTACATCATGATCAAACTTGTGATTTACACCCTTACTGATTAAATGATCCAAGTAGCTTACTTTATTTCTGCTAAATAAAATTGTGTACATTTTAGTGTCTGGTCTTACTTATCCTAACAGTAAGTATAAGACTCTTTATAGAGTTAAACATAATACCCTGCTGTATTTAACTCACCATAACTTGTACCGTCTTTGAGTAATTGTTGTACACCAGCACAATAAATGATTATATTACATTCCTGTAAAAGATATAGATATAGGCTTTTAAAATATAACTTTTGTTGGCAGGTGAAATGGGACAGATCGACTCAAGCTCCTGAAATCATATTATCCTAAATTTAGAAACAGTTGCTCAAAGAGAGGTTGGATAACTGCTCCGCTATCATCATAAAAATTAATGTGGCTCATTTTGAACAGCTGTCAGAAACCACATCAAATGCTACCATAATTGAGAATTTCTTGGCTGTGGTTGAGTTTGACTGATGTAAAATATAAACATCCATAAACATCGACAGCACTACAGAAAACGATGCCATCCAGACGCTCATATAAAGGTCTTAGCTTTTAAATAAATATATAAGAATACTCTATAGGCATATTGGTTTGTTTCCAGATTGAGATTACTAAATATAGTCACTTCTAAACCTATCTCCATTTTCAAAGGTCTAATCATAACCTTCCTTTGCAGTATTTATTTTCATCTGCTGAACCTTTAAATTAATCTCTTGCAGGTCTTTCATTTGTTGCTGCTTGACCACTGAAATTATTATCTGCATTTAACCACCAATAAAATCTTACCACATATTTTGAGAGGGGAAGATGGATGAAGAATTGATTTAGAGAGGGTGTCCCTCTGACTTTAAGTGGTAATATAGCGTCATAGTAATGTCAGTTTGGTCACCTTAAAGGGACACTGTGTAACATTTTCTGTTTACTGGCCAAAGTCGATGTCTGCACGTATATGGACCATTCTCACTAACGTCACACTCTTCGTTTACACGGCCGTTGGGTGGCAAAAAGCTAGCTGGGACGCGCTCACACTATGGTGACTATTAACTCTTTCTGATGTGGTCAGACAGCAGTATTTTGAAAAAGACTTACTGGTGCTCAAAATCCAAGTGATTTTCCAAAATGATATTCTGGTTAAAAAAAAAAACTCCAAAGCATCTAACTGACAGAGGTATTGCTACCCAGTTTACCTTACCATGACAGTCGCACTTCACAGGGGCAGAATTAAAGGCAGACAAGTCAGATTAAAGACTTAGAAATATGTCGTGGCAGGATGGGTGTCAGAGCTTGAGCTGTGGAAAGTGCCTCAAATAAAGTATTTTCTCTTCATGTCAGAGCGGAAGAAGAAAACAGCAGATACATATAACGTTAACGCGATGCAAAAATTACAGATGTCACGGTAATATATTTAGGAGTTAACGTTACTAACCGTGAGAAAATATTGCTTTTTAAAGACTGTTTCATTAATTGAGACCAGCGTGATCAGACAATACAAAGAAAGAGGATCAATATGGCACTAGCCTAGAAGGAGAAAGATTTTAAAAGGTCATTTAAAATTTCAAGTAGCTGAAGTTGCCAGCTTTCTCCTCCACAAGTAAGTCGAAGATACTGCCCAACATAGCCTAAAGCTAACTTTTTTCATTTGGCTTTGTTAGACAGTATTTACATGACGTTTATGTGGTTTCAGTTGCTCTCTTAGTCATGGTAAATGCCGGCTTTCAGTCGCAGTAAAGCTGGACTAAAAGCAGGTGGGACGGCTTTATAAGCTGGTTTTACTGGGAAATAAAGCCGCTGCTGTGTCGAGACCACCTTCCTAGTCCAGATCCGTTCCCCCGTTGAGAACTGTTCTTTCTTTCTGTGATGAAAGCATGACGGTCAAGCTTGTCGGTCGAGGCTTTTTGAGACATGACAGCTATCGTTGCTGCAATACGTGTTTGAGAAAGTGAGGCGCTAGATAGCACTATATGTTCGAATACGACAAACAATTCCAACGTTAGATGGAAGTAATTGCTACACAATATACCTTTAAAATCTGAAAATAATTACACTTAATCACAGGGAAAGTCTGCTAGTGATGTTCGCTGCATGTGAGGTTAAAAAATAGGCCCAGCCTCTCATGTAATGCAATTCTGAATCACCTTAAATGTTGTCCTATGATAATCTGCCTTCAACAAACACTTTTAATACTGAGTTAAGGTACAAAACTAATTGAATTTAGTGCAAACACTTGCCTTAAGCTCTGCCCAACCTGTGCCCTGGCAGTCATTTGTCTGTCTTAAGTGCTGATTGTGCTGTGTACACTTTCCCTTTTCAAAGCCTTACACCTGCGGCTTTGTCTGCCTGGGAATCTGTCCACAAATATAAGACACTATGTTCTACGCTGCACCTGTTTTGTAAGTTATTCTAAGCAGGGTAAATAATAATCACATTATAACTCATCAGTATTTCATGAGTAGGGCTGTTAGAGTGGTTATGTTAGTTTCAGTTCACAGGGACATAATTCTTTATACAGCTGCAAAAGGGCAACATTTTGAGTGTAATAAGTCGTATTATGGCTTTCAAAACACAAAAATTGAAGTTCAAAAATTGTATAAAGGGGGCCAAAGAGCAAATTTTGACAGTTTGGTCTCCATTAACTTTCCCTCAGTGGATTTTTACTGTATGTTAAAATCCACCTGTGTAATCATCTCAAATCATTGCTCAGCTACAACAGTCCTGTTCCCTCTAAATGAACCATTGAACATTTAGCCTTTTGACTCAGTTTACGTCTGCTGCATGATCTATTTTGCTCCCACAAAAGCAAAAGATTGGAACTTATGATTTAGATAAACATTTCTTTAAAAAAGGAGTCCTTCATCCAGCGAAAGCAAGATTGAACACTACAAACTCGTGTGTTTATTGTGCTTTTCTTCTCCTTCGTGTCCATTGACATGATTATTAAGTTTGTTTGTCCCCCCCCCTTATAATACATAGGTAGAAAAATAAAACCAAGCAAAACAAAGATTGGGGTGTATTAAATTGATACTGTGTACTATATTATTTACTTACACTATCTACATCAGGGGTGTCCAAAGCCAGTCCTTGAGGGTCGCTGTTCTGCAGGTTTTCAATGTTACCTGTTTCAACACACCTGATCCAACAGCCAATTAAGTTTTGCACAATTACACATTAATTTCAGTCAGGTGGTTTTGGAGCAGGGACACATCGAAAACCTGCAGGACTGTGGCCCATGAGGACTGGAGCTGGACACCCCTGATCTACATGTATAGGTTTACGGCCACTTTTTTTGGCTCCACCTGTTCAACTGTCACGTCCACAGCTTCTTGACATAAATATCTAAATCAATATCTAATGCAATTCAATACATTTAGTCATTTAGACCTGGGCCCCGTTTTAGAAAGCGGGTTCAACAAACTGAGTTTAATGCGCAACTCTGGGTTGACCAACTCTGAGCTGTCAAACTCAGAGTTTTCGGTTTCAGAGCAGGTGATAACTGTTAGTCCAATCAACTCTGAGTTAACTTACCCCTGAGAACAGGGCGGGAGGGGACGATAAAAAGCCCGGTCCTCGTGAGCTACTGTCCTGCAGGTTTTAGATGTCTGCTACTACAACACACCTCTGCACAAGCCTGTTAATGACCCAGTGATTTGTTATCAGGGTATAATCCAAAACCTGCATGACAGTAGCTGACGAGGACCTGAGTTGGAGATCCTCGTTCTAAAGGCTACTTTATTTACCTGAACATTAATGCTGTGGAAAGACTTCCTGTTCACATAATCTCTTTCATCTACTGAAGGAGCTGTGATAAGAATTTGAGTCCCATCTATGCAGCCAATCACACCCGGAAACCTTAAAATATATCAAATCAACTGATGTGTTCCACACTTAAAAATAACTTCATTATTGTTTAGACAATTACCTGAAATTCTGTGGAATTCTTCGATGTATCTTGTGGGTCTGTGACTTGGGAACACCACAAAAGTGTAGAGCAAAYGTTTCAGTGCAAGAATGACAGTTCTCACTGCCCGACAGACTGTTGCCTTTGAAATATGCAAAGCATCACCCATGTTATAAAGAACAACACACACAAGAYGATGCTGTCCTGCAACTCATCTACCATCTAGTCCTCTGAGCCGGACAAACGTCGAAATGTAGAATTAGAACCATAGCAACAACCGGCAAAAAGAAGAAACGTTGTAACAACAAGCAAGATGAGATTTTCACACACAACCATCTCTGTTTACCGTTCTCTGTAAACCATAGGGTTTACAGAGAATGGTCTAAAGAACAGAAAATATCCAGTNGGTCTAATGGTCTAAAGAACAGAAAATATCCAGTGAGCAGCAGTTGTCTGGACCAGAATGTCTTGTTGATGTCACAGAAGAATAGTCAGATTGGTTGGAGATGATAGAAAGGCAACAGGAAGTCAAATAAGCACTGGTTCCAACCAAAGTCTGCAGAACAGCATCTCTGAACACACAACACGTCCAACCTTGAAGCAGATGGGCTACAGCAGCAGAAGACACACCGGGTGCCTCCTGTCAGCTAAGAACAGGAAACTGAGGCTACAATTCACACACACTCACCAACACTGGACAATAGAAGATGGAGTTGCCTGGCCTGATGGGTGTCCATGTCAGCTCCACATTCATCTCGTAGGGTCAGAATTTGGTGGAAACATGAAAACACGGATCCATCCTGCCTTGGATTAACATATCAGGCTGCTGGTGGTGTCATGGTGTGGGGGATATTTTTTTGTCTCACTTCATTCAGGTGAAGTTGCTGGGACATGATCAGAGGTTACAGCTTACACTGCACTTTAAAGTTAATAATGTTAAGACTTGAGAACAAACCATGAAGAGTTTGGCCATCCAGAGACTAGAAGCCTAACAGGGTGAGTTATCTGTGAGGGGTACATAATTTAACAGGCAACCATCTACCCGGTCTCAGGGGATGGTTAAACCAGGCAACAGTGGTGATGAACACTGTTTATTTTGCTTAATTTTTGTGTATTTGTAAACTGTATTTGGCTGCTACCTTGGCCAGGTCTCTCTTGTAAAAGAGATTCTGAATCTCAATGGGACTTCCTGGTTAAATAAAGGTTAAATAAATAAAAAAATAAAAACACCCCATACTGAAGCCTCTGGAGTGATGTGGGGTTGGTAGCCAGAGCCAGGTCTCAAAAGCTGTGCCTCCAAGGCTGTGCTGCTTAATGTCAAGTTTTAAGGTTTAATACAATTGCTACAGACCCACTGCATCATTAAAAAAAGACTATAAAAGCTAATAAGATAAAAAAAAAATGATAACATTGCAGCTGTTGTGTTGAAGTTGATGAAAATAAAGTTGTTTCAGGATTATTTACCAAAACAATGAACTGTTGAGCTCGATATTAGCTTCTAAGAACTTGTTCCATAGCACTGAATGTGACACATTTCTTTTCTAACCACCCAGAAAAACATGCAGATCATAGTCACAAAGTAAATTTAGCTCTAATCTCAATCACCTTTTTATGTAGTGAAGAGCCAAAGTCAATGACCAATAAATGCTTCCATTTTATAACAAAGGCTGGAGCCAAATCCTGAAAGGTATCATTTGCACATTTGGCATTCAGCTGACATTTAGAGCCTGTTACTGTGAATGAGAGGTTTTGGCCTCAATTAAATTTGATAGACGTATGGGCCATTGCAGGCATCACGACCTTTTAGTTACAAGGTGGTTGCTGTAACCACAAGGCCACCCTGCCGCCTTTAGCTTACTGGTGGTTCCTGACTTGACTCAGTTATACTCTTAAATGTTAGCAGACTTCATACAGTGGGACTCCATGATGTCACATGCAGTCAGTGGTTTAAAAAACAAGCTGGTTCTCATTAGCTGGTGGACTGGAACCAATATTTTGTATGTGTGTGTGTGTGTGTGTCTGTATTTTGCCCTATTGTATGCCTAAACTATATGCATAGAGCACATGCACAGGACACATTCAGATGTGTGTGGTTCATGTGTAATCAGCAGGCAGGGACTTCCCCTCTGTTTGGAGCTAATGTCTGGCTGCACTGCCCAGATTAATGTGCTGTTGGAGCGAGAGCTGACAATTAGAAAAGTACTTGGTCACTTCAAATCCTTCAAAGAGAAATCTGCTGTGACACACGCACACACCACAAATGTTAACGTTTTAAAACGAGGGTCTTGAAGATGTAAAATGTTGAAAAAAGAAAAGAAAAGATGGTTTTGTAATAGCACATGACATGCTTGCTTTGAACAGGAAGGTGCTTGTTTCATGTCAGTAAATCATGTTTTGGTAGACTTGCTCAGATCAGACTAATCTCCAAACATTTTAGGAGGAAATTATGCCCCACCCAAATACTTTGAAGTCTGTTTTTTTTGTGTAAAAGATTGACAGTTTAGGCTCAAACACAGAAAGCAGGAACAAAGAGTATGAGAAGATTGTGTGTGGTGGAGTAAAGTTGCATGCTTTAATCACTGCAGTCTTCTACAACGTTACGTTACAGTTCATTGTTAGATCTGCAGTAGCTGAACCTGTTCCACACACTGCTACTTATTGCTTATAAAATTGCTTAATTCATTCATATATTTAAAGTGATGGTGTTGGTATGTCATCGTTTTCATTTACAATAAAAAAAGGAAAAGACAACAACACTAAATATTGTGAAACAGCAGAATTATGTTCGTCTGACTTCTGTAACGTCAAATTTAGATGAAATGCGACATGACCGTTCAGACTGAGGTTGTTTCCACACAGACTGGATACGTGTGCGACCCAGGACAACATATGAAAGTGGCCTGGGTCGGTTAAAGAAAAAATATCTGTGCTGTTCAGACTGTCATTAAAAAATTGAGTCGCAGTGTGAACGAAGCCTATATTTTCAAAAACCTGAGAAAAGAATTCTTGCAGAATATATAACAGCTTATGGCAGGGCTACTCAATTCGGTCCTA
>CM047985.1:4211492-4244060 GCA_026261665.1 Melanotaenia duboulayi
AGCCTGTATTTTTCATTTGTACTATGTGCCATCATAATCTTTTCTTCACCAGTAACACATGTACTGGTAACACATGATTTTCGTAGTCAGTAAGGAATTATTATTGGCTCTTTGGGAGTGGTTAGGCTTAATTTTAACTTGAATCAAAACAGCTTTGACTGAAATATCAAATCCATTAGAAAGTTGGGGTTATGTTTGCTGGTCCACTGAACGTTTTAATAATATTGCTGCATTCTGGCATCTTTAGGAATGTGCAGTTATACCATAGTTTGTAGGGGTTGCTTTTAAATGATTTAACATGCTTGCAGCTGTGTGTATTTCACAGCCCTAACACTGATGCATCAGATAATAATACACTGAATATGATGCGAGTCACAGATTTCCGAGTCCTCCATGTTGTACAGAAGAGGGGGAAAGCTGCTTTTAGCTACTTGGATACAGATTAACATAAAACTTTGTAAGTTGTACAGATTTAAAATGTTATGATGTGAACTGCATCCTGACTGGATCGGGGGCTCATTGATTCAAACACCATAAAGACAGAACATTAAACGCCTCCTTTTGGCTTTGATGCTTCGACCTAATGATGTCTTTTAAGGCTGGCTGTGTGATGATGGGAGCCAGCAGATAGGGTGAATGCTTCAGGCCTCCAGCCAGCTGCAAACCTAATAGCATCTGGTTTAAACATTGAAGAGACTGAGAGAGAGGAACCCTCTTTTTTCTAAGCTCTGGAGCACTAGTTATCTCCTTCCTTTTAACAAAAAGGATCTACAGATGGCTCATGTCCTGAGAGTTATTCATATATAATATCACCAGCTGAGGGATCTTCTTACTGTGTTACTGTAAGCTGACAAGTGGGACTCATTTATGCTCGGAGTAAACAAGACAGGCTGAACACAAAGGGAGTCCTCCTTACTTAAGATGTGTCAGAAAAGAAAGAAAAGCAGCGTTTTATTATCCAGGAGAAGGCAGACAAAACAACCTTTTCACACCTAAGTGTTTCCTCTGTTTGGAGTTCTTCCCATCCATTGTCATCACGTGTTATCTAAACCATCAAGTCCACATAAAAAGATCATTTCATGCTCGGCTGTCCCCCCTGGGGGTTTGGACAACTCAGCTTTCAATCTCTTTGTCTGATTCTGGTGGCAAAAACATTTGTCATCCTTTTTCTTTTTTTTTTTTTGTTATGTGTGGTTTGAACTCGCCTTCAAAGACTTGTCAGTGATGAGCAGCCGGAAACTTACGTTTGGTTTGCAGTGAAGATTTTTTTTTCTTTCTTTAATCTGATATCTATGTTTGAACTGAGTAAGCTTAGACATGATCTTTCGGCCAGGATGGGTTGTTTTTTCCATTTAGTAAATTAGCAATAGTTTTCTTATTTTTTTTAATGGCATGCAATAAAAAATACTTTGAGTCTCATAGAGAAATTATAATTTGAAATTTAATATATTGGTAGCAAATGAACAGCTGATGTGTTTTTGCACCATTCAGCCTGGGATAGTAGTGGGCTAGTATGAAGTACTAATGAGTAGCCAGTGTTTTCCTAGTTTGGAGCATCAGAAGCTTTCCTGACGTGGGATTTAACCATGGATCTAACAGCCATCAATATCTTAAATACAGGTTGAAGTTCATTGTGACAGGTTTAAATGCAATTTCACTGGCTGCCATGTGATAAATGAAGCAGCTGTCCAGGCTGTGCTATAACTACATTTTCCAGCAGCGTATCATACGTCCATGCCTAAATTACTTTAGGATCCATAGCGTTGTTTATGCAGTACTGTCTGCCTGAACAAAGTGCAGCTGAATGAGGAGCTAAATTTAAAGGAAGTGAAAAAGATAAGTGGCATGGTTGGACGGTGGAAAGAATGAGGCTGGTTACAAGATGAAAGGATTTAGGGAAATTTATGATGACTAAAGAGAAGATGAAAGCCATAGAGAACAAATAAACTTTGCATCCATGCCAGCAAGACAAAGAAAATGGTGATTGATTTCCAAAAGAAAACATAACACCCTGCTCCGGTGACGATTCAGGGACTTGACATTGAGCTGGTGGAGGACTACATGTACCTGGGTGTTCACCTCAACAACAAACTGGACTGATTAAGCAACATGGACACGAGGGGCCAGAGTTGTTTCTGCTTACTAAGGAGACTCAGGTCCTTTGGCATGTGCAGGACATCCATGTTGTGTTTTCAGTGCTTCATTAAAAAAACATCAAGTCACAAATTTGTCATTTTAAAGTAAAAATACTTGAAATCACAACTGTGTTGCAAAGGGTTTATAATTTGCAGAACATGTAACATTTTCTACGTGGGGCTGATAAAAAGTACAACAGACAGAAAAAAAGGGAGAAACCTTTCAGGGAGAGTTTCCTCATCAGGACGGAGTCACATGCTGTTTTGTAAAAACCTTTCCTCTTTTATGTGTGTGTTTTTCCCCAAAAAGGCCTTTAACTTTTCACACTACCCACAGTATTATGTTTTATGTCACAATTCCACGTTTCATGTCATCTCAGGGTACGTTCTTGTCCTGACTGTAGGAGTGTTGGAACGGAACTGAGACTTTAGTTACTGTAAGTTAAAGGGATTTAGCTTGAGCCCCACGCATGTTTCTGAGCAGGATATTCTGTAGACAGCCTACCTCTGTAAGTTCAGGCCACAACATGACATAAGTTGGGGCCGATTTTGTTTTCAGCTTGAGTCAAAGTATAACATGAGCCTTTGTATTTTAAAGTTGGATGATCTGTTAGATCCCCTCTATATGTCTACTTTCCACAAGTGGCTTTGGCCTTACTGGTTTTTACTCAGAAGAACCCTAATGATCATAATTATTTACACAGAGGGTTTCCTCCTTTTTTTCTTCTTTCTCTTTTACAGTCGGTCATTTTCATAAGGGATCATAATACTCTTGGACAGGAAGTATCTGGTTATATAGACTACGCCCACAGACTCAAGACCCAAGATTTTGAACTATATTTCAACGGAAAGAAAAGGCTCATGCCAGGACGCTCGGATTTATGGTAAGTTTTCCATTGTTACATGTCCACATTGGTTGGGGGGGCCCAGACTCAGGTGGGATTTGACTAGATTTGAAATTTAAGGAAATCTTATTATCTAAGATTAAGGATTTAAGTTTTTGTAAGACACCAATACAGGCCTTGAAGATGTGGAAAAGGTCAGTGCTGTTAGTGTGTATAGCAACAGTAGGTTATACCTCAGCAGGTAGACAGGAATTATTGAAAATTTTTATCTGCTTTTGATGTGCAGTACATGTACTCAGGGCCATTTTATTAGGTACACATCACCTTATTGATACAAGGGTGGACCCCTTTTGCCTTCAGAACTGCTTTCATTTTTGGTGACATAGATTCAACAAGGTGTTATTTAAGCAGGTAATAATGAGCCTAAAGTACAACAAAAAAATTCCCCACACCATTACACCATCAGCAGCCCAAACCTTTGATACCGAGCAACATGGATCCATGCTTTCATGTTGTTTTCACCAAGTGCTGACCCTACCATCTGAATGTGGGGCTGAAATGGAGACTCATCAGACCAGGCAATATATTTTTGTTTTGGTGAGTCTGTGTGAAATATACCCTCAGTTTTCTGTTCTTGCCCGTGGTTATTTGACTTCTTGCTGCCTTTCTATCATTTCTAACCAGTCTGCCCATTCTCCTCTGACCTCTGATATCCCCAAGGCATTTGCACTACGTTCACTCACTGTATATTATTATAACCCCAAAAATGTTTATGTGTGAAAATCCCAGTAGATCAGCAGTTTTTTAAAATACTCAGAACAACAACCATGCCACATTCAAATTCATCTAATTCCCCTTTATACCTGATTCTGATGCTCAGTTTGAACTTCAAGTCGTCTTGCCATGTGATATTTGTGTTAACAAGACATTGAACAGGCGGACCTGATTATGTGTTTGTTATTAAAGGTAAAGGTAAGAAAATCTGTCTTTGGGTGGTATTACAACTACCGATGAATAAATTTAAATAGGGTGGGAATTTATTCAGTTTTTATTTTAGGGTTCTGTGTAAACGCTAGGGCTGTAACAAAACAAGACCAGTTACATGTTTTCAGTCAGAGTTATGTCAGAAGATCCAATTAGCTAAAGGTTTGGAGCATTTTCTTTACCCACGATGATGTCTGAGTTCCAACACAAACCCGACATGAACTCCTGACCTTACAGGTCTAAGCTAAAATCCACCTTGTATTCCTCGCTAAGGCATCTTTACATCTTTATAATTCTGGGTCTATCAGGAGGCTTGTGTACATAGAGAGCTGTCAGCAAATTACCAGAGCCAAAACCATTCCCACATTCCACATACACATGCACAGTAACATGTTACCAACATTTCAGATACGTGCGAGAAGTCCCAAACGGACAAATAAAACTGGGCAGGCGTGAGAATGACTATTACATGATTTTGTTCAGAGTTCAGCCAAATGGCAGAAAACCTGTATGACCCCAGTGATGCCGGGAAGATCAGGGTACGAAAGACTCAAATGCAGACAGATTTTATGGGGAAAATTAGACTTATTTAGTTTACTATTTCCATTATTACTGTTATACTTTTTTTTGGGGGGGGTAGGGCCTTCAATCAACAAATAAAGAGATATAGAAAAATGAGCAGAGAGGAAGATGACAGCAGGCCAGCTGCAACAAGGACCTTCAGCTTCCATTTATTGTTGAAAGACTTTAACTTTAAGAGCAGCTTTAATGATTTTCAAAATAAAACAAAGGTGGGTAATATGGTGGTTCATATTTTCCATACAATGCCATACCCCTTTATTTATAGAGAACTTTTAAAAACAACTACAACTGCAGTGGTATGATAACAAACAAGAACAAAAAAAACAAATAAGAACTCCAAGCATCTATAGAAAAACTGACAATGTAACATAAGGAGCAGGTGTCTCAATCAGGAACTGAAGACCAGGTGCGACATGAACAGGAGGTAAACTTAACTGAATACAAAGGGGAAAGCTCTACAAAACAAGACAGGAAAGAAGAGACAAAAACTCAACCTGAGCTGAAAATTAAAGACCACCTGAAATAGAAACTTGAGTCTGTTCTTGTGCTGTTGATGACGGTGGCTACGGCACATTCTGTAGTGTAACTGGGCTGAAAGATGGAAAATATAGTAGTGATTGTGGTTTTCACTTCCTCTGAAACTAGAGTGTCAACATGGGGTGTTGTTTTATTTATCCATCTCTTCCCGTACGCTCTGACAGACGACTCTGTTTACAGCCTTAAACGTGGCCTCATCTCTGGTGTGTAGTAACCCTAACAAGCTGTAGGTGTTGGTCACTGGGTGAGCATGCCTGGAGGTACAACCTACTCCCTAATGATGCTTTCACGAGGCTTCCCCCCTTCATCAGGTCTCCCTTCCCTCTCTCCTTGTGACATATGACTTCACACTGCCCCCTCCGTCTCATTTTTCAACAGCTAAAACTGCACATCATCAGATTAACACATCCCTCTGTCTTCATTTTAAACTTCTCTCAGCTTGTGTTTCATGCTTTGCTCGTTGTTTCCCCCATCCTCCACCCCTCTCAACCTCCCCCACTCCCTTTTTTCATCTCTGTCGGGAACAATAACACCCAGTGTGGTTGCTGCTAAGAGGGAGCAGATGCTGGAGCTGCTGCCCACTCAGTGCACCAAACCTCCCACCGCAGGACTCTGAATCCAACCCCCCCAACAGTGCTCCTCTTCCTCCTCCTTTTCCACAGCCACAAAGAACGTAGAGCAGTGATACCAGAGCCAGCTTTTACCTACACCCCCAGCTCTAACAAGGAAGGGTGCATAGGTTCACGTACTCAGTCTTCCAGGAGACAGTATGGGGAATTTTTAAGACAGCCAGAGTTGGTTGGAGGGGGAAAACATGTCCACGCACAGCTTAACTTTCCCCTTCATGCAACAAGTGTCTTCCTCTTGAAAAGTAAAACATTAATATTAAACACTGAAAATCATCATATTTTTCTCTAGAAACTAACTTTTCAGGTACATTTTTTTCTAAATTGCAGATATTATCGGATGATTTAAGGTCTTTCTACTGTTATTTCTTGGTCTAACCTTGAAAGAATTCAGCATTCATTTTGCATCTTAAGGCCTATTTTTGCTCCCTTACGTCACTAAATAGCGACGTCCGTTTCAAATGTAGTCACTGGTCACTGTCCTCGTACTTCCATGCATGTTTTACGTTGACGTCTATTTCAGACACTCTTTGGCAGCAGTAATGCACCACTATAAAGTTCTTTCCAACCACCCAAAACGCCCTAAACATTCGCATATAATCTTTCTTCAAAAGCACGTGGAATTTCTATATTTGTTGTGCTTGTCTTCATTCTTCTTCTGCTTTTTGTTTCCTTCTGCTGTTTTGTTTCTTCTCTGGTTTGTTCTTTTCCTGGTCGCATGTCAGCTATTCTGCTCAGCACTGTCCGCTCGATTTCCAGTGGTATTGCTCCATCTTCTGTGTCAACCAACAGATAGCTAAGCTCCCTGAAAACAAACCAAATTACACATGTAACCAACGCAGAAGACGGACTATACTATCCGTCCGTCCATCTGTCTGTCTTTTTTTTTTTCTTTTTACAGATCTGACTTCTGTGTTGAACATAAATGGGCCAATACACAGTTTACATATACTGTGAGTTCTCGCCAGCTAGTCTGGTGTTTACTCTTGTCTTATCTCTTAGTCTATGCCTTTCTCTTTTTCTTCTCTTCTCTTTCTCCGATAATGTCGTCTTGTGTTTCTTTGCTTAATCAGCCGCATTTTATGTCCAAAATGGCGGGTGTGTTGATAACCACTTGCTTGCATGTGTTGCGGTGCATATAGCTGAAATGTACTTGAAGCTAAAGTCGTGAAGTGCAATATAACAACAGCTCCAGAGTGAACATAATAAATGTCACTGGGCCATAAATTATTCAAGTTGGAAAGTTACCTAGTGCATCTTTAACTCATGCAAAATTTTAAAGCAGCACTTTGGTAGATTTTTTGCACTTTGGTGCCCCCTAACAACGGCTAATTCAGCATGAGTTTTGCATCCTGTCTCTTCTCTGAGCTCCCCCCACCCAGTAAAAGTCAGTTTGATATTTACTCTCGCTCTGTGTCTTTCCTCTCTTCCTCCAAAATGTCCTCTTGATTTTATTTGCTGAATCAGCCATGGTGCACATTCAGAATGGCCAGTGTGTTGATAACCAGTTGCTGGCATGTGACACAATGCAGTAAAGCAAAATACAGCTGTCATATGATGTTCCAGGCTGGAAAAACGTTGTGAAGTAAAAATTTTCAGCTTTGGGCCTCTGCAGGAATGTGCTTAATTGATGTCAAACCATCAAAACCAGTCAATAACATGGAGTTTGAAGATTAGAAAGCTATGAAGGGTTGATTTCAGAAGAAAAAAAATCATTTTAAAAACTTTTATTGTCCTTTATTGCACATCACAAAATATTTAAAGTGAAAATGTGCATATCACGGATGAATGGTGATCATTGGGAGTAGCTGTCTCAGGCAAAAACTCTGATACACTGAAGTAGGTGTGTTTAAAGGCTAAATATGTCGACACACATACACTTGCTGAAGTTCTGACCCCTTGCTAATTAATCCACGGATCTACAGCTCTGCACACATGGTTTCTTGCCACTCCAGATGTGCCTACAGCATCTCTGATGTCTATTTAATGTTCACCAGCGAAGTGACCATCTGTTTATACACTCTGGCTGTTTCTTTCCTTCCTCTTTATCTGTCCCTCTCTTTAGTGCCAGTGTTTACTCAGAACTTTGAGGGAGCTGGGCTACATCTTGGTGTCTTTTCCAGTTTTAATTGACTTAGTACTCTTTTGTACTTTTTAAATGTTTATGTTTTATATTGCTTTTCAACAAATCTTTTACAATCCAAGTAGACAATAAGAACATCTCCTGCACTTTCAGCCAGCACTGTGTGCGTTTGGCGACCGACGGGAACAGTGAACGTGGAAGATCAGCTCACGCATGCCTCGTCTTGAGCCAGAACCATGTTGCCTGCACGCTCAGCCTCTGCAGTGCACCTGTGTGTCTGGCTTCATTTTCTGCTATGAAAATATTTGCACTGCTGTCTCGTTTTATTAACTTTTTATACAAAAGAGAAACTGTTCCAGCTCCGAAGGTGATTTGGCAAAGCTGGTCTGAAGCATTGTGCTTAAGCTTTAATGGGGGTCGGTGGGACATTCTGTCACAGCAGAGTTTGCCAGCTCGATAAATATAAGCCAGAACATTCCATGTCATCTCTGTTAGTCTTCACACATTGCACGCACATACTTCATTGGCTGGATCCTCCGATTGGACTGTTTGTTCTCAAAGCTGATGTTTTTGATACGCCCAGCGTTCCACCGCCATCAGAGATCTTTATCTTCCACGTCTTGTCCATATAATGAAGACCTAAAATATGTCATCATTACCTGACAGCAGAGTGGGATTCTAAAATGTCAAGAACTGGTGTTAAGAGGTGAAAGATTTTTTCATTAATGTGTTATCATACCAGGATGAGAAGCTCAAATTAACAAGCAGTCTTTTGAGTAAAGGTGCTGAATCTGACGTTTTCTAGACCCCTTTAACAAACAGTGTTTGACCTCTAACCTCCATCAGTTGAGATGATATTAGCCTCTGGTGTCTCCAGTCACGCAAGATCAAGGATAACACCCTGTCATTGCATTGTGTAATGCATCTGGATCTGTGGTGTGTGTGTGTGTGTTTTAGAGAGAGAGAGAAGGAATGTTATTTGTTCTTAGATGACTTGAAGGTAAATTTAAATTCCTTCCATTTCAAACTATTTATACAGCATTAATCACAGCTGAGGTCATCTGTAGGAGATTTTTAACAAACCAAATAAGTGAAAATAAAAATTATGTCCGTGTTGTTGGGATTAAATCAGAAGGATGTATGTATTTTAATTTTTTCAACAATAAAATTTAAAACAAAATATATAGTTTATAGTTTATATAGTAAATTTTAAAACCTGAAATATAATAATAACAGAATGCTTTGTAAATTACAAAAAAGTTACTTTTAAAACATTAGTGTATTTTTATAACTATTGTACCTTAATGAACAGAACAGAAGGAAACAGCACACACACACTTTGTTCAGACAGTTTTGTATTGTACCAGAACCCAAATGTTTGTTAGAGTACTCCAGAGTGTTGTGGGATTTGTTCTTACCTAAGAACAATTTTAGTAGGTAAGTAAGTAGGATTTAAGAACAATTTGTTTGTAAAATCGGTTGGTAAATGATGCCCATTTTTGGTCTTAACATGTGTTCATTCTGTTGTATAATAAAAACATTAAAAGATAATAAAGACGTTCCACTATGAAAGCAGAGGATGATCTAAAAAGAAGAGCTTCTAGGTGAATGTTAGATATTGATTTAACATTTTCATTATAGCTCTTATTCTGAGCCTCTCAGCACTGAAGAGGCCTTTGTGATTTACTCTTGAAATATTAACTTCAGAAAGAGTTGCTGGACTATATTCTACCTAAACACACACAAAAAGAAAAAAAGAAGCCTGAATGAACACACATGGTATTTGCTCTTCTATGATATACATCATCCAGTGCTCAGAGTCCAGCTCCTCCGAGCCCTATAATGAGACTGTTGACATTACCCTGGAAAATGACCGCCTGGAGATAACAATAGAGCCGAGCAGGGTTACTATGGAAAGTGAAAGGATACAGTGCACGTGTCAAACAGTCATGGTAAATGCATCGGGAACCAGGACCTGGAGCTGAGAGCACCATCATTGTTTCCACCAAATTCAGGTTCTCACACTTTTTTACTGGTCCATGTGTCTGGGTGTGGTGCCATCCAGCTGCTGGAGCTTTCTTTGTGACCAAATGTGCATCGTCCACGAAGTCTGTTGCCCTGGTGACCATTCATATAGGACAGTAAGGGAAGTGTCCCATAAACACCAAGTACCGTATGAACAAAATTCTCGGCATAGCTTCAAAAACTTTTTTTACTCTTTCCGTCAGTCTTTTTCATGTTCAGTGTTAAAATATCTCACATCTGTCCCATTTCTCTTGCAAATGTAAGCGGTTGACCATGGAATAAAAGTGGTTTACCCAAAAATGTTAATTGTTGTTTGGCATTTTGGTATAAATAGTCACTGAAACACTGTGAGATTTTATTTACAAAGAGAAGAAGGATAATATGAAAGCAAGTTTCAGATAATTTAATTTTCTTTAGAGATTTAGAAGAAAAACCTCAATTTGTTTTTCATAATTGGGGCATTGCAGTGATCTATTCTGAACTTGTTTTACATGAGCTCTACAATTGAGAAAAAATGTCAGACCTCAGGTCTTGTCTTACCTTATAATTTCATGCATCAGTGTATTTCCCCACACAGTTTGGACTGTTCGGAGGCATATAGGCTATGTGTTTCCTGGAGAGGAAGATTAATCTCACAGCTGGACAGAGTTGAGCCATCAGACAGTATCCAGAATCACATTTTCTGAAGTTTACAGAAGGACAAAAGAAAAACAATTTCCCAAGAAAACAGGTGCTCTGTAAAATGTAAATTAAAAAAAGAAAGTTATGATTTGGAAACACATGACCAATATTTTATTAACAAAAGATCATAGAAAACATAACAAAGGTTAAAAGTGGGACATTTTACTATGTCATGAAAAATATTAGTTCATCTTTAATTTGATGTCTCATGATAGGTGGGAAAAATGCAGGAAATGTACTGGTAGTAAAAAGAAACAGCTGGAAGTTGGATGTTGCAACTAATTAGGTTAATTGGCAACAGGTCAGTAACATTATTAAATTAAAAAAAGGAGCACCTCAAAATTAAGAAGGCAAGTCATCAATTGACAAAAACTGTCTACAAACGTGTGGAGCCTTTTCAGAAAACTGATCCTTGATGGAAAACTCCTCTGCTATGCATTAAATGGCCAAAAGATTCTGAGTAGGTGGAGACATGTCTGTCTCAGGAGAACCAGTCAGATATCAGTACTGTTTGCCTTTGTGTAGTTTCCGCCAGCATACAGGGTTAGATTTTCAGGAAGGTTTTTCTTATGTTTCTGAAGTGCTTTTACCAACGTAACAGGTGTTAGCCAGTGTAAATTGGCTTGCTGTTATTCTTTTTATTAAATAAAAATACAATACAAGAAACAGTTATAGCCACAATTTGCTTCAAATGTTAGTTATGAAAATTGAAAATGTAATGAAATATTACCTTTCACAGTCATTCACACTCAGCCTTAACAACACCGTGTCTGGTCAAGTCCAAACTCCATCCCACCAATCTGTCTCAACAAAAATAAACTCAGTTTTATTTTACAAAAAGATCCTTTAAAGGACAGGAAGTTTAATTAAAATGTTTATTTATTTAATGAACTGAATGCAGTGTTTCAAGCTCCACCCTTTCAGGTCGGATCGATTAGATTGGTACCCCAATGGAAAAAAAAGTAAGACAGGTCGGGTCAGATATTAGGATACCCTTCCCAGTTTTCGCATGCAGAAACGCATAAAAATGCATCCCGACTCGCACCCTTCGGTGGAAACAGAGCTTATGTTTTCCTAAAATGAACCAGTTCCTGTAGTTAAACAAGTGCTACACCCACAAAGCGACTAAATGAGTTTTGTTTTCCATAAAGACCAAAGTGTTTCAAGAAATGTGTGCATTCACACAAAACCACTGAAAACACTGGAGTATAAACAATATATCGCCAAAAGTACTCATTTACCCACCAAAAAATTTAATTCAGGTGTTCCAATCACCTCCATGGTCACAGGAGGATAAAATTAAGCACCGCGGCATGCAGACTGTTCTACAAACATTTGTGAAGGAATGAGTCGCTCTCTGGAGCTCAGTGAATTCCAGCATGGTACTGTGATAGGATGCCACCTGTGCAACAAGTCCAGTCGTGAAATTTCCTCATTCCTAAATATTCCAGTCATCTGTCAGTGGTATCGTAAGTGGTAGCAATTGGGAACAACAGCAGCCCAGCCACGAAGTGGTAGGCCATGAAAAATGGCTGAGCAGGGTCAGTGGATGCTGAGGCGCATAGTGCGCAAAAGGTCATCAAATTTCTGCAGTCAATTGCTCCAAACTTCATGTGGCCTTCAGATCAGCTCCAGAACAGTGTGGATTGGGTTTCCATGGCCGAGCTGCTGCATCCAAGGCACACATCACCAAAAGCAATGCACAGCGTTGGATGCTGTGGTTTAGAGAATGCTGCCACTAGACTCTGGGTCAGTGGAGATGTGTTCTCAGTAGTGATGAATCGCGATTCACCATCTGGTGATCTGATGAACGAGTCTGGGTTTGGCGGTTGCCATGAGAACAGTACTTGTCTGACTGCATTGTTCCAAGTTTAAAGTTTGGTGGAGGGGGGATTATGGTGCGGGATTGTTTTTAGGAGTTGGACTCGGCACTCTTAGTTCCAGTGAAAGGAACTCAAAATGCTTCAGCATACCAAGAGATTTTGGACAATTCCATGCTCCTAACTTTGTAGGAACAGTTTGGGGATGTCCCCTTCCTGTTCCAACTGTGCACAAAGCGATGTCCTTAAAGACATGGATGAGCGGGTTTGGTGTGGAAGAACTTGACTAGTCTGACGGAGTCCAAACCTCAACCCGACAGAACACCACTTGGATGAATTAGAGCAAAGACTGCGAGCCAGGCCTTCTCGTCCAACATCAGTGTCTGACCTCACAGATGCGCTTCTGGAGCAATGGTCAAAAATTCCTATAAACACACTTCTAAACCTTGTGGAAAGCCTTCCCAGAAGAGTTGAAGCTGTTATAGCTGAAAAGGGTGGGCCAACGTCATATTAAACCCCATAGCTTAAAAATGAGATTTCTAAACGTGTAATTCTGCCACAGTAATACACTAAAAACAGAAAATAAGACATGAAACATGCAGGAACTTGTGTGACCAGGGTTTGGGTGTTTGTTAAGGGAGAGATGGTGCAACTGTGTGATCATTTTAGAAAAGATGCATATAAACAGAAAAAAATGTTTTCTTTATTTTAATTAAAAATGGTTCAATAGACTAAGTTACATCATTATAATTAATCCCAAGATTAAAATGATCTCCTGTTATTATCTTTTATACCTATAAAAAAAATCTTTTTCATTAAATTGTTTTGGGAATTTCAATTTAATCAAATTCATCTTTACATTTAACCCGTTGTGGCCGTAGGATCTGGGTCTCTCTCGCAACGTTGAATGCTAGAACAAACCTAACGAGACAAGCATAAAGATCAACCATTTTCTAAATAAATACCATTCTTTGTTTTTTACTTGTCAGTCCAGAAAAATCTACTGCCCAGATACCAGCAGAAAAATCCCTCCTGCCCCTGGCTGGAATACCTGGACCATTTCATAGCTTTTCAGCAACTGACCATACAGCAAAACCATGTATTTGCATTTCCTGTAATTTGCACAGGGTAGGTTTTGAAAAGGCCACAGGGGTATGTTATATATTGCCTGTACTCTGCTGTATGTTTCCTTGTCATTTGTAGCAAGCTAGCATAATATGTTGAAGGAAGAAAATATTATGGCCCATGCACAAATGAATATTTGTGGACAGGTTTTATGTGCCGCGAGAGATTAGCTCTTAAACAGATACTCCAGGAAACATCCTGACTGCAGCCAAACAGACAGATTTCAGAGATAGTGTGTGTGGGAGGCAGGGTTTACAATCTAAATGTAAACATTTTGAGTTGGATTTCACATAATGTGGGTCATTTAATTAGCTATTAATGACCAGTTAGCTCCAGTATCACAGCAAGTCAAACGTAACCTACATAAATCTGGCAGCACTCCTTAAGGTTATAGTGTCATATGTACAGTTCACTGCTTCAGCTTCAGCCCATTCAACTCCCAAAACAATGTACCTCTTCTCAGATTTACAAGCCTCCCTGAGGTCCAGGTCTGTTGTTGGAGCACAATCTGCTACTGAGAGATTGCCAGGGCTCTCGACCTGCAGTTATTCAGTGTGTAGAGTTGCATTACTGAACATTACTGTGAACAGAAAATAAGAACCTCTTAAAATAATCACCACTGCCTGGACATTTTTTTATAGAGTTTAGAGGTGGTCACAAAATGCAGAATGTAAACTCTCTGGCAACTTCATCAGGTCCACCTTGCCAGTACCAGACTGGATCACCTTTTGCCTTCAGAACCATTTCCACCTAATTCTGACCCTACAATCGGATGTATGGACTCTTCAGACCAGGCAACATTTGTCCATCTTCTCATGTCTAGTCTGTGTGAATTGTAGCCTCAGTTTTTTATTCTTACAGTCACACTGGCACTGTTTGGTCTGCTTTAAACAAACCCTGGTCTGCTTCCAAGGATAGGAGGATAGTTATTTTGGAGCAGTGTGAACACGCATTCGTACTCCGGTGTGCACCAAAGAAGCAAACTCTGGTGCATTGGAACACTGGGGTTCTCAGCAAACAGACCATCCAGCGAACCAAAGACAGGAAGTGTTGTTGTGCACGTTGTAGCGCAACATGTCGGATATTTCATGGCCTCTCCTGCTGCTCATATTGGACGGAAAAACAGAAACCCAAAACTGCATTAATTTGGTATTGCTCCGTTGTTTACTTGCAGCAGACTTTTTTGGACCATTCTCTGGTGGTTGTGTAAAAATCCCAGTAGATCAGCAGTTTCTAAAATACTCAGACCAACAACCACGCCACGTTCAAAGTCACTTAAATCATCTTTCTTCCTCATTCTGATGCTCAGTTTGAACTTCAGCAAGTCATCTTGACCATGTCTACATTATTAAATGAGTTGCTAGTTACTCATTACTTCTGTAAACTGTAATGAAATTACTTTAGTCGTTACTGCATTTGAAAAGTAAAGCCACTACTTATTACTTTACTATTTCTTAATTCACCGTGTAGACATAGTGTTTACTGTATACTGTAAACAAAATGGCTTTAAAACCACAAGAACAACATCCCTGTCTGTGGGAAGAAACGGGCACACTTGTCTCATAATCATTTTATCTAGTATATTTCTAAACCTGGGCGATTCAGTAGTTGACAGGGGGAGCATGTCTCCTACAATGAACCCTGCAACTAGCTTGTCTGTCTTACAGGTTGCTGCGCTCCAGGAAATGTTGAAAAAAGCTTAGCTTGTTCAGGCGGGTTGGCTACTTGTTCAAGCCGGCTGCTTGTTCTGGCGGGTCGGCTACTTGTTCAGGTGGGTCGGCTGCTTGTTCAGGCCAGCTGCTTGTTCAGGCGGGTCGGCTGCTTGTTCTGGCGGGCTGCTTGTTCAGGCGGGTCGGCTACTTGTTCAGGCGGGTCGGTTGCTGAAGGACCCCTTCCACTGACCGGCGAGCAGGATCTTTCGCCACAAGTTTGGACTGAAACTGGACTGAACTGAAAATAATGTGAATATCGCCACTGACCAAAAGCCTGTATCTCAGACTCTCCAGTTCCATTTTTCTCTTTAGTTGGCGCACAACCAGCTACATCATGCAAATTGATCTCTATGGCAACATGCCCAGGCAAGCACACACAGGCAGCAGCATGTGTGTACCACTTAAAACAAATCAGAACTTTACACATAGGCAAACACGGCTCGAGTAACGCAGAAAAACATGTTACTTTAGTCTAGTAAAGTGTAATGCGTTCCTTCATTACCCAAAAACGTGATATCGTTAAAGTAACGCGTTACTCCCAACACTGGTCAGAATGTAGTATTTTATCGTTTTTGAGCTTGTGAGACAGTTTCCCATAGTGCACACTGTAACGTGGATTTTCAGTTTCTGGTCTGAGAAAGTTTTGGTTTGTTTATTTGTTTGTTTGTTTTGACAGTGGGCTATCCCTACCATTTTTTATTTCTAAAATAGTGAGAATATGGGTTCCCCTGTCCAATTATTTTTTTAATTCTTCAATGAGCTTATCATTTGTAAAACAAACAAAAAAAGAAAACATGTTAGATAAGATACGCTATTTCTACACAGACATGATGTTTGGTTTCAAACACTCACTGACAAAAATAAACTAATGTACAACATTTTCAAAAAATGTTGTCATAATAAAATATTACATTTCAAGTAAATGGAATAACATTAATACGTAGAAAAATGTGTTTATACATAAAAATATTCCAAACCAACGCTGTGGGTTAGAAACTAACTGGTCATCACTCAGGCCTCATTTAATGCGTCTTTTACTTTTTTTAACAAAAATAAACAAACTCTTGAGTTTTGTCTGTTCAGCTAAAAAGTTAAAAACTGAATCCAAGCCCAACAAAGAAAGAAAGCAGATTTCAAACCTACACTAATCAGGTGTTTTTAGCTCTTAACCCGCCTCATATTTCACACCAACAGAGAAGATCTGCCAACTTTAACTCCAAAGAATCTCAAGCTGTTGGTTTTTCTTTTCTTTTCTTTCCTTTTTTTTTTTTTTTTTTTTACTTGATCAGTAGAAATAAACACAACATGATTGTGTAATTTATCAAACACTAATAAATTATTTCCTGTAATTAATGCACATGGAACAGATTTAAACATTTTGTCTCTTAAAATCGGCTGCAAAGTTGCACATATTGTTGCTTGGCTTTACCAGAAATACCAGGGAGGCTGAGAGCAAAGCGGGATCCAATCGGATCCTGAAAGTTAATCAGTCATTTATTTTGGAATTCAAACCATTCTTTGGTTTCACTCGCTTATTAGTTACAGCCTCAGTCTAATTCCTGGCTTCAACCAACTCCAAAACAGCGCCCTGAAGATCAAATTGGAAACAGGCTTTTTTAACCTCTCCCAGAAAAGATATATTACTCTGCAGGTTGCTTTCCATGTTCTGCAAAGCTAAATTCTTTTATAACCTGCAGCTGCACAGTGATACAGAAATTATCCTTGTGCAGTTTTCTGTCGTCTCTGAAATAAGTCATGACTTCAATGTTGTGCTTGTGCTGTTTTTTAAGCTTCCTGCTGTGTAAGACTATTAAGGAAAATGATCCAAGAGAGAGTAAAAATTGTCAGGTAGCACATGTTACAGTCAGTAGTTTTTTCTTTTAGAATTAAAGAAAATCAAATGCAGCTTGTATGGTATGCATAATAACTAACTTTTTCTTTTTTTATTTTATTTTACTGTTAATAAATCCAAGTGAATTGATTAGTAGCCATGTTTGATTTACCTCTCAGGCTCGCTGTGATGAAGTAAGGATGGGTGAACATTTTTTTAATTTTCCATTTACCTGTAAAAAAATCAAATAGTTTATGCAACTGTCATCTCAATACAGAGAGTTACTGCCACCACCAGGTGGCGTCAATTTTCTAAACTGTTTGTCCCTCACCTGGGA
The DNA here is from genome assembly GCA_026261665.1 of Melanotaenia duboulayi. NCBI lineage: Eukaryota > Metazoa > Chordata > Actinopteri > Atheriniformes > Melanotaeniidae > Melanotaenia > Melanotaenia duboulayi. The sequence goes on from CM047985.1 coordinate 4,228,816, forward strand.
AAATAAACAACAGAAGAACACCTTGCTGTAGCTCGGCTCTGGTACGAACTGTGTGTGGTTGTGATATACAGCGCTGAGCACAAATACAAGAAACATGCTGAACCAAAGGCAACAACTAGCAAGAAAATAAACAAAAAAGAGGCCAGGTCAACTTCTGCTAGGTAAAGCTAGCTTATCATAATTCAACCACGACAAACACAGTCCCTGGTCTGCTTTGTCACTAAACAAAATAAGTTTGTGTTTGTGCATTCAATATCTAACTTTATCTTTTGGTTTCTTACATTTTACATGATTTACTTGGTCCTCCACGTTACTGAAGTTTAGTATTATTTTTTGCCTTAATCTTGTTCAGCATTCTTTTAGGTTTTACCCTGTTTTCTTCTTCTGTGTTCTCAGATTATGTAACTTCTCTTTTATTTTATTTGCCCTGTTCCTGTAGTATTTTAGTTAGTGTCTGTCCTTACACCTGGTTTCTGTTTCTGATTTCCACACCTGCTCCTCATTCAGCCATTAGCTCCCCCAGAATAAATACTCCTTGATTTCTTTGTTCAGTGCCAGATCATTGCCATTGTTGCCTTTCATGTCCAGGTTTGCTGCGTGTCACTGTTTGCCAGCACTGTTCGTCATTCCTGTTGTAATTTAGTTAGTCCAGGGATGGGCGGACTCGGTCCTCAGACCCCACAGTGCTGCAGGTTTTGGATGTTTCCTGTTGCAACACCTGAATTGGATTAAAGAGTCAAGAAGCTTGGGCAGAACTTAACAATTTTGAGTTTAGTGTTTTTCCAGGAATGCTGCCTTTGCATTTTCTTTTTTGTTTTTTACTCATTTATGCACAATAAAGTCTTGACTCCTTTCTCCACCTGCATCCTGCCTCATCTCCTCTGAATCCATGAATTGTGACAGTTTGATGTTAGATGTGAAGAGCTTATCTCAAACCAGACCTTATCTCAAAGATGATAACTAAAGACATGTTTCCCATCAGTTTTGTTGAAGGTTAAGCCTGAATTTACAGTCCCATTAAAAAACGAGAGATTAGCATAAGAAGCTGTGTGATGATGCTGTAGTTGAGCTGAACACCCAGCAAGCCGTCTCTAGCCACAGATTCATGGACAGATCGCGCCATAACGTACTCAGCTGGAAAATGTTCTGCAGACCAAATCTATGCCAGAGTGACATACTGCTGGGAACTAAAGGAAAAATAGCGGCATGTGCACATGACAATGCTATCAACATGTTAGCCATCACCAAACACCTGCTGTGGGTTGAGAGGGCTGTCAGAGGTTTCGTTAGAATAAATCCATCTCTAGATGCCAGTTATTGTTCTGTTAATGAAACAGTAGCAAACATTGTTTATGAAAATCTTCAAGCTTCATGAATGGCTTAATCCCACTCATCTAACAGTAAGGTTACCTTTTTTTCCCCCTAGCTACTACAACTGGAAGACACAGGTGTCCACATCCAACTCCAGCCCCAACTTTGAGGTGATTTATGACAACCTTAACGGCCTTCTCTTTAGGAGCAGGAGGGACAAAAAGATTCTGAATGTGGACCCTTTGGTATGTTTTGTCTTTTGTTGCTGATCTTGTTCTGTTTTGCTTTTAAGCCCCAGGGAAACAAATGAAACAGCGAATTAGATCTTCTCACCTGTTCCATGGCCGTAAAACCTTTTCCTGCAGGTTGTTTCTGTGTTTCATATCAGCTATATTACCCTCAACTTGTCTTCAAAGTTGATATTAACAAGCCACAGCTATCAGAAACAGGTTCTGGTGGTAGCCTTGACTGAAAAAGATGGTTGGTGAGACTGAGAGAGATACATCGGAGAGAGAGGAAGATATTTGCTTTCCACCTGCACAAAGAATAGAGGATCAAGGGGTTGAGACAGGTGCTTCCTCCACACTCAGTCTGACAGAGTCCTGGAAGAATAACAACCAACAGAGATGTTTTTTTCTCGCTTTCTCTCCAGTTTCCCTCCTTGCTGGGGGGTAGGGAAGTAGTTGGCTAGGCTGAACTAATTTGAAATTGCAGACAGAGCTGTGGGGACTGCGTTTTTGAGGCCAAGAGCCAAAATGGCAGCACAGTGTTCGAGTTGTGGTCGAGCACCGCCCCAACCAGGCCGTCTATTAAAAACACAAGCAAAGGCACAGGAAGCCAGACACAGCAAACCACCCGTGTGCCCAGAAACCCAGCTCAGCTCAGCCCAGACTGGCACGGCTTGGGGCAGCACCAGTTTTGTTTTTTCTTTTTAACTAGCTCTGCGGTAGCTGCAGATCTCCATGTTCACCTGTAAAACTGAAGATCGAATAAATTTAATTTTGGGCATGGCCGCTTGTTCTAGCCAAGAGTTGGAGGGGGTTGCCATTTTTCAGTTATGACAGTGGCTTGATTGGTTACTGAGACGAGATTTTTGCTTTCCAGATATATGATGCCTTTCATTTACCAGAATTTCCGACTGCTAAATGAAGTCATTTTCATCCATCTATTTTTATTGACTCTCCTTTGAACTTCCAAATGAAGACCAGCTCACTTATTAGGACGCCCACAAGTGTGGTTGAGGTAAAAGTGTAAATTGAGTGTAATGGTTGGCCAGTGGATCGACTCCCACTAGAAGCTTTTGACATACTTGGACTTAGAAAAATGTTCCCAGCTGGTAGTAACTTCACATCTTAGTTGGGGGGCCCTGAGCCAACTTTGACAATCAGTTTCAGAAAATGATCAGTTAGAGTTGCTGTCAAATTATGCTGCACGTGGCCTCCCCTTTTATATTCCAGCTATTATGCAGAAACAGGTTCTGGATGGGTGTGGTTTGGTTTAACTGCCAGCATGCCGTCTCTTTGGTGTTATTCTGTTCAAACGTTATCAAATGAAGTCTTTAAATCTAATGATTTAATTAAATGGGAATGTTGTTATTTGTTTGTTACTTTCAAACCCAAACGTGTAACTTTTAGCTTCTTTACTTTTGGTTCTCCATGTGGTGAGGCAGCTTTAAGACTGAGGAGGAAAGGAAAAAAAGCCTTAAAATATTTAAATTTTGAGATCAGTCCAGGTCAAAAGTGCTTATTTTAGTCTCATTTAATTTACTAACTTTCTTCTAACTGCTCTGCCTCTGTGCTGGGTTGCAGTCTGGTCCAGGCGAGGACATGAGCAGGACCTTCCTACTGTCGGACCGCTACGTCCACGTTGTTCTCTACGACCACAACATCAGAACGGTCTGAGCTCAGGAGGCTGCTGCCGACACTCGCATACATATGGCACATATTGAGGAGTGCTGGAAGCCTCTAATTTGACCGACTCGCTGTAGTTCCACCATCATTTACAAACTCTTCCCCTCATATCATGCATGCCATCTGGGTGGAGGTGCTGCAATAAAAAAAAGAAAGGAAAGGAAAGAAATGGGTGTAAACTGAGGATTCCCAGAGGAAGAAGTGGACAGACAGCTGGGAAGTCTACTTAAGCTTCCAAAAGTGACTTTAAAATGAGATTGTTCATAGCAGGCAAAAATTTTTCCAGCATTCCACATGCCAGCAGTTCCAGTTCGGGGCAAGAACCTGCTCTGGGACCCCGGGCTTGTCCCAGTGTTCAGCCTGGCATGTTTTGGGCTGTTTGTCTAAACAAATTAAAGGCGTAAGAGCTTTGAAAGATGAGGGGGGTTGCTTTTATGTTCTCCCCCAGGCTGCGGTAGCTCCAATTGGACTGGAAGAGGGGGTAATGGGCTTAAAGCATTCCGCATGTTCCCAGATGCAAGGCGCACCATGCAGGACATCAAAGTGCTCTTATCATTTACATATTAGCCACTGACTGACAGTCTTTAATGTAAAGCAACTCTACAAATAATCTTTTGTAGAAATTCTTTTGAAATTGAAGAAGTTTACTTTGTGCCTTTGTTACCAAAACACATGGAAGGAATCAAGTCTCCCAAGTAACATTATCTCTGTCTCCAAGTTAACAAATTGCAGGGTTTTACCATTTGTTCATACATATGTGCTGTGTAGCGTCTGAAGATGCACAGTGGGGGGAGGGGCCTTACATCTTCTACACCTTATAGCTTTAAAGGATTTTTTTAGCTTGACTCTTTGTTTTCCTCCATATTTGGTTGTAAATCAAGAAATCTTTACAGTCAGGCCCAAAGTGAGAAAAATCTCTTACAAAGCCACTGAACGTTTATAAAAGTGGGAACAAAACACAAACTCGTGTCTTTCAGTTGTACCAGAAAAGTAAAACAGTTTTAAGTAAAATTATGAGCAAAAACAGACTGTTGTTGTTTTTTGGTCGTTCTTTCTTTGTTGTTGTTGTTTTTTAGGATTAGCCTTTAATAAATCATGTCAAACAGCAGAGAACTGACATGCATTTTATTATTACACATATCTTTTTAATAACGAAATTGTAAATTGTTATTTAAAAATGATATGATGTTTATTATCGTAAGAATATGGTTTTAATATTGCTGAGTACTGTTTTACATTATTTGTGCATGGCAATGAAATGTATGTATTGTGTTGCATAATTATTTTTATCATGTCATTTTAAAAATGTGTAACTCTCTTTCTGGACCCCAGGAAGAATTGCTACAGCTTTGCTGTGCTAATGGGGATCCAAATAAATAAATAAACAACAAAATAAATAAATAAACAACTGACACAGTGATGCTGTGTCATACTAAAGATACAGGATCCTGTTTATCATGGAAAACTAACAGGATGAAAACCCTACACTCACATTCCACTTCGTACAATGCGCTCAATATAACTTTATTTGGCAAACCATCGTTGCTTTGCTAGTAATATATTTATCTTCCTACAGAGCAGTCATAACTACACTTCCACTCCTTCATTAATTCAGACCCTACGTACTGACTTCAGCAAAATAAACATTTTCCAGCTCTGTGCCTTTGAGTCGGAGTTCACCACAACAGAGACGGAAGTTGTCCAGATTTATCCTACTGGGGATTTTAAACTTGAAAAGCCAAATTTGGAAGTTTGTTCCTTTTTGTTTCATTTGAATTGATCATTATTTCCGTCTCTAACTAATCTATTTATTTGTATGTTTTGTCTCTTGAAAAACTTTGACACGTTTCCTATACATATATATATATAAAAGTTAAATAGCAGAGAAAACTAGACATGAATTTAGAAGATCCCAGTTACCTCTGACCCCACGTCGCCCGTCAAAGTGTTTAACTGTGCAAATATTAACCTTTGTTATTCTAGCAAGATACACTTTCTAGATTCAGTAGACATCCTTTTTTGTTCAGATTATTATCAGATTACCACAACAATACATGATCATGTATTGTTTTTGTTTGTTTTTTAGCATGTTTGTATTGCTCCAGGAAAATGTTAAAAAATCATTAAACTTTTTACAAAAAGGTGAAACTGTGAAATCTGTTTTTAAATAATTCCTCTTCACCCATTTATATGATTCTTTTTCTTTTTTTAAAAAAATATTTGTTCCAGAAAGTCCCAAGGTTCAAACAGAAACAATCTAAACTGCCTGAACCATCTTGATACCAGTGAACGTCACCGGCTGCATCTGTGTGTCTGTTTGAGTGAATTTGGACTCTTTTGGCCTCATTGAAACAATATGTGGTTGCATGAGGTTTCTGGGTTCTGGTTCTGGAAAAGCAGGGGTTTGGAAAATGAGTTTGGTCGTCTTAGTGTGATTCTTTCTTCTTGTGGGTGTGAACATGGACATGTGCATGTGAGATCTGGGTCCTGGATGATGCATGCTGATGAAAAGGAGGTTATAAGAAGCATTTAAAAAATCAACAGGGTCGGTTGCAGAGGAAGAACTTTTTAAAACTATTTTTCCCCTTTCTGTGCGTTTGTAGCTGCAGTCTTTGAGTACTTGTATATTTTAAAAGTCTGCAGCTCATCAATGTGGTCTGGTAATTGTGGTGGAAACCCCCCCCCCCAATCCCCAAGTAATTCCAAACACCTCCCAAAAACAGCAAAAATGCACATAAAACAGAGCGGTTAGGAAGCCAGTATTTGGTTAAATGAAAAAAGAAATTAATTATTCATTAATTGTGATGTTTTTACATATATTAACTCTAGAAACCCGTATCTACAAAAAGAAAAATAATCACCCAGATTTACTCAGAAAGATCATGTGTCACTAAATAGAAATTATTTTTACAAGAAATTCTGAGTTTAATAGTAAAATTCACCATCATTTCTTTTATTGGCCTTTTAAGCTGTTGGGGTTTTAACTGAAGCATGGTTTTATTAGTATGAGGCCCGGCTTGCACCTAATATACACACCATGAGGTAAAGAGGTGGATTCACACTTAAATGGTCTTTGAATAGCAAAGACACTACCGGCTCAGTTTAACCAGAAGTTTTTCTTGTTGTCTGGTTTAATCTTTTTTCTCATGAAGATCATCTTCTAAGCTACAGAGACTGAAGCCCAAGATGAAGGACATTAAATGTTTTTCTCATGGTGTTGTTGCTTACTTGTACTGAAATGGTTCATCTTTGTCCTCCAGAACTGCATTAACTGTTTGTATTATAGATTAATCAAGGTGTTGGAAACATTCCTCAGTGGTTTTCTCCATATTAACATGACAGCATCACACAGTTGCTGCATCCATGATGAGAATCTCCCGTTCCACCACATCCCAAAGCTGCTCTACTGGACTGAGATCTGGTGGCTGTGGAGGCCGTTGGAGTCCAGTGAACTCATCGTCATGTTCTAGAAAGCAGGTGGAGATGATCTGAGCTTTGTGACTCGTCTGCATTCATTTAAAATATTAACAGACATGTAAAATGAGATGTGTCGTATAGAAATGGCATAAAAAATCACTTTAATTCAACTGAAAATGTACCTTTAGGTCATACAGCGGGGGTCAGATCTCAGGGAAATGCCGTCTGTTCATTTACATCCACAAGGGATGTAAACTTATTTTTAACTTATGATTATTTTTAAATGCAGTGACAGTTCACATTCATTTCACACACACTTTAACCAAACTGACTTACACGTGAGAAACACCTGTAACAGCAGTGTGGGGTTAAGAATCCTCCCAGAGGGACACTTAGATATGTGGAGCCTGGATTAAACCAGCAACCTCTGATGAAGGGATAACCACCCCTGTAGCTGCTATGTTAGACCCCTGTTATGAAACAGCTGATCTCCAATGTGTCATGTGGATCATACCGTATAATTCTTTTCTAACTTTAACTGAGTCATTGAAAACTATTAAGAAGGCACACGCCTGTCTGTTTGAGTTCTAACAGTGTAAAATGTAAACAAAAACACAATGCTATGATTTGGAAATCATATAAACTCAAATTTTATTCCCAACAGAACATAAACAACAGATCTGATGTTAAAAAAGAGACGTTGTCTGGATGGAGCAGATNTAAAAAGAGACGTTGTCTGGATGGATGGAGCAGATGTTGCTCTAAAACCTCCATGTACTTTTCAGCATTGATGGAGCTTCACAGATGTGGAAGCTGCCCACGCCATAGACACTAATGCAGCCCCATCCCATCAGAGATGCAGCTTTTCACCTGTCCACTGATAACAAGCTGGATGCTCCCTCTCCTCTTTAGTCTGCAGGACACGCCGTCCATGCTTTCCACAAACTAGTTCACATCTTCATCCAGGTTTCCACTTTGCCTCAGAACATTTTAAAGGGGCTTAGGTCCAGAGAAGATGGCGCTCGTTCTGGATCCTGTTCACATCTGGCTTCTGGCATGAAGGAGCTTTAACCTGCACTGGTGTATTTGTTGTTTACAAAAGGTTAAATAAAATTTTTAAATCTGAAGCTCTGGCAAAAGTTTACATGTAAACATGACAGTAACCCCAGTCATACCCAAAAACTCATTAATAAATACTGACTTTTTTCAGAAAAACTCTGAACCCAATAATGCATCCATGAAGACGTGTGAATTTGGTGGTTCACTGACCCCTGTAGCAGGTTTTCAAGTTTACAAGAATGAGAGACACTAGCTAAAAGAAAGCAATGCCAGTGTTTTAGGGTCATAGGGTGACATGAAGCTGAAATGGAAGATTACTTTTTAATCTGTGGATTGAAGAAGGGAAGAAAATGCTACATTAAATGTTCTATGTTGAGTCTGAAACAACCAAATGTGGTAAAAGTCAGAACTGATCCAGTAAATCCAGTTCTAGAGCAACTAACTATAGTTGGGATCTGTCAGTTGAAATATCCTGCAAGATTAAGGTGTCTTTTATCTCTTGTGTCTGCCTTCTGGACTACAGGTGTGGTGAAAAATGCCCTGACAGTGATTAGCTCGGAGTTCCCTCTGGCTTCACTCTGCAGACGTTTTGCTGTTCCTTTGTCCTGATGCTCTCCTGCTCATCTCCTCCCGGTTAACAGGGGTTAAATCCATTCAGTATGTCGACTGCTATGAAGGACATGGCATGCTAATATTATTGCCATCAGATGTCCAAGGGCGGGGAAATGCCCTAATCATTTCCTCCCGAGTGCCTCTGAAAGAGGACCAGTGGCGAGGGGGTGGAGGGCGACTGGGTGGGGTGCTTAAACCCCGCCTGATGGGCTGTTTGGGGGGAGGCGGGGAACAGTACAGCATCCGGATCGGACCGTGATGGTACAGGATGTGTGTGCTTAACTCCATTGAACTAAACTAAATAGGGAAGAAAGCCTTTAATGCCGACAATAAGCCGCTTCATTCAGCAGCGCGGCCCAGACGCACAGCTCTGCGGAGTAGAAATTACGCACGGAGGGGCTGTTCTGTGGCAGCAGTTTACGTATTCAAATCGGTTCAATAAATCGATGGAATGCCCTTTGATGAGAAAATATTTGTATTTTGGGGTTATCTGACTTAAATCATGCGACAAACAGCCCCCCTTCTGTTCTCGATAACGTGATGATTTGTCCCAAGGCTGAATGTGCGTAAAAGCATTTTGAACAGGAAACTCCTCTCTCGCGCCCCCCTCCCCCGTCTCCCCTCTCCCTCACTGAGCGTGTGTGTGAGAGAGGAATACCCAACTGGTCTCTCAAGCCCTATAATACCAAGCACAACATACTTTACCTTCAATGAAAGCTGAGACGGTGGGACGGTTGACTGCTGGTCCTGAAATCAACTCAGAGCTCCAAACCATGAGCGTCGGTGTTTGAGCAGCGGCATCTAATTTCTCACACCTTCTTCTGTACGCCGGGAACTTTCTTTTTCTTTTCTTTTCTTTTTCTTTCGTTTTTTTTCTTTCTTTTTTTTTCTTTTCTTTTTTTTTATTTAACTATTCTTGCATAGCTGTTTAGAATTAATCAAGGCCAAAAGACAATTAGGATACCGCACAGTCCTGTATGGTTTGACTCCTGTCAGGGGTGATGGTAGCCTATAACTTCCAAACACAGGACTCCTTAGACGATGGTATGTCTTTTAAGAAATAGGGGGACACTTTTGGAGACGTGCTAGGCTGTCCGCAACTATTTTCCCCTCTTGTTCTTACTTTTACTTTGTCTCAAATCATGGCTCTCTACTCTCGCTTTGTGGTCGTGCTGCTTTACGGATGGAGCTATCTGTGCGTTGGATACTGCGCGATGCTGAAAACGGACAATGTCCCCGAGAGGCGAAAGTTGGATTTTACGCATTCGGTGGATAAAAAGTACACGACAAAGGAAGATCATGACATGCTTTTGCAGGATACAATGACGGAGCACATGCAGATGCTTTACGCGAAGTACAACCGCGTTGGATTTCCGTTCAGGGACGGCAACACTGTCCGCAGTTTCAAAGCGCACTGGGGTATGTATCTATCAAGAGTTTTATGCATAGAAATGTTTTTCCTTCTCCTAATATTAACAGGTCCCTTATACGTGTTGTTGAGTAAATGTCAGAGATATTCAGATGATCTGGAAACATCTCCTTTGGGTCTGCGTAACTGTTTTTTATTTGTGACCACAGCTTGTGTGCGTAATTTCGGCATGAACTAAAAAAAAAAAGACAATCATTTAAGTTAGGAGACAAGCTTCTGTTTTTGTTTTCCTCTTAAAAGGTGCCCATACTCAGAATGCGAGTTCTTTCTGCGCTGGTTTATTGAGCTGAAGCTGAAATCCACCTGTTGATCCAGTCACAGAAGTGCGATCAACCTGTTACCCTTTTCATGTGCCAGAAGGAGAGATTCGTATCACATCAATGCACGCAGTTCTGCGACACAGTTATTTACACATTGTAAGATTTTACTCTCAGATAGTCTAAATAGAATTTTTTCCCTCCGAGCCAGGATCTGGCAGCTGCCCAGCCTGTCTGTCAGCGCTGCAGCAGAACTGGAGGTTCCACTGGTGAGAGCTCCTGAATTCAAGGAGCTTTTTATAGTTTTTTTATTATTATTTTATATTTTATTTATTTTATTTATTTTTTTTGTTACGGATTTTCTAATTACTTTCATTAATTTTTCTATATGTAGGTTGAGTAATTATGACTTAGATGTAGCAACGATCAGCTTCAACTTTAGGTATAGCTTTGTTAGATTGTACCCTACTGCCTCCTGTCGCCTGTTAGCTGTATGTTACAATATAACAGTTAAAGGACAACTTCACTCAAAATACATGTACAGAAGTCCCGTATCATCCATAACCATCCACATGTTCTCAAGAAAATGAGAAATAGTTAGTGAGTTATCAAAACGTGGAAATGTGAAATGGAAATATATTATAAGGCGAAAACTGAGTTTGTTTATAGTTCCATGGATCTTGAAAATACTTTTTTTTATCTGAGCAGCTTTGCTCTTCAACACAGTCTGAACCCTCTACAAACATTTTAATCAGTCTTAGTTCATTAGTTTATTTTCAACAAAGCAAAACAAAACAGAAAACAATAAAAGAAAACACACTTGCTGTCTGCAGGTCTGGTTCTCCAGGCCCCTTGTAGGACTTTCCAGATCTCTCTGGATGTTTCTGCCTTGTATTCTGTTCTTGGTTCAGATGATTCCACACTGCTGATGATGAGATCCGGGCTCTGGGGAGGATCCATCCCATCAGACCTGTTGCTTCTGATTTTCAGTCCAGTTCTTGTGTCTTTTGGCATATCGGCTATCAGAAATGGTGCAGGCTGACTGCTTTTAGACAGTCACCCTTCCATAGAGACCATGTGATGAGGCTTTGGCCGGGTCCTGATGTATCTCATCCTGAAAGGAACTCAGACTGCTGGTAACAAAATGTGTGAAGATCCAAATTAAAACTCGTTCTTTGCTGAGTTTTCTGTTAACTGTCGATACAAACTGGTTCATCCCTTGAGTTTGGAGGCGTTTTATGCTTGTATGATTCATAACTCAATGTTAAACAGCTCAATAAAAAAATAAAATAAAATAAAACATTTTATACTGAAAATAGTCAGAGACAAGGACAGGATGGAAAATGAGTGGAAAAACAGAAAATCTCTGAATAAAAACTTTGAAAGACCTTCAGAAAGCTGGAGGTGAGAAGAATGAACTTAAAGTTTTCTAACAACCATGTTTCTGCAGAGAGGAGATGTTTGTTATTGAGACTTTCATCCTTTAATGAAAGACCACCTTCTAAGTTTTGTGGATTATCCTGAAAGAAGAACATTTAAATGTTTTCAGAACCACCAACCAAATTCCACTGTATCAGGATGAAGAGGCTTTATTCATAATCTGAGTGAACAAAACCAATTAAATCTGCATGGCTGACAGACAGTTAGGTCCAGAAAGTATAAATAGTATGTATACTGTATTATTAAATACATACCATAATTGTTCATATTTCTTATTATTTTTTATTACTTATGCCCAGTGATGATTGAAATGACGTGCAGCTGTTTTTCATGGTCTGAATAATATTACTCGTTATATTCACAGGTACTATAAACAAGAAGCAGCTGCAGATTTTCAACCTCACCTCCCTCACCAAGTCAGAAGACGTGCTGTCGGCCACTCTTCACTATTACATTGGAGACCTTCAGAACAGCACCCGGGGCTGCTACAGGTCCAAAGGCTGTCCCCGCCACGGCCCCCGGAGACACAGCCACATCCACATGGTCATCTGGAGTTTTGCCTCTGTGGACAACAAGATGAGGAGTCTTGGACACTTTCAGATCAATGTGTCCACCCTTTACAGGGACTTCATATCGTGGCAATGGAAGGACATTACGCGTGTGGTCAATCAGGCCAAACACCACGACGAGCTGCTCATCGGGATCGATGTTGCTTCGCAAGGGCCCCAGCCTTGGAAGAAGCTCCTGTCGGACCGCTCGCCCTACATCCTGGTTTACGCCAACGACTCTGCCATTTCGGAGCCTGAAAGCGTGGTAGCCACTCTCCAGAGACGCCACTTGGTAGGCGGCGAGGGCTCCGTGTCACACAGCTTTCAGAAACTAGGGCTGCAAGAGAGAAACAACACTGAGCAGGACCAGCCGCAGCCCAGACACAAGCGCTCAGTCAGCGTTCTTCTCCCGTTACAGAACAATGAGCTCCCCGGTCCAGAGTATCCGTACGAGACGACCGGGTGGGACGAGACGAGTCCGTACGAGCCCTTTGAAAACAAGCAGGCCCGTCGGCCGCGGAAAAAGACGCGCAAGAACCAGAGACACAAGATGCCCCTGCTGCAGTTCGACGAGCAGACGATTAAAAAGGCACGAAAGAAGCAGTGGAACGAGCCCAGGAACTGCGCCCGCAGATACCTGAAAGTGGACTTTGCCGACATTGGATGGAGTGAGTGGATTATATCACCCAAGTCATTTGATGCTTACTACTGCTCAGGGTCCTGTCAGTTCCCGATGCCAAAGGTAAGAATCAGTCCCCTTTGTTCCCAACAGGGTGGGTTAGATCCCTTTCTTTTACTCACAAGAGCTGAAACGTGGCCGTGCAAGTCTCAGTCAGACAGGTCAAGACTTATCAGAGTATTTAACCTTTAGATGCAAATGCTTAATTCACTAGCACAGTTGTTCCCAACCTGGGGTCTCCAAAGAGCAGGGTCTGCAAGGGTTTGACCACAGAGACTGTGTGATTGTTAAAATAAGGACCACTTCCACACAGATGAGTTGAGGTGTATCCGCTTAAGTTTTTTCATCACATGAATGTGTCTTTCACAGTTTTGGGAGCCTGAACGATCTTTTTTTTCATGCCCTAGAATGAGGGTCATCAAATTCAACTATATGACAGTAGTTTAAATCTTAAATCCCTCATCACCTTGTGCACCCAATCAATTTGCATCCATGTAAAAAACTAGCAGAGTAGTTCACGTCTATCCTGGTAACCTTGATTTTTTCTGGGGTCCACAGCTTTTTTTGGTATTTGCATATAGGGGGTCCTCAAGGAAAATGGGTTGGAAACCATTGCACTAGCATACCTCACAGGAACTTAAACCATAACAGCCAGGACACTAGAGAAAACTTTATCCATCAGTCTGCATGTTTAAAATTCAACCATTGTTAGAATATGTAAATAGAGCAGTTACATTTGGCTCTCAGTGCTGTTATTGGTTGCTCTGTTTTTACCTTTTACCTTGGGATCATGAACATCAGAAGTGCTTGAAATATACACGTATTTAATTATAGAAGATAATGCAGAACTGTCTAACTTTTAATCTTCACTTGTTCTGCCTGAAGATCTTCATTTTATCCACCACAGTGTCTCAACCACCAAGATCAGGAAGTCTGCCAAGATTTACATCAATAGATTTATTTAACTGAATACCAATAAGTTGATTGGTTGGTTTCCACAACAAAATACACCAAAACCTTTTTAACTACGCTCAGGACAAGCTGATCATGACACTGATGGAAGTGTCATGGAAGGTGGACGCAGTGCAACGTGGTTTTTACAGCTTTAACAGAACATAAAGAAGACAAAGAGACACAAAGACACCTGTCCATCTCAGCAGGTTAAAGATCAGCTGTGATGTCACAAGATAACATCACCGGTATGTTAAACATGGCTGGAATGCTCAAACTCCGTCCATTAAGGTGGAGTTGCTGGTCTTTGTAGTTCGCTGTAATTAGTCCCAGAAGTAGGTAACCACCTCCCTCCCCTGCAGGTTTTCTGCTCCCTCAGACGAGCCTGTGAAGCTGCTTTTCAGGTTAAAGTTTTAGAAGCTGCTAAATAGCGTCAATTAAAAGGTTCTCTGTCTAATTTGTGTTGTTTTGGTGCAAGGGGAGAGGCCTGTCAGCTTTTGGACCCAGCTGAGACATGAAGCAGCTGGACAGGTGTGAGCCGTTAAGAAACCAGCTTAAGGTTGTGGTGATGATGTTTGATGCACTAACTGAAAATCAGATCAAACAAGCTTTATTTGTACAGTACTAAATCACAACAAAGTCATTTCAGGGTTCTTTTAAGGATACATCCCGATGCATTTAAAATCCAAGTAAAACAAATTCTTCATCTAATCCACATCAGTCCAGTTACGATAACTGTGCTCATATAAAACTGTTCGTAAAAGAATTGCCCAGCCAAGGAATCTATTAGATTGCATTAAATTTTCTGTTTGACCGAGCGTGAATGGGGCAGCAGTGGAGAGGAAAAACTCCTGCAGAGCCAGGCTCGGGGAGGACGACCATCTGCCTCGACAGGAAAGAGAGGTCACCAAGAAGCATAACCGCAAGGAAGGGATACCTGCTGAGAAAGAAGAAGAGAAACACGAGTTCATGAAAGCAATAATGTCGCATATGGAAAAGAAAGAGAGGAGAGTACAGGGAGATGCTCCAACTTTATAACTTTATTATAACTAAAGGGATGGTTAACGATCACCAAGCCAGTCCTAACTATAAACTTTACCAAAAAAAGGAAGATAGAGACAGTTTCTGCTTCCTGAACCCAAAATGGAAGCTGAGTCCATAAGACTGAAGGTTCTGTATCCTGTTCTACTTGTAGAAACTCAAGGAACCAAATTTTCAGTCACGTTCCAACTTTGATGTTACTCATATTTTTGAGGTTTAGGTATTTTGCATACATGGTTAGGATTAAATATTTAAAAAATGCATGGTTAAGTTTAGCCATCGATGTTGCCTGTCATGCTCTAGTGCTGGATTCTGAACTACTATATTTAAAGCTTCAGTGTGAAACATTAACGCTGATCTTCTGGCAGAAATACAGTAGAATAATCCATTTTTTTTGTAATATTAAAATAGAAACAGTTATACTTTTTAACTTAACAAAAAACACAGCAGGTGCCACTGCTTGGACATTATGTTGACTTTTATATTTTTTTTCAAAGAAGACATTAAATCAGATTTAATTATAATTTAAAATAATCTGCTGCGCTGCAGAATGTTTCCTCAGTAAATAGAATAGAATAGAATAGAAATACT
>CM047985.1:4325656-4340799 GCA_026261665.1 Melanotaenia duboulayi
GTTGTTTTAATCAAATAATCAAGGCAGACTACGATTAGCAAGCTGCACGGCTAAAAAAAAATGACATGTGCCGAACAGACACGAGAGCAGCTGAAGCAGATGCTACCAGACCCTCCCTCCCCTCCCCACCTGAAGACGTCCAGGTAACAACTGAGGAAGGAGCTGAGCAGCAGTGCGTTGAATTAATTTATTATTGGGGAGAAAAAAACATTACTGAATAAATAAGGATTGTGACGCTATTACACATGACATTACATGATTGGAGATACTATATATAATATATAATATATATATATAGAACAGCTGGATAGAATAGAAAGCTGGACTTCAAGGACTTGATAAGGGATTTTGCAGGGAGAAACTCCAAGTCAGGCTCTTGGTAAAAAATAGGCCGAGAAAGTACAATGATAATGAATGAGACTGCAAGAGCTTGACTCAGCAATAGTTTACCTTTACCTCTCATTGATATCTTATTAGACAAAGTTCTACCTTTTAAAATGTGACTATTTAACTTTAAAGACGCTCCCAGCCGTTGTTTGACTGTGAATCTCCACAGTGGTTCGCTTGTGACCGTATTACTTTCAGTTCATATAATACAATACTATGTTTTGTTTCTGAGCCTACTTCATTTATTTTTTATTTTGCTTCTGGTTTAATGATGATAACGCTCGCAATACAATAAATCATAAACAATAAGTGGCCATTTTGTTTTTGATGGTGTTTTAATTGAGATTTGATTTGTTTCTCCACAGAGTATAAATAAATTTCATTTTCATGGAAAAGTTATTTTGTATTTAAGTTTTGTATTTGTAATTTGTTTTGTAATTATCATGAGATAATTAATTAAGTATTTAAAAAAAGATAGATGGGTTTTTAAATATGAAGTATCCATCTTGCAGCAAATAATTGAATCTTCAGTTTCTTTGCATGGGGCCCAGAATCTCTAGCAGCAGCCCTGAATGTAGCCACAGATGTGTAGCGCTAGGGGCCCCAGTGGGCAAGGCCCACCCATTCACAAGTCAGACCCTCCCATGCAGCGTTTTCATTTTAATTTTTCTACTTTTCAAAATAAATTTAGTTTATAACTATTAACCAGTTGTTTTAAAATCAAAAGTAGAATCAAATCCCATATGTGCTTTTTTACATTGAGAAACTTATCCCTCAAAATAACGCTCCCCCCAACACGCTCCATTCATGTGAAGCATCAAGGGCAGAAAGTATTGTCTGGAAACAAATACTGTGACTTCTATCCAAAACATTTACTAGAATTTGCACTGACTGCTCAGGTTTATCCTTTTTTATCTATATTTTTCCTATAATTATTTAACCTTGTATAGTAGATTTTATAGTACTATTTTGATTGTTTGTCATTCTTACATATTGTGAAATTTTGTAAGTTATTGTGAGAACGAGCCAGTCTTTTGAATGGCTCTTTGAAAGGAACAGCTCCTCAAGATCCGGCTCTCTTCAAAGAGCCATAAATCCCATCTCTAGTGTGTGTTTGTGAGCCTTTAATCACCAAATCCCGCAATAACCTAAAGAACATAATGCATTATTTTTTAGTTATCGCGATATTTAGCGCGAAGTCATTAACTAGCTTCAGTGAAGTGGTAGCAGGTTGACAAAAGGTCCAACGGTAACGTGAAAAAAGGAACGTGTCAGGTGACACGCAGCAAGAATCAGCCACTTCCAGCAGTTTGGATGATTCCAGCAATGTGATGAGACCTAGCAAGATAGTAACCTTAGCAAATATAAGTGCATGTCCCTCTTCTCCTCTTCCTCCGGATCATCGTCTGCAGCTGTATTAAACTCAGATCGACTTGTCCTTCAAGTGTAGTAAGTCACAGTTACATGTCCGGTTTCTGTCTGCTGCAGATGTTTCCTGATGTTTTACAGAGTTAAAGTTGCACAAAATGAAACAGGACCAGTTTGGCTGAGCTCTGGTTCTATTATTATTATTATTATTATTATTATTATTATTATTATTATTATTATTATTATTATTATTATTATTATTATTATTATTATTATTATTATTATTATTATTATTATTATTATTATTATTATTATTAATAATAATAATAATAATAATAAATAATATTATTAACTCATCTCGACCTCTTGACAGTCATTTAGTTCCAAAGTTTGATTATCGGTTGAAATGACACAACTTATTTTTATTCATAAATTAAATGTTATATTTTCTGTCAAATCTGTCCTGTTACATCTAAAGCAGGATTTAGGTGTAAAAGTTTTATTTCATACAATAGAAGTTTTTTTTTTTAGTTTGTTTTTATTCTGTACCTAATCTGCTTCGACATGGGTTAAGTATTGAATCGTGGAGTTGGTCCAGGACTGTCTTGATTCTGACTTTGTTCCTCAGGTTACTTTATTGTTTCGGGTTTGGCTCTTGTTTGGTTTATGTGTTTGAGTTCTTGCTCAGTTTCAGTGTTCTTGGTTTCTTGGATTTGGGGTTAGGTTTTTTGGTTTCTCCTCATTAGTTCACCTGATCTGATTTGTTCATTCACCTCACCTGTTAGTTCCTCGTTAGTGTGTTTAAACCCTTGGTTTCAGGTCCTCTCTTGCAAGTTTATTGTTTTTCCTTCCTGCTCTCTGTTGGTACTGTTAGTTTACCCCTGTTGATGTAACAGGAAATAGAGCCTGATGTAATGCTGACGGTGCTTTTAGGTTTCCTCTCATTCTTAAAAAGCTGCTTCTCACACTTTATTTGGTTATTGTGCATCATTGGGCTGCAGGCGCTTTAAAACTGCACTTACTTGGTGTGTACACCAGGTGGAGCCAAACGTCCACATGCGAAGACTTCAGTGTCAGTGGAGTTCTCTCAAAAATTGTCCATAAGCATTTAGTCTCATACAGGATTTTCTCTGCATGATAATTTACTTTCTAGTGTGTATTTTAACTGCTTAATTTGACCTAAATCTTACTGTTCGATTTGATTTGATGATGAAATTTGAGTGTCTGAACTATAAGTCTGAAACACTTTGAATTTTCTGTTGTCTTACTTGAACAAGCTGCTTTAAGAACAATGTGAACTCTATATATTCTCTGCTGATCTGACGGCCTCTCCTTCACCTCTCCAGCCGTTGAGCTCCTCCTCTCTAGTCCTGAACCAGAAGAGCCCGTCCTCTGCTGCTTTGGTAGGTTCATGTTACTATTTTCAGCTTTTGATGCATCACTTGATTTAAATCACCTTAACTAATAAAACTATCCATTAATAATTAATGTCAGTGATTCCAATAATCTAATAATTATTATAACTTGTGTAATATATAACAATACATTATATATACACTTACTGGCCAGTTTATCAGGTCCACCTTGCCAGTACCAGGTTAAACCCCATTTTCATGATGTTTCCACCAGATTCTGAGTCTAGCATCTGAATGTGGAGCTGAAATGGAGACTCATCAGACCAACAACGTTTCTCCATCTTCTATTGTCCAGTGTTGGTGAGTGTGTGTGAATTGTAGCCTCAGTTTCCTGTTCTTAGCTGACAGGAGGCTCCTGGTGTGTCTTCTGCTGCTGTAGCCCATCTGCTTCAAGGTTGGACGTGTTGTGTGTTCAGAGATGTTTGTTTCTGAACACTCCAACCATGCTTCGTTTAAATCTCCTTTCCTACTCATTCTGATGCTCCAGTTGAACTTCAGTAAGTCGTCTTCGTCATGTCTACGTGACCAGAGGTGTTATCACCATGCGATTGGCTGATTAGATGTTTGTGTTGACAAGCAGCTGAACAGGTGGACTACTGGAGTGGCCTGTGAGTGTAACGTATTAGAATAATAATTTAGTGATTATAAATTAAAAGCCAATGTTTAATCATCTAATGTTCCACATTTTAGATATTTGATTTGCAGCATTTGAAAGAAAAAGCTTTTTAAATACCGGTAAGTGTGAACGAGTGTGAAATAAACCATTTTCTAAGGTTGTACTTGCTGTGATCATAGATCAACTTTCAGCTTGAATCCTCGGATTAAGAAATAGTCAGCTGATCATTTGAAACATTTTTATTAACTTTTTCTTTAAACACAACCAAATCATTTATAAACTGTTTAATTTCAACAGTCCAAATACAAATGGATCAACACGGGGAGAAACAAAAACAACCTATGTTCACAATAAACCACAACAGCAATCTGAGGGAGAAGCAGTCAAGGCAAAGCTGACATCCGTCAAAAAGCTTCAACTTCATACTCTGAGCTCGTACCTGAAGCAACTCATACAAAAAATATTTAAATATGAGGACTACACAGCATTAAACATGTTACGTATCTAGTACAAAATTAAATAAGTGAATATTGTCATAAGATAACGTAACTACACGTTTATAAATTAAATAAAAAGGAAGGAGACATTTAACAATATGAAAAATAATTTGAACACAAAATGCACACACTTCCCTGCCCAGGCCACCAGGGGGCAGCACAGCCACACTACACCGACAGGAAGGAGTGGATATGCGAACACCTGGCTCAGAGGGCTGCTTTAACTCCAGCAGCAACAGGAAACCATCATTAAACTTCCTGCTGAAGGATGAAGCGCAAGTCAGCCCGTAACACAGTCCACCCCCCCACCGACACACACACCCAGGCGAAACTTAACCACAGCTTACTGATGCTGATTTTAGAGTAAATGGGACCTCGTGTGTTTCAGGATTTAAATAAGAGTTGCATCTTGAATCCGATATATCACAAACAAAAACATTTGATCCTTTTTTAGATGCAGCCAGTGCTCTCCTATCGTACAACAAAACAAAACAGGAGACGTGTGAAGGAAAGTCGGAAAGTGACCATAAGCTTAACGATGGACAGTGTTTCAGGTGAAGGTTTGGCTTCTACAGAGGATGCTGGCATGTGGAACCAGAGCGTAGCGTTTCATTGCGTTAGCCAACCAGCAGCTAACTTTGTAGTTAGTTCAGTTAAAGAAAAACAGTGTTTATCAGGGAGAGACGCTTTGAACCGTAAACAGAAATCTTTTAACATTGAAGGCTTGCGGCGCATCTTTTAACAAAACGACTATAAAGTCATACAAAGAGATGAAAATCAGCTGTCCTAAAATATACAGCACGAAGAGCAGGAGGATAAGGACAAGCAGAGCTCCGTAGGAATCTGAGGCGGGGAGGGGAGCACAAAAGGTCCTCGCCAGCCAAAGTAGAGATTGTCATTTCCCTTCCAACATGTGGATACGTCGTTTGGACAACAGCTGCATCGCCTGTTGGGTTTTTCCGGTCTCTCCAGAGTTTAGACCCTGCTTAGCAGGGTGGACCTGTGAAGAGAAAACAGATGGCTGTAAACACCTGAGGATGAAGAGAGACTTCCACATTTTAATGAGAACTTAGATTCTGGTACTGTGAAAATAGAGGGTCTGGCCATTTCAAGACAAGCTGAGCTTTAAACGCGTGTTAGGCTACAACAGCTGGATTGGAGACCCTGAAGGTCCATTTATGCTGATCAAGGCCCACTGTCCTGCAAACTTTCAGTGTTTCTCTGCTCCAACACACTGTAGTGTTTATTTCCAAGGATGCTTCAAACACATGAAAATATGCAAGACAGCCATGATAAACACGTGTATTTACGTGTAACATGTAAAAAGTTTACATGTAGCCGTCCCTTTACTTACGCTGTTATAGGCTCATGCTGCTGGGGAGTATCCCATGATGCACCCTCCACTTTTCTCTGCATGTTAAATGTTTGATTTTGTAGTAATTAACTCCTGTTTCTCAGCAGGCATCCCTCGGCTTATGGATGGGGGGACTGAATCCAAGAGGTTTGATACAATAAGTTTCATTAACTAGGTTTTTATTTTCTTTTATAAGGTGGATTCTATGAATACAGTTTTTACAAGCTGGATTTGTTTTAATTCTAAGCAGAAAAACCTGAGCTATCAGAGGATATTTACCAGATGTCAGTAACAAACAGCAACAGCTTGTTGAGTGGGTGTGTGTGTGGGGGGGGCGGGGACGCTTTGTCCCGGCCATGTTGAACAGCCCCTCCCAGCAGGGCAGCGTGTTCTGCTGGAGTAAAGCGACAGATCGCGTCGCAGCGGAGGCGAAGTTCTGGAAAACGCTGAGATCGTTGGCAAGCCATCAGAAAACGTGACACACCCACGCTGGGCTAAGTGGATTCACCCTGACAGGGCTTAACCCAACGCTCCCAGACCTGATCCAGAAACCTGCTCTCACATCGCTGGCATGGAGGTGGGTGGACGTGTTTTTCATGAATACAGGTTGTAGTTTTAGTTTTACACATCCACTTAAAAAAGTCAAATTGGTCTACTTATTGACGGGATCTCTTTTGTTTTATTTATAAGCAATGACAGTAAATGTCTGTACTGATCCATAGCTGGGTTAAGAAATTTTAATTCAGTCCTGAAGAATTTCTGCTTTTCTTTTTAATGTTTCAGCTCTGTTAATTGTTTGATGCAATTGAAAGTGAAAATCATTTTCTGGCCACTAGGGGGCAGAAAACCTCTGCAGCTGTGACATGAGAGCATTCTGATGATTATTTTTTTAAGCTAATTAATTTATTCCAGTCTCATTTTCCTCATGTTCCAATGTGTGTGTGTATATACATATAACTGTGAATAAGTGTTAAGTGGTGAAGCAAATGCCATACTAAATTAAGATAAATAAGAGTTAAATTTTACAAGTTGAATATTTTATGTTCTGAAGAAAAACTTGTCTTTGCTTTGCAATATCAGCTAATACAAGGAATCTAATTTATTTATTTTTTTGGTTAAAAAGTGCAGCCTGTAGGTTTGGAAAGATTGCACATTTGATTTATAGGAATAATTAGGGAAAGAAACGTGGCAAGTCTACAAATATATGGACTATCCGATAAATGCATATCTGATCTAGAGCTCGGGGAAAGCATGGTAGATGCTCTTCTCTCAAACAAATAGGATTTTTTTCTCACCCGAAGCGAGCATGGTGTTATTAAACTGTGTGAAAATGACTGATGTCCTTTTTCACACGTGTGCGCTGACGTGACGGCTCGGCCGAGAAGAGTGATGAGAGGTGGTGTGTGTTTGATGCATTTATTGAATAGCGCGAGAGGTCAGCGCTGCAGTGTGACCTACATCCCTCTGGGTGTGTCCGGTCAGCAGGGAAACAGGACGGGATGTTCAGTGACAGCAATGATTGGAAAACCTGAAGGCTGAGGGGGGAGTGTGTGTGTGTGTGTTTGAGTACAAAGAGTGAAATAAAGAAGAGGGTTGGGGGGGTCATACACACCTCAGAGACTTCCATCTGTCCTTCTCCATGTTATTCTCAGGACCTTCGCTCTCGTACGACGCCAGATATAAAGCTGTGATGGGGAAAGTAAAAATATCGTTAGCTCGTCTTTCATCCTAAAAAACTGAATAAATGATGTCGACAGGGTGAGAAGGACTTGAAGCCTCTTTGGTCATCTGTGACAACCATGTTTCTAAAACAGCTGGGTTCAGTCAGCTGGTGGGAGCGCTTCAGTGTCAGGAGGAATTCACAGACCTCTGGGTCTCTCCCGGATAAGACCCCGATAAGAGCCGGAGCCGGTGACACACGACTTTGATGTGGATTAAAGGAGGCAGAATCTATCAGCTCTGCTCGAGTATAAGAGGTGATAAGAAAGTGTGTGTGTGGATTTCAGGCTTAGCAGGAAAAAGTCCTTCTGTTGTCTCTGGCCTACAGTTTTCTTTATCAAGGACAACAAGTTTAGAGAACACGTGGTCTTTACTCCTTTACTACAACATCTAAATGGCTCATTATTATTCAAGAACAGGAAATTTGTGAACCTAAATTTACTTTAAATCTGTTGTTTTCGACCTAAATTGTGTTGATGTTCATGTATTTATACTTTGCATTTTTGTATTCAGTTGTTAGCTTTTGGTTTACTTAGCTATGAAGCTAACAGCAGCAGATTATTAGCTTAGCTTAGCATAAAGATTGAAAACATGCAGATGGCTCCTGGGCCTGCATTTAGCTTTACTGTCCATTTTACTCACAAGTGGACCTTAATTCATGATGTGACCAATTAAAATTTTATGTATAGCCAGTGAAAGAATAATTTATGGCTAATTGTAAGTCCATGATGTCGTTCCTCCTGCTTGGAATTTAATTAGGTGAATGAAAGTGGAAATGACGCTAAAATTTCCCTTTCCCTAGCTTTTCCGCGACCAGGAAGTGGATTAAGTAGATTAATGTAGATTTTAAGACGATGTGGTACTGGTTTCATTTGGGAAACTCACCATCTTCTGTGAAAACTGGAGCAGTCAGCAGGTACTGCAGGATCTTGCGGTCCTTCTCAAACGGACACTCCACCTGCTTCCAGGTCATGAACTCGCTCACTTGTTTGGCGAGTTCCCAGAATTTCTGAAATGCAACAACATGGTGGGTTAAAGGCCTTCGAGGCAAATTAAAGCTTCAGATAGTTGAATTTAATTATCATCACACCATCTATAAGCAAGGCGTGTAAACATGAGCGGCTGTTTTGATGTCTTCATATAGAAATGTCTTAACAGGACAGAGTGGATCTTTAAATAGCCCGGCTGTGTGACCAAACACGAGTGGAAAATATTTGGTCACAGTTAAGGTTGTTTGATGGAAACACAGCTGAACTTTACAAACTCGAGTCTTACTTCCCTAAAATCTAACAAACTTTAAGGAAGTGGTGACAGATAACGGTGCAGTTGTTGCCGTGCGTAGTAAACAGCACAGTGTTTCATGACATGGTGGATCAGCTGGGGAAATTCGTTGCTAGGGAAACTCCCGTAAATTTTACCTCGAAGTTGACGTGCCCGTTCTGCAGCCTGTTGGCACATCCTTCGTTCAGGAAGTAGATGTCTTTGATGAGCAGGCTGAAGAAAGGGATGACAATCTGAAAGACAAGAGAAAGATTAAATTTCACTGATGGGAAGGTGTGTGTGTGTGGGGGGGGGATTCCATATGACTCAGATGTGTCTTTTATAAACTTCCATTCACTGGATTTACAGTTGATAAAGAGGCTCCAGGAAAAACCCGGACCAGCCGCCTCCGTTCTGATCAGAAACATTTTCACCAAGACAAAGACGAAATCCTCCATCCAAAGATGGAGAAGTGCGAATAAAGAAGAATTCCCCTTTAATTATTCATCACTACATGTTCCAACAATATAGGTCACTGAAGCCATTCCTGGGAAGGAGAAAGCACCAGAATCCATTAAAATAACAGAAGGTTTCTCCAGCAGCCATCAGATGACTGGTTTAATTTGTCAGCTGCTGTTACCATGGCTGAAAAACAGCCTTTGTGTTGAGGGCTGCTGCAGCGAAATGGCACAGTGACCTAAAAAAGATTCAGTCTGTCACCTTTTTTCCCGACTGTCCCAACACGTCCCCGGCCATCAAACATTCATGAGGCCGATGCTTTTTAGAGAGACGGCAAAGGGAGAAGCAGCGGACCGAGCGCTCAGTCAAAAAGTCGTTTATCTTCATGCATCACTTCTTCAAAGTTCAGAACGTGCCTCTTTGTTTTTCTGTAAAGTGAATTCATCTCCTCCTTTCAACAGTTTGGGTGCAGCTGATTTAACTAGGCCTCGATGGAGTCTGAACATAATGTACGGTAAGGAGGGTCTGCAGGGGTAGGATGCTGTTTACAAGGGTCCGCTTGGATGCACGCTCTGAGGACCGCTGTCACGCATGCACACGCGTCTGTACATGGATGTTCTGCTGAAAGGGAATGAAATGCACAGCAGGAGAAGAAAGGAAGTTGTTTTCACAGCTGGATGTGAGGTGTGTCGAGGGTCTGGAGCCAGAGGAGGGGCTTGGTTGGCCATTAGATCCACACACTTAATTCTTTTCTTTTGTACTATTTTTCTGTACCCACTTTAATTAAATTATTAACCCATAAAAACAAAGAAAAGAAAGAAATAAATAATGGTACAAACATTAATCATCTGCAGCCAGAGCTTTTAGAAATCTATTTTTATTTCTGATCTTAAAGTGCAAACTGCCTTTTGTAAGTTCTTTTAAAAAAAGCCATTAGACTAATATTTAGCTTCAATAATCTATCTTTTACAAGGCCTGAGAGTTAGAAGCAGAAGCAGTGATTTAACAAGACAATAACTGGAATAAACTCCACATTCCTTTGAGACAACTGTTGCTACACAACCAAACATCAGATCCACCAAGTCTGTTTCAGATCAGATGTTTGGCGTTCGGTTTAAAATGTTTCAAGCAGGAGAATCATCACAGAAACTTCTGGACGGGTGTAAAAATTTCTGTCCTCGCAGTGAAGCTCGAACCTGCAGCTCAACTGGGTTAAAATGAAGCTTAAATGTTGGCTTTGTTGATTCTGTGGGTGCCTGGAGGAGGTCATAAACAAACCCCCACCCTTCCCTAAAAGAAGAGGTCACAAACAGAACATACCAGACTTCTTGGGAACTTTCCATTTCGTGACCTCGACCTCTTGTACTGAAGTGTTTGCATATCTTGGCTCCCAAAAAAAAAAAAAAAGAAAAAAAGCATCCTTGGCGAAGCTCAGGGAGCCAAACAGATATTGACAGAACACTCGATTTCTATTAAAAAAACCCTATTTAGTCAACATGTGATGACGTGAGTGGAGGTGACTATGAGCTCCGGGGCCCATCGCATTCGTCTCTAGACGTAGCACAGAACACTATGTGATCTGGCAGGCCGCCATGTTTTCTTTTTTCCCTCCAAGCATGTTTGATGAGGAGGAAACTGAGACCCTCCCTGCTTCTTGACACACATATCTCAGCCTCTGCGTCCACTCTGAGCTGCTCTGTTATGCAACCTCGGCCTCATGTCCGAGTCCTCTGCACAGGCTGCGGATGGCGTAAACACGATGGGAACGCAGTGTGCAGACGATAACAAGGCACAACGAGCTTGGCTTTGTTTTTCCTCCTCTTTGCCTCCACATCAAGCATTTCTTTTAAGTATGATGTATGATGTATCAGGACATGGAGATAAAGGCAGCGAGATAACAATCTCAACTTTTTACATAACTTTAATCAGCTTAAAGTGTTTCTGCTGCAACACACGTCACCGCAGCGCTTTGTTCAGGGGTCTGGTGGGCAGGCAGGCTGTCTCAACTAGACACAAACTCCAGATTATTCAGCATATGTTGCTCAGTCTGAGTCTTGTGTATGAAATGTAAACTGAGATAAACAGGACTTTGTTTACCAGCTGCTGGGTGAGCCTCAATACAATTCTACAAAACGTTTTAGCTAAAGCATCAGGGGACATTATTGCCTCACCTTCTCCCTGCTGCTGTTGGCTGTGATCGATCTCTGCGTGGCTCCTCTCAGCGCAGTTCTGTAGTTGTAGAAGTTGCTGGAAGGATCCATCTGGTGCTATGAAAACAGAGGGAAACGGTTTCAGTTTGGGCACCGTCTAATCTCTGGTCAACCCTCGGAAAGGGTGAATGGATGTGGTGGATCAGTAAAATGGCTGTTGTTGGTTGTTAGGTTATGTCGCTCTGCCTCATTAGTTGTGTGTTGCAGGATTAAATTCTTTTTTTGGGGGGGACAGGAAGCTGGACAAGAAAGGCAGGTCAGAGACAGCAGGGAAGGACCTGCAGCAGGCCAGGAATCAAGCCTGGGTCAACTGCAGCCTCTGTACATGGGGCGGCCGCTCAACCAGGTGAACTACACACAGTCTCCATGGAAATCAACTTATTGTCTCTGCAGCACAATCTGACTCAAGGTTCAGGATTTACCTCAGCGAGGCTTGTGGGATCTGAACTGTAGGCTATAAGGAAACTTTAGCAGAAGGACGGTGATGATCTCCAGAGAGACATGAGAGAAGCATAAAGAACTCTTTGAAAACCTTTCAGGTCCGACCAATTCCCACTGTGACGCATCTGATCTCAGATTTCAAAGGGCCACTGACGGCCTCCTGGGCTCAGTTCTCGCTGCAGATTTCTCCAACATCATGTGGAGGACGGGAGGGTCGTGTAATGTGCGTTGCCATAGACTCGTCAGTTCAATACGTCTAAGTTGTTTTTCTCTGAGATTTAGACCAAGACCTTTGGCAAAAATAGCAAAACAATCTTCAATTTAACTTCTTATTCTTTTTCTTTTTGAAGTAAAACCATATTTTAAAGTGAAAACAGACACACTTCTATTAAAGTAAGGTAAATAATTCAAAGTTTCCATTCAAACGTGAAAATTCAGCTCTGTGTAGTAGAAAATGTCTTGAGTGTAGATGTTTATTTAGTTCTCCCACTCAGTTTTCACCGTAGCCACGTTCATTTGTCTTAATCACTCTGACCAGAGAAGCTCCTCCACACACCTCCTACAACCTCAGAGAATGGAAACGTGGCTGTGGCATAAATCGGTGCAGGACTTGAGTTCCTTGGAGCATTAGACAACAACTTCACGTACAGTACAAGATTGTAAATCTCACCTCTAAGATGTCAAACTTGGCTGTTTTGACTTTACTCCAGGTCTTTTTCAGCCGGGACACCGGGCTCAGGTTCATCCCAGCTGCAAGGCGAGAAAAGACAATGAGAAAGGTATCACACATCTAAGCAAACACCCAAACATGATCGCATTAACACATAGCCCAGACAGACACACACATCCCCCTCACAGCCATCTATTTATCTACCCCTCCATTTCCCCTTTTCTTCCTTTATGCCGTTTCCTCTGATGGAGCGAAGCACAAGAACTGAGGAACAATGGTGTTAACGCATGCCTCGTTTCCCCTCCCAGCGCTTCCCATATGTTAATCCCTCTGTGTGTGTGTATGTGTGTGTGCAGGTTTAGGCATCGAGGGGTCACCATCCGAGCAGAACAACAACACATAAACAACCTGGGGGATTAAAAAACCCAGATTCAGAGCTGAACAGTCTCTTCCTGAACTCTCTTCAGCTCCCAGGAGACGCTTCAGGTTTTATGTGACATTTAAGTGCTGAGGAGCCAAACTGAATGGAAGCGTGACCACGGTGGCATGTGGCGGTGAGTGCACGTACGTGCCTTGCATAGGAAAGTCCATCTAAAAACAAAGCGTATCAGTGTGCGGAAGAACAGGTGTTAACTGTGGTAGTAGTAGCCAAGCCTCCCTCCCCCCATTTACCCTGATAATATCGCCTCAAGAAGAGCTGCAGTGAGGCTTTATTAGTTCAGCTCTATGGATCAGTTTTGATGGTTTATATCACATTTTCTTCATGTAAAAGAAAAAAATCTCCACAGCTTCATACTGTAAAGTAAATAAGATTTGCTTTTAGGGGGAGGGAAACTTTTTAAGTGCATCACTAACACACTGTGTGACCCAGCAGTTCCCTGGAGAGGAGGCTGGTGTAGACAGATTTGCCCGTGGCACTCTCCCGCTCTCTGGGGAAACAAGGCAGAGGACAGCTGGCACTCCAATACTCTCCTCCACCCCATCCTTCCCTCTCCCCGCTCCTCCATTGTACACTCACTCTCTCTGGTCAGTGCTGACCATCTGCTTGGATTGGTTTGTTCCGAGATCCCCCCCCCCCCGCTCTGGACACAAAGATCTCGGACTCAACCAGCCCCCAGGCCTGTGAGAGTGACCAGATACAGCCACCAATACAGACAAGACAGCCTCTGGGATCCCTGTGGGGGCTGTCAGATGCCCATCTGACCATCATCTAACTGGATTCATGCTCTGTTGTTGTGAAGTACACTGCCTCCAAAAAGTTTTGGGCTATGTTTCAACAATTTACCATAAAATGATAACAGCAAATTCCTGGACGGGATCTTTCCAAACAACCAAAAAAAGGCATAAATCAAGCAGTCCCAGAAGGAAGGAACAGGAACTCACATATGATGGCCATGAGGGAGTTAAAGTTGCCGATGTTGAAGCATTCACGCGCCACGTCGATGAAGAATTCGACGACTCGAGCTCGGTGCTTCTTCTTCACAGGCTGTCGACAAAAGAGTGCATTAGGCCCGATTTCACTGATCCGCAAACACTTGGCTTTTGATTATTATGTTTTATATATTATGTATGATTTCTGGAACATTTCACAGAATAAAGTTTCATTTGAAATAAAGGACCGACACATTTATTTTAATTGTTTTATTTTCCCTTAAGAAAAATAACTTCCTGTTCATCACTCACCAAGCAGATCTCTGTAGCCACCAGATAGCTGAGTCTGTTGAACCAGTCAACATAAGCTTCCAGGTTGCTGGCCTTCTTGTTATCACTGAAGCAGCTCTGCAACAACAGACCTTCAATTAGCACTGAAGTTGAATGCAAAGCAAAACATTTTGCTTTAATGGAAAAATTAAGCTGATATTGGCTTTTTTTTCCACCCCTGTCAGTCAATGCATCAGCAAGCACATAAAACAAGCTTGTGGTTAAGTGGACAAACAATCCACCTCAGCTTTCCTCTGCAGCACAATAGTGGCTGATGTTGTTCACATTATGTATGCTGGTTCTTTGTGGGGATTCCTCTTGATCTAATTCCACACATTCCTTTGGCCTTACGCCACTCGGCCCCATGTCGTGTTTCCCCGCCACTGGACACACACACTAAGTCATTCCAGTGTTTTCAAGTGGCTCATGTGGGGGGTATGAGGCAAACTTGCCTGAGACACAAAAGAAGCCTTAAACCTCATCACCTCGCTTCCAAAAAAGGGTTGGTTGCCTAGCAGCCAAATGCTAGGCATGAAAACCCGCTGCCCAAAACACACACACCCCCTTCCCCATACAAGCCTTCAGCAGCAGCGGTTGCTAGGAGATGAGGCGAGCACATGCCCATCTAATCCAGACACTGGGATGGTTTGAGGAAATTGTCAGTGAGGTGTGTCTGATTGGGTGCATGTGTGTGTGAGACGAGGGGCTGCAGTCTGGAAATCACCTGCCCTCTCTCTGACCTGCGCAGCGGCCATTTAAGTGTGTTGTGTAAACCCAACACACGTCTGGAGGGGAAGTTAGGCCGTCTGTCCCTCCAAACCCGCACCAGACAGGACAAATCGGGTCTGCACACCGGAGTACGGCCAGAAAAAAGATTGCGCAACCCTGGATACACTTTCTTATCTACAAATGCATTCTTAGAAAAGCATGCAGACGCTACCTTATCATTGTCCAGAGGGTCTTTCTGGACGAAGGCCTGAACAAATTCTTCAGGCCCGATGTAACTCAGTCTCTCCTGCAAGGCAAACAAAGAAAAAAAATCCAAA
>CM047985.1:4340956-4353616 GCA_026261665.1 Melanotaenia duboulayi
CTTCTATTTTGTTTTTTAATTAAAATTTCACATATTATCTTTGCACTTGCAGTTCCACCCATTTGTTAAATATTTTCTTCCTTTCTTGTTTAAACCTGTTTTCACAGCTTGATTTGTGAGCTGACATGTAATGTACATGCAGATGCGCTCAAACCCCTGTGTTTAAAATCGATGCAGCGGTAGGTCAGAGGAGCTGTGGTGTTTAGTTCTCCTCCACCAACACACTGATTTCTAATCCATCATACTTGTCAGGTCTCCCTCTCTTCCATGTGGGCCTCCCTCTGGTATCGATCTACTCTCTTTGGATTATGTGTCAATGCGAGTGAGTCATTGGCAGGGTTTCTGATGGTTCCCTAAAGGGGGAACTTATTCGTCTTAATGTTAACTGACAAGTAAAAACACATGTTTTATGTGATGCAATGAGTTCAAATGATTTTTACAGCATGAGAGATGAAAACTGGCCTGGAGGGCCATGTCTGGCTCAGTTTGGTGGCAAGTGTCCTCAACAAAGAAGGAAGGTGTATTAATAAGAAAAGGGTCCTCTTACCAGCTCTATGTGTGTGAGCTGCTGGGCGACAGTGAATGGGTCGTTGCAAATGGACAGCATGTCTCTCTGAATGGCCGCTTGGGGTTTCGCCTTCAGAGCCGTGAGCCGCTCTGCTGCTGTGGTGTTGATTTTCACCAGCGCCTCCTCGTACTGACTGAGGACCGTCAACCTCCTGATCAGCCCCTGGTTCATCTGACCGACCGCTTTCCTGTACACCTGATACACAGAGGGTTGGAGAGAAGAAAGAACTCAACCTTAACAATTCTGCAAACTGATGCCAGCTCCCAACCCAAACCACAGAATGACCCCGGCCACGTAACGCCTTCAGTATTCCGTTTTGAGAAAATCTTCCTTTTGGTTGAACACTCACAACGTTACACAAGCCTCCTCTCGCCATGCGCATTCACAGCATCTCTCAGGCTCAAGAGGGGCAAAGCAGGGGGACGCTTGGCTATGTGGCCCCGGGGGAGGGTCGGAGGGTCGCCTTGTTCGGAACACAGTTAGATAATTGTTCCCTGACTGACACACTTTAGCACAGAAGTTGCATAAGATGGTCTATAAAGGAAAAAGTACATGTGGGTTTGATTTTGTACATGTGGAGAAGATTGACATGCACAGTCCCTGGGCAATGAGGCTTATTTTTAGCTTTCTATCTGCAGCTCAGCCTCCAGAATCTGGGTTCTACAAACAGGACTCAGTGAAACTGGGTGGGAAGGAGCAAACTGGTGTTATAATGGAGGTGAAGGCTGGACGCCAGAATAAGCCACAGAATCTGTGCGGCGCTCAGGCAGACTTTTGCAGGGTGGGAGCTTTCTGAAAGTCCCTTAATGGGGCGGGACTAATGTCTGTTTGGGGAGGAGGCTGTTAAAAGGTGCGATGACACATTTTAACATCAATCAGTTGTGGGTTTGAGGAAGTTGAAGTTTTGCCAGAAGAAAAATAAGGAACAAATGGATTCTACCCAACAACGATCCCTGTTCCTCATTTCAGTCATCCCATCACTCAACTAAAAGCTCCTTTAAAAAGAGAAGCAAATTTTCTCATTTTAGGACTGAAACAACAGATTCTTTTTTAAATTATTTTTGCTGTGGGAACTGGCTCCAATGGATTATCAAAAAGTAACTGCTTGCAATTTCACAACATCGGGATGTGTGACTTTTTCGAACCACTGGATTAAATCAAACATCGTGACAAAACATTCACTGGGTGCACGCTCCAAATGTTGCCCTCAGTCAATGCAAAATCAATGCAAACACTGTAAAAATAAAACTACCAGCCAGTACTTGACCGTGCTTCCTGCACAGTTGGATGGAAGTGAGGCACGCCACCAGTGCAAATCACTCCAGTTGCCACTTCAAAGTCAGCCATCTGCTGCAGCTTCTGTCTCTACTACAAACAGTGGACATGCCGGGGTCGGATAAATATAGCTGCAGATCTTGGAGACAACAGCATGCGTGCCGTCACATTTGCCCATCACAACTACCGGTGTTGCAAATGAGGGATCCAGGGAGGGGCATGCTGTTCCCACCACTATCAACTCTGGCTGCGATCCTAAGGTGGCAGACGACTTCTCAGCACAAGTCATCACTACCGAGTGCATGGCTGCGTTTCACCATCATATC
Organism: Melanotaenia duboulayi; assembly: GCA_026261665.1. Lineage (NCBI taxonomy): Eukaryota > Metazoa > Chordata > Actinopteri > Atheriniformes > Melanotaeniidae > Melanotaenia > Melanotaenia duboulayi. The sequence continues at coordinate 4,343,126 of CM047985.1, forward strand.
AGTGGAGCTCCTGTTATTCTTGGCTGAGAAGTGCCACTTCCTGTGGAGCGCCACCTGACCCAAGCAAATGGCAGCCTGTTTTTAGCTGTTTAGCCGCGCAGCACTAATGAACAGATAGCAAAAGGTGCACTGGGTAAGATAGTTTCTACAAACATGCTCATGGTGCCAAATCACGACACAGAGATCTCCCAACAGTCTTCCATGAGCCTTCTGTATTAATCTGTGACCTGAAATCCAGCTGTATAGTCATTTTAACTTGGAGTTTTCCTAAATAAGCAGAAGTATCCACATGGCAGGCATGATAGAAGCAGGTTGAGCAACATGAACTATTACAGAAAGAATTAAAAGACAAAGTATTTAAGCTCATTTTTGTAGTTTACTTTCATAGGACTGAATCACATCATGGCAGAATTTGTTATTCATTAAACAGATATTATTTCATGTTGGACACCTTCCAATAAGAATTACTGGGTTAAAACTGCTTTATAACTCAGCAAAATATAATTATTGGATCATCCAAACTGCACCTTTAAGCCAACATTTCAGCCTTCACTAAAAGAGGTCGGTTTGAGAGGACAGTGCTAGTTTACTTCACAGCTGCTGCTTCCCTATATATCCAACCACATCCATAATGATAGTCTCACTACGGAGATCAAGGTCCTGGAATGTTTTGAGTGGTTTGGATGCAACTTTGAGCAGATGTTCAGAACATCTATTCTGGACTCTGCTCTTTTTTACAGAGAGCTGTGGCCAAGGTCATGAAGAATCCGCGTCTAAGGGTGCATTCACACCAGGATAGTCCCCAGGACTCTGTCCGACAGAGGACTCGGTTCAGTTGGGGGGGGGCGCAATATTCCCTGGACCGAGACTGCGTTCTTGCTGCACTACTTAAACAAATCGAACATTTTAAATAATGTGTTCCACTCCCCACCAGAATTACTGAAAGAGAAGATGAGACACAACGAATAAGAAAGCTCGTTCATCTGTTGGTTAATGCAGAACTTTGGTTCCTAGAACATAAATGCTGAACATGGAGCTGCATCAGACCCTAGCAGTCTTGGCTTGATCAGGTTTCTATCAGAACTTTTACAGAGTTCTTCCATGTCTGACCATGAGCCATTTCTCCCATCCAGACTGATGAGATTGATACCATGTGTGTTCACCAATGATGCCGTGCGCTGAACCCACAATGCACTTTGTTTTGCAGTTCACGTCCTGTATTTGCCCATTAGAAATGGGCCGAGAGCTGCGTTTGTAGGTGGATAGAATCCGCTTCTTTGATTTGAATCAGAATTCATTTGCACTTTCACAATACCCCAAACGAAGTGGACCTTCCGAGCAAATGGACAAGGATTCGAATCCAAAAGGCGTGTATGAATGCACCCTAACTCAGATCACCAGAAAAAGGTTGCTTTATTTCTTAGATTTCTAAGAAATGTCCCGTGGCATTTGTGGTACCCTGGTTGAGGAACTATGTTTCCATTGTTATCACAGGTCTTCAGCATCAAATACGTTAACAAACAAGAGTCACAACTTAAAACTTTTACTTGAAGCTGTTTTTTTTTTTAAACCCGTGGCACCAAAGCTTCTCTGAAAACAATTCACTTGAAAAGATGGGTCACGCTGAGCAAATAGTAAGCCTCGTGCTTGTATAAATGCTGCAGTTGAGCTGCAGGGTATTCAAATGATGCTGCACTTTTAGCACACTGCATAGATTCAGTGCCTATAACCTGCTTCCATTCAAAACAAGGGTTGTTTTTGGTGCTTCAGATGTTAAGAAACATCAAGTAATGCAATGATTTACAGCAAATTACAAAACGTGGAGTTATATGTAACCAAATTTATATGAAAATAAGGGTCATTGCATTTGTTCTTCATCTTGTTCAGACTAGTCAGGCACGGCTGCACTATTACCTGAAAACACCTCTTCGATGTTTTAAGTTTCCGAGCATTAAATCACCTCGTGGGAAACTACCTTGCAATCTCATGTTAAATGGCTTTCGCTTTTATCGAGGCAAGAATCATCTTTACAAGGAAAAGCTGTTGATGCCAGCCGCAGTCAGTCTACTGTGAAATCAGAGAACGGTTGCACGGCCATCATAACACAGAGAACGAGTGTGTACATGCCTTTCAGTTAGACGGCCTTTATTGCCAGAGGCTGTGCCAGGTGAGAATGTATTGATTTCTAGATTAAATCAGGATCAATGCTTATGCTTGTACCGTGTTGACAAGTCAAGAGAAACGTGTTGAGGTGAAAGAAAAAGAAAAGAAGCAGCGGCTTTGTTTTTCTTCTCATAAGTGGTGAAAGCTTCTATCAGGAGACGGGTGTTTGTCTCTTCTGTCAGTGCCTGAACCTAACAAGTCTCCACTGCGTTATCAATTCACAGCAACCCCCCCAACACAAACACACACACACCTAAAAATACACACAATTAACATGGACAAGCAAAGCAATGAAAAAATGAACTTAATCAACCTTTACCATTGATTTCTAAATTTGCTCAAATCAGAGGGAACAGAGGGAGAAATACAACCTCTGGTTTAAAAAGCTAATTCAAATTAGCATTAGAATTAGCTTTTGGTGCTACAGGTTGAAAAAATGTAGTCATACACCTTTTTTCCCCCTTCCTATGAGCCAGTACAGGGGACAGGTACCACTTTCATTTCACTCCTAAAATGCCCCTAAAGTGCGGACGTCATTCATTTCATTTCAAAGTTGATTTTTGTTATTTTTTGCTAACTTTAACAAAGAGAACAAGAAGTCCTTTGGGCCAAAAAGTCAAATTAGCATTAGCACTGCAGTTTGAAAGAATGTACTCATACAGTTTTGTCCCCTTCCCCAGACCCAGTACAGAGGAGTACCAGTACTGCTCATCTTAATCCAAAATGCCCCTTAAGTGCACACAAATAATTAATTTCACTTCGCAGAAGGTGTTTTGTTGCTAACTTCTGCTAAAGCTAGCATTTCCTTTCAAATGATAAACAGCGTGAGTCACTGCCAGTTGAAACATTTTTACTGCATGCAAATAACTAAAAGTAGAGGGTCAGCATGTTCAAAGATAACAGAGGGAACAGGACAAAAACAGTTTGACTCCATCAGACGAACATCTATCCAAACAGTGCAGCAGACTAGCCGTGCACTAAGCCACTGACAGTCAGCTCTTCTGCAGTGGAGCAGTCAAAATGCTGCCCTATGAAGGAGTGTTCCAGGGATGACAAAAACCCACCTAGCCTGCAAACAATAGAGCTTTTCTCTCAACCCAGCCAGCCTCAAAAACTGCTTTGTTGCTACCCCCCACCACCTCCCACTGCTGCCATCTGCAAAAATCTGCCTGTAGCTTTTCCGTACATGCAGTCTGCACAAAGACACAGCACTGTTGGTGTTAGCACCTAAACACATTATCACCCCATCAGCAGGCCTTTCGCTGCTGTTCAGCTAAACCCCTTTGTTTTACACTATGGTGAATCACATGAAGAAAAAGCAAAAAAAGAAAGGGCACAGACTGACCTCATCACCACTGGCAAGCCGGTGGGTCAGCTCCTTCAGGCTGCGCATCATCCTCTCATCCCTGAAGTCATACGGGAAGGTTTCTGTCCACTCTGTTAGCAGCTGGAGGATCTTGGGAGTAATCTTTCTGACTCTCAGCTGAAAATGCAGAAATAATACAATAACAATGGTAGGAAGAAAAAAATGGTATGAGGATAATTTATGATTACTAAATGTAAGGCAAACATTTAAGTCCAAAATCCGGCATACCTTGTCCGCTTGTGGATCACCGAGTCGCTGTTGTTCCATGCACAGGTGACATACTTTGGACATAAGTTCGTACGGGTGGATGAAGAGGCGAGAATTAAGCAGGAAGGTGAAGATGTATGTTCTCTGTGGAGAGAAAAAATTTTAGTCATGATTGTAAATGAATAAATCCATTTTTAATTAAACAGAATAAGAAACATGACAGTAAAGAGCAAGTAGAGAGATTTTAAATGTTAGTCGCAGATTCATGGAAAGGAAACAAGGTGCATGAGGAAAAAAAGAAAACAAAGGCAGAAAATGAAAGCAAACTGTCTCACTGCAACAGACCAAAACGAGAGAGAAAGGTCCTAACGTTGAAGAAGAAACGGATTTACTAAATGAAGTGAAATGTAGAAAAAACGTAACACTCACATCTGGATAGTAGTCTACAGTTGGTACCAGGTGGTGAATGAGGGCCTCTAGGGAACCGGACACCAGGTTGTTGTCATGATAATAAAGTCCGGGGAATCCTTCCTCCTTGTTCTGGTACAAGTTATTGTTGTAGCCACCGGTGTTCAGCTGCCCCGTGAATGGTGGTGTCTGTGGCATGTTGTCCTGTATAAAGGAAGAGGGCGAGCAGTTAGAAACCTAACCACAGACGATGATGCAGGATGGCCAAGAAAATCCAAAATAACTCCCACACATAAACACAGCCTGGAAAAAAGTTTGGAAAAGGTTTGCACAAAGTCAACACCCTTTCCTTCCTTTGGACATTTAGGGTTTCTGGTTTTTGTTTATTTGGATCAACATACTGACCAATGAACTAAGGAACAGAAATAAAATTATCTGTGAGGTCCTACACACAAGAAAACAAATGTAGTCGAAACAATTTCACAGTAAATTGAATGTTAACCCCAGCGGTCCAGCTGCTTTCCCTTCGACTCCAAAACCACAACTGTGTAGGCTGATAATGTGCATTACTTCCAGCCCAGTAAACACCACAATACATCCTTCAGCTATTAAAGAAAACTTGTCTTAAGGCCAAACAGAGTTTAAACTTTCACACTTAACACTTGTTATAAATCAATAAGCCAAGTGATTCACTCAGGTCTTGTGACTCACAGATAGCTGGTATTAAATGGCCCTCTGTATAAACAACGAATCTGTTGGCATGCCTACGCGCATGAAATTGAAAGTACACCAAAAAAAAACGTGTAAGAGCGTGTGACAGATTCTGGCCCAAGCTGCAGCCCTGAAGGTGTCATGACTGCTGGTTCACCCTGAAATCATACAGTATGACCACGCTCTGTGCGCTTCCTCCAGTCGTGTGTGTNACCCTGAAATCATACAGTATGACCACGCTTTGTGCGCTTCCTCCACAGTCATGTGTGTGCGTGACTCAGAGCGAGGAGGAGTGTGTGTGATGTGCCAAGGACGCAGAACAAATCATGAGGTGGGGTACAACACAACCAGTGGGAGAGCATGTGTGATCCACACGTTCCAGGCAGCCACAGCGTTGGCAGGAAATAACAAAATACGTCGTAGATACGTGGAAGCAGTGGCACCAAAGGTGGAGAAAACAGGCGCTTGTTAACGATGGACATTAGAGCCACATTTGGTAAATATCTAAAAGAAATAAAGTGCAGTAAATATGAATGACAAGTCCACCAGAAATGCTTGAATTACTTGTTACAGAGAAACTGAAGCAGTGTTGAGATTTTGCCCATAAATCTCATCATGTATGAAGCAACATGTTTAAAAATTGCAAACAACAAAAAAAAAGTTCCGACACTTTAGAGAAATGATAACTCTAAATGCACCATTAACATCAAAACATTTAAAATCCTGCTGTTTACAATGGCCCGTCTTCTGCCCCCTAGTGGTCTGTTGCTGTTCTGCAGCTAAAAGTCAATTTTAAAAAAGTTGCCCGTAATGGTTGAGTAAATTATTCTCCATAAAAAATGGTAAGATTTTGTTTAAATATCAGATACACCGAGACCAGCAAACACCAACCAGGATTGCTTTCTCCAGATTAACAGATGGTTTTAAAAACATTATTATGGCCATAGCTGCTCTTGGTTTTCAAAGTCAGGTTTTACAGGGTTAAATCTAAATAAAAAAAACGTGTATTTCTTAAACTAATGAAGTCTGTGCTGGAAGTCTGACTCTACAGTGGAGCCCTGAAGCAATCACTTGCTGCTCAGTCTGCTCAGTCTTATCCATGATTGAAGAAGAATGGCAGCACAGATCAATGACCCAAAGGTGCATTTTCCTGCCTGTGAACTCAGCCTCTCATCTCAAAAGGAGTTTGTTATTATCAGATTCCCAACCCCGCAATGACAAACTTTTACCCTGTTAGGAAAAAGAACTGGTCACCTCACTCCATCAGTCCACCAGCCCCCTACCCTTTAAACCTGCAGCTCTGTCCCATGCCAGGCTGACTTAAGGCTGGGGAAACACAAAGGGCCTTTGACTTCAGTGGGGGATCGGCACAAGGTCCAACATTCCCCTCCCCATACACTCACACACACACCTTCTTGAGAATATGCTGCCCTGTGGCTGCCTGCCAAGTGTGAAAGCCTTTACGGCTGACGCACTGCAGGGCTGCCAGGGATAGATTCAGAGATGCCGGGAGAATAAACTACACCTGCCCACACAGCAGCACCAACAGCTCCAATATATTCAGACTTCCATTGTCCTGTGATGCAGCAAAAGCTCATGAAAAAAGAAAAAGGAAAGTCGTGGGTGGTAAACATCTGATGATGGTGGAGCAGAACTGAGGACATAACTTGGATCTGTTTGTTTTTTTCCAGGGTTGAACAGCTTGACTGATGCCAAACCATTGCTCATTTATTCATGAACACTCAGAAGTTCACATAAGGCCTCCATGAAGCCTTCCTCATTCACACACAAGTCGCTCCATAAATGCACGTGTGCACACACACAAACACCATCACTATTATTCAGCTAGTCATGGCCATTTCCATGAGAATGGTGAGTGTGTGGAGTCAGAGCACAGTGGCCCCAGCATCTGCTGCACCATGTGGCTTCCCCTCAGAAAGGCTGATGGAGGGAAGAGACGAGGGACACTCTGACAAAATATCAACACTTTTGGGATCTTTGTTTACACTGTTGAGGTTTTGGATCAACTTGTCTGTTTTTAACGTAGCCAGGGGCACATTTAATGAGCAGCATCTGAAGCACAATCACAGACACGACACTGGGGTTAATATAGAGAACGCAGCAGCAGCAGCAGGTGATCGAGTGACGAGAACAAGACTCTTTCACTTTTCCCAGCTGGGATCCCAACAACCAACTCCCTGATCTCATGTGTGCTTTTCTATCCATTCAGGGTTGTGGGTAGGGCAGACAGACAAAAATTAAAGAGGATATCTGGAGCTGTTTCAATCTGAAGTGACTATTTGTACTTTTTTCTTAACTACCCAAGAGTAAAAACTGCAACATCATCCTGACATGACTATTTTATTCTCATCAACATGCTGTGGCCAAAACAGGAAAAATCCCCACTGAAGCCAGGGGTGTCTGTTCCTCTCAGCTAGCGAGCGCACCAGCTGCAGCCTTCGCCGTAATCCCCCACAAAACAAAGCTCAGGATGCTTACTAGCAGCGACAACTGAGCCACAGTGATTTACCATTTGGCTTCCAGGTGTCGTGTGCAGTAGCAGCAGTGGGGGGGCACATGTTGGGTCTACGGGCCTGACAAAAACAAACTTAGAGTGTAGCTGTTGGTTTGTGTGCGGCTGCTGGCTAGATGGCAGCAGAAAGTAAACAAACAAGATGCCACAGATTGCATTACCAAAAACATTCGTCCCACAGGGGACAAATATTAACACCTTCCAGTTGGGTCCACCACTGCCTAACCACCTTCAGATGTAAGTCGCTTTGGAGAAAAGCAACTGCTAAATGACTGTAGAATAGAATAAAATAGAAGGGGGCAACCATCGGCCACAAGTGTAACAGAAATCTGGTCTGGACTTCTCCAATCAGCTGTTAGGAGCAAAAACTGCAGATTTCGAGCTTACAGGTAGTTTTGGTCTCTAAATGTATGGGTGGGGCATTGATGGGAGTCTTTCACTTGGTCAAAACACGAGCCATCGAAGAGCCAACAGCCCCCCCCCCGCCCCCACCCGGCCTGTTAACGACCGCTCATGATGAGCACCCATCAGCAGTTCAGGGGTCGTAAAGAAAACCACAGAGGAAATCATTCTCCTTCCTTGTGAAGAACTGGATGTTTCTTACAACCACTGACAAATACAGAGGAGCGAGAAATGTGTTTTCCTACTAAAACACATCTAGATCCAGCAGCATGACAGCAGGGGAATCTGTTACAGGCAGGCGGACACTTAGAGGGATCACCCATAAATCAACTGCCCCCTCCACTGCGTAAACACTGAAAGGCATGTGGAATCTCACCCATCCGTGGACTGAGGAAATGAGGGTGAGAGATAGCAAAGAAGCAGCATGGGAGGGTGAAGAGGCCACAGTGGACGAGGGCTAAATAAAAATTCCACTTTGGGAGTGATGTATGAAGCTGAGCTGTGCTCAGAAGGACTTTAAAGCTAAGCAACACTGCAGAGGCGACGTCGCCCACCCATCCCACAGCAGCACACGGGTTTATTAAGTGCAGTCACTGGTTGTTCTTTCACCTCTCCCCAAGCACATTTACACCAGCCATGATTGCCACAAAAACCAACTGTGTTTTGACTGGGGAGGGGGAAACACTTGCAGCTGTTGCAGGTTCTATATAACATTCTGTCACCTGACAGCAGCATAAATCTCTCCTCCTGCACAGAGATGCTGCATGCACAGCGCAAACACACCATCTTTATCAGATTTTAACACCACAAATCTTAAAGTAAACAGAGTCAACAAGCAAAATGTTGGGCAGGTTTGAGGTTGAAGAGGATGACGCTGAACTTTTTACTGCTCCAGCTTCAATAAAAAAAAAGATTGTGTATTTTTCTTGGAACACAAATTTCCAAAAGAAAAGTCAACATTGGAATACAAAGCAGTCGACTGTCAGTCACATTTAGTCCAAAAAGTGCTCAATATCCTAATGTGTAAAAGATCTGTTTTAAAAATGGCTGTTAGAGGGAACGTTTGGCAATATCTGATCAAACTTAGCGATGCCAGAGTTCATCAGTGAAGCAATGACCCAGCAGTAATGCAGGCCAGGAACATCAGCACTGATACCAGGCTCCTGTTGCATCAAAGATTAGAGCCAACAAAAAGCAACAATGGTTCATTCGGGTGTCTCCAGACGAGCCTATCCCCTTCAGATTTTCATCCGATCAGAGTCCTGCCAAATTAACCATTAACTGGATTTAATCTGTCGGCACATTAAGGAAAACCGAATGCAAGCTTGTAATGCAGAACTGAAGCCAGAAAGCCAGGAACAAGCCAGAGGTATTGAGGAGAAATGCGGGATTAACTTCCCTGATCCCTCTTGTCTTGCAGAGGAGGAGAGAAAGGGAGGGGGGAATCCTCTTAGCCAGAAGGGAGAGGGGTTAAAAATAGTGCGCCCTTACACCGATTAAAAAAACTCTGCTAAATATTTAGAGGGAAATAATAAAAAATAAACAGCTACTTAGTGATCTGAGTATGAAAGGCTCGTGCGTGTTTTGACTCGAGTCAATAAAAACGCACAACCCGCGTTCATACAACAGTAAGCTACATCAGAAGCGCTTTAAAAAGTCTTAAAATTGACAATAACCTAAGAAAACAACCAGAAACCAGAAGGTAAGTTAAAGTAAAGCCATCTCCTGCGTATTAGGTTTGAACATGGAGTGCGCTCTTTCCAGCACCTGCGCGCATTTTGGACGCGCTCCAAAATTAGGAAAAACATTAAATTGTTCCCATTGCTTACCTTAACAAGTAGGAACCCTGGCGTGAAATCTCCTGTATCCTTTCTCCTAAAATGAGCCTTTTAACTGCCAAACTTTCTCCTTTTTACATGTGAATAAACCGAGGCGGTGAAGCCAGCTGTCCCTCCCTGCTCCGGCCACTCACCGCAGCATCATTCACTCACAAAGCGTAAACAAGAAAAAGAAGGCTTGAAACAGAAAAGTGGAAAAAAAAACGGAATAAAATGTGTATTCCAGGTTTTACTTCAGCAACAGGAATGCGCTTGTATGGAGAAGTGTAGCCGCGTGAATGAGCGAGAGCTCCGATAGTGTTGTTAGTCCGCCGCCGTCTTCTTTTGTATCTGAGCTCCGAGAGCTGCGATCAGCCTCCAGACTTTACAGTGAGGGGGAAGCAGCAGCCAATCAGAGCAGAGATCTCTTCCACCGACACACACTCACACACACCTCCCTCCACTGCTCTTTCAATTTCATCTTCCCCTTTCTCCCTCTGCAGTGCTCTCACCCACCCACATGCATCTTTCTTTTCCACCTCCTCAAGTTTCAATTCTGTTTATTTACAGGAATTTTACAAGGAAAGTCCATTTGTAAACTTCAGAGAATTAACAATAGGGGTTGTTATCTTAATGAAATCGTGCCTTAAGTTTTTTAAAATACAGTCTAATGATTCATGTCTTGACGATATGGAGTGTTCGTCATCTCTGTTCAGGAGGGTCCGTTTTCTTATTTCAGTTCTATGTCTTTATGTCTGTTCACTCACCAAACACTTTATCAGGCCCACATTGCCAGTACCGGGTTGGACCCCCTTTTCCCTCAGAACTGCCCTAATTCTTGGTGGCATAGACCCAACAAGATGCTGGAAACGTTCCTCAGAGGC
>CM047985.1:4384883-4397998 GCA_026261665.1 Melanotaenia duboulayi
AAAAACCATCAGCACAAGACTGAAGCAACTGTATCATACTGAGGACACTCAGCGCCGATGTCTCACACAACAGCTCCATAGACATTACTAACAACAAAGTCGTACGTAACCATTATTGCATACTGGACTGGAAAATGCAGTGTGCTTTCTACAGCTACTGATCACTGGAGACTAAATGGAAAAAGTGACAGCATGTATTACTTAGCACCATGCTGCTAGCATACATGACAATGCTAGCAGCACGGTGCTAGCATTGTATTCAAAAAATGGTTGAATACTATTTTTTTTTTAATGTCCATCCCTACTTCTGACTTTAATGGAAAACGTTATAACTGGTTATAGTTATCTTATTACATGACTCTGCAGAACTCACAGCTAGCTTTTGGCTTCAGCTCAATATAGCACTGAGAGAAATATAACCCCTACAAGAAAAGAAAAACTTTTAATAGTTTTCTGCTGGTCTTGCAGCTTCAAAGGTGAGTGTATTCCCAAAATAAGTAGAGAAAGAAATAATAAGAATAAAGAAATATATTTAAAACCCGATACATAAACTTATTAAAGTTTCAAATACTGAGAAAACACACATTTAACAATGTCTTTTTCCAAAAGACAACACTGCTTCTGCTACCAACAGTACCTCAAAGTTTAAGCTGCCAAGTCAAAACTGTAATTAAAAACTGAACCATAGCAGAAAGAGGTGAGAAAATTATCTCTGCAGTCAGCTAGTTGTGACTTTAAAGCTTGTCATTGTTAGACGTAGGACTGAAGCTGCTGTATGAAGAGGCTACAATTAAAGGTGTATTTTTTCCATGCAGCTGCTCCAGATTTGCACATCTTGTTATAGTTGTAGTTTCTCTTTGGCTGCATGCTGATGAGACCAAACCGTGTTCAGAGAATAGATTGCATGGACTAAGCAATGAATTATTAAGCTACAGTAGTAGTCTTCACAGATGAGGCAGAACTAGGCCACATTCCAGCACTGAGACTGGGTGTAACTGGAGTTTTTTTTTTCTTTTTGGTGGGGAGTGTGGTCTGTTTCAGTAGAACACACTGTACTGCAGTGTAATATATCCAACTGCACATCATGCTCCTCTGCATCCTGTTTCACCCATGTTGAAGGGTGTTCCCAGCTCATGAGGATCACTGGTGTTATGTTTTGCCTTTAGGCCTTGTAGAGAGTCAAAATAAGGCCAAGCCTGCAAAACTGACAACAATAAAGTCTCATAGTAATTACACATGCACACTCACGCGACACATTTTTAACAGGATGTTTTGGTTTATTGTTTCTGTTAAAGCTGATCTCTGATAAAAAAGATGTCCAAATTATTTTATTTAGACACTAATTGTATTTATATCTGACTTCTTTTGCTGTGGCACATTAATGAAGCCAGATAAAGAGATAAGTGTTAATTTTCAGACACTGTGTTCAGATACTGGGTCGTTTTTTTTAATTAAGTGGCTACAGTTCTTATGTAAGGATAGTTTCTTGTTACAGTATTACAGCTTATTAATTTGAGATAGTTCTGAATAATTTCAACATGTTTCCTCACAGTAATGCAGCAGTTCCTCATCATTATTATAAATGCTGTTCTCATCATTTTGAGGTGGTTTCTCAGTACTAATAAAAAAGATTTAAAAAAAAAAAAACTTTTCGGGGACGTATTTTCAAATGTTCTTATTAAAAAGGGAAGGAGACATCACTCTTGCAAAGTGTTCATGTGGTGATGTTGATAGAAAATATGTTAATTCATGGCCACAGATTACTAACACGCGGAAACAAGATAATTCTCTCATGGCCATGCATTAGTATTACATGAGTTATGGCGATTTGGCTATTTTGCGCATGTAACATGGATGATTTTGATTTAATTTAATTTCATTTTAATCTTGGGATTAATTATGATGACCTAACTGAGTTTACAGGATTCAACTAACTGAATATTTTGTAGCAAAACAGCAGGTACGACATTCAATGGCAGCTCCACTGCTTTACTGGTTCCCAAACACAACAAATTCACCAAAAATGGTCAATAGTCTATGGTAAGCCTGCATCCTACTCATGACCCCAAAATATTTAAGACCAAGATGGTCTCTTATAATAAAATCTGTTAACCATTTGGAATGAAGCAGAGTAATAACAAGTAAGAGATACTAAATTTTGGTGCTTAGTTCTAGTTTATGTACAACGTCAAATACACATACCGTTCCATCCATCCATTGTTCATTAAGTGTGTATTTCAGTACATTTTCAGAGAGCTTAAGCAGTAAAAAACAGAAATCCTGGGGGCAGAGTAGCACAGTATAGCTCGCGTGTGACCAGTGAAAGGAACAAAAGAAGAAGCTGAAATGTATTTAATAGTCGCACAGACCACCACCGTTTTCTATTCTGTCTCTTTTTATACCGTTTTCTGAGATGTGGATCATCATGGTCCATCCACTGTCGCCATGTTTGCTGTACTGCCACTGAAACCAACTCAGAAGTGAACTCTGAACTCTGCACTGCCCTCTAGTGGAGGGGTAGTTCGGGCCTAGATTGTTTAATGTTTTCCAGTTATTTAACTTTCCTACTCCCCATTCGCTCATGAATGATCAAAGTTTATAAGTTAAACAAATTTGAGGGTTAGAAAATATAATAAAGTCACTGCCAATCACAGGGTTGGTGATGTTAACCCCTTCCCTGAATATAATGAAATGTCTTCGGGTTCCACACGGATCCCAAATCTTGCTCTTGATAGCAGGACAACACATTGCATGGTAGCTTCACCCTGCTGGTGTGTAGCCAAGTGTTTGTGTACCTATAAATTGATGAATGATGGAAAATTGTAAAGTCTAATATATAATCAGTGCAGATAATTTACCATTATAATGAAGCAAAATTTAAGTTTTCAGCTTTTTCTTTAGAAAAGATTCGATCAAAGCAAAACATGCAAGGTCCATTTGGATTTTTCCTCAAAAACTTTCTGATTTGCTCTTTTTTAAGACTTAATATGGCCCAAAAAAGACTGAAAAACAATGTCAGCTGTGACACAAAAAAGCATAATAGACTGAATCAACATCTGTAACAATGATGAAATTTTATAAGAGCTCACTTTTCTCAGCCACCGAAATAGACATATTTCACTTTCACCCCCTCCACCATGATAGCACATGCCATTCCTTACCGTTAGGCAACAATTTGTAAAGATGTAGAAAAGGTTCTTTAGTTGAGAATGTGCATGTCTTTGTCATATTTTTTCTTCTGCTCATCTTATCAGCATTTCTCATTTGCACACCAGGGAATCACATCTCGACAAGCCCCCTGCAGAAAGCCAGGGGACGTTCCTATGCCTCAGCCGGGGAGTGTAATTAGCCTCATCTTCATCCATTCTTCACCTCCTTCATGCACAGCCCTCTATCCTGCCTGTGGCATTGTGGTAAATTAGCTCTCCTCGACCTCACTGTGACTGGGTTCATCTGTCAGAAACCTCATTCATGCCTCTGCTGCATAACGAACGGCTCTGCTCTTGTTCTGTGAAGGAGTCGCATCTTGGCGTGCCCCCATTTTTCAGCATCCACAATGTAATTCTCAGACAAAACCAACAACTCTTAGACGTAATCAGTATTGAAACGTGTACTGAATGGTCCTTAGGGCAGTGTTTGCAAATTAAAAAGCAGCATAATGGTGTCATGGTGGAGGGATATTTTCTTGGCCCACTTTGGGTCCCTTAGTACCAACGTGACCTGGTTTAACCACCACAGCCTACCTGAGTATTGTTGCTGACCATGTCCATCCCTTTATGACCACAGTGGAGCATCTTCTGATGCTACTTCCAGCAGGATAATGCACCATGTCACAAAGCTCAGATCATCTCCACCTGCTTTCTAGAACATGACAATGAATTCATTGGACTCCAACGTCCTCCACAGTCACCAGATCTCAGTCCAGCATACAGAGCAGATAAAACATCTGAGTGTGAGGGAAAGAGACCAAGCTTGAGTGCAGGAGATTTGAACTCTAAACTTGAAGAGCAGACTATATATTTCCAAAGGATTAGTATAATTCTTTGAGATAACATGAGGTTATTAACAAGCATACATTTAATTATTACCAGTGTGTGATTATCCTCCAGATTTGATCTACTGTAAAAGTACTGTAAGCATCAGTGGTCCATTAAGTGGACCTTACAGGCCCTGGTAGCGGGTGAACATGTCGAGCTGCAGAGCATACAGAGCCATTTGTTCACACATTTGTGTTGACAGCGATTTGATTTGCTTGTTCCAAGCTGACATAAACAGTGACCTTTCCTCATCCTCCTCAGTGACCTCTGTCAGCACAATGTCTTGCATAACCACAGTCCCCATCAGTAATGATCTTCTGTCATCCTCCCATCTTGTAATGAACACTATCTGAAGATGTGAGGAACGGGGTCAGGAGGAAGTAGCCTCCGGCTGTCCGTCATCTATGCACACCATCAAAGGGCCGTTACATAACATGTCTTGTACCTGATCCAGAAAAGTTTATATAATGATTTATAGGCCAGACTTGGACTTCACATGTAGGTGAAATGTTTACATTTCAGAATGACATATCATGATGGATGCTTATCAACGATATCAGTCTTGCTTATTAACAATGAAAGTCAGCTGTAGAATAGTATTTTATCCAAATACAGTTGTTGCAGCTGACACACAACCTTTTCCTTTTTTTACTACTTTTTCCTTCCCACATGCTCTTAGAGCACTGGTTTTGAGAAATATAAGTCAGCGTGCCTAACTGGTGCAACCAGTATATCACTACAGCAACATCGACATCATGCAAACATGGAGCCTCATGTCAATCAAATACATTGACGCATTACAACTTCTAAATCAGGTCATGCTGCATTATGTTGTTACATAATATGACATGAAGTGATCAGAGGTCAGAAAACAAGAATCATTTGAGATAAATCCAAACACTGTTACGCATGACAATGTTTAGGTCCTTCAATGCATTTGTTGTTTGATAGTTAAGCCGAGTTACAGGGATGTCAGTGATGCTCAGCTTGCAGCCCGAGCTCCAGAGCTAATAAAGAAATTGATAAAGTAATAAAAAGGTTTATTAAAAAGTTGGAAATAATTTTACTACAGACTGTTGTTCCAGTCCAAGATAAGGGATAGAAAAACAAAAACGACTCTGCAACCAGACTTTGTCCTCTAGTCTAATTCCCGCCAGCTCACCTACATCACAGAAATGACAGTTCCCGGGGAGGACACCATCGAAAGAGCGTATGAGCAAAAGACGCTGGCAGCTGAGGCAGAGGACACAGCCTGGAAAATAGGGGTGTGCCAATTGTAGATGGTGTGAAGGGGCTTCATAAGCTCCTTAGGGAGGCCGGAGTCAGGGGACAGGCTCACAGACAAGACATCAAAGAGCTGGCCAACACTGCCGAGAGGACGAGCCATTGGCTGTGGTTGAAGCGGAGCGACACCACCTGGGCCGCTAAGGCAAATAATGAACCACAGGACACACCCTATGGTGGACCTGCTTCAGCAGAGGGTGTTTTCTGATAAATGGCCAAAACACCCCGTGATGCTGAGATACACAACTGACGATGTGTCCCGTCAACGAAGCCTTATAGTGGCCCTTCGGCAAGAATGGTGCAAACCTTAGAGATTGCACCATCTAGTCCTCTCAATGAACCAATTGTTTGTTAACAGAAAAAGCTAATCACCTAGTAATGTAGATGTGATCAAGACGACTTAAAGTCCAAACTTAGCATCAGAGAGAAGAAAAAGGGGGTTTAAAGACACACTATGGAACTTTTGCACTGACGCGTCCTCTATTGAAGGTTTATTTGGCATCCATCTTGCATCCTACCTGGACTGTGAGCTCTCTTCAGACAGTAAAAGTGAGACCTATGTTGACTCTTGTCTCATCTGTTGCTCTGTCCCTTTCTCTCAGTCTCTTCTTCTCTTCCTCTCATAATGTCTTCCAATGTTTCCTTGTTGAATAAGCCATGGTTGCCGTTCAAAACAGCCAGTGTGTTCATATCTGATTGCTACGTGTGACGCGGAGCATAAAGCGAAACTCAGCTGTAACATCGTGCGGTATCCTGGATGAAAAAGTTGTGAAATGTAGTTTCTCGGTCTCGGCACACTGCTGGGCAGCAACGGCTACAGAAATGTACATAATAGATGTCACTGTGCCGTCAAATGAGCTGCATAGGGCATCTTTAATGGTGCATGCACACCAAGATAGTCTGGTGGATTCCTTTAGTTAGATGGGGAATTGTGTAAATATGGAGCTTCCAATAACTTGCTGAATCTATGACACCAAGAATTAAGGCGGTTCTGAAGGAAGAAAGAATGGTCCATCTAGTACAAACTGAACCCTAGTGAGTGTATGTCAGACTGTCTTGCCTTGCAACATGCATTTATAGCATCAACCTGATTAACAAATTGTTTAAGCACAGACTGCATTCATCTCGGGTAAGTAAAAGACTGCTCTCCAGTTCAAAACTAAAAAGAAAAACAAAAAACTTCACTCTTGTTTACATTAAATCAAAACAACTCTGCACCTCCAGTTCACTTAAGAGCTCATTCATGATGGATTTAAAACATTTCACCGGCTTTACATGTTTCCAGTGTGACTTAAATATCACCTTTTCCAATCTAGTAAGATTCATTTCTGACTCTTACATAAAGGAGATTTGGGTGCAAATACCCAGATTTAAATGTGTTTACATCAAGAGTTGCATGTCTGGAAGTGTCTTAGCTTTGACTTAATATAATAGTCACAGCAATTCTGTATACCAAAGCCGTTTCATAATGCAAGGATCTAATCCCTTTCGCTTACATGCATCTTTGATAAGGGTGTGCCGATCTCAGTGTCTTGATGCTTATATATTCAAAATGGTGCATCTTCTCTGTTTAAAATATGACGGAGTAATAGGGAGACAATGCACTTAGAGCCTCATAACCACACAGTGAAGAGAAATAAGGTGCTTTACCTGCTCTCTATTGCTAATAAAAACCCTCATGCAGAGGGGGAACAGGCATTTTGGGGTTGGAGGTTTTTGCTTTATTCATGAATAGGTTCTTGGTCTGGTGGGATCAAAGCGCACTCTGACAATAGTGGTGTCAGCACAGGGCTTAGAGGCTGTCAGTCAGGACTGATGGCTGGAAGGTCACTATTGTAAATTCCTGAGCAGCTCAAAGCAGTGAAGGACCGTGAATCACAAACAGTTTTCCTCTCTTGTTAACTATCACTGTGCTGGAATGTCATAGGAAAGGAATTTCATCCTCCACTGCTCCAGCAGCCAATCGTGGACTTCACTGAAGTAGTAAAAGTATCCAAGTCTTCTTTCATCTCAATATCCAAATAAGTAATTGCCTTAGAAATAATTCAACACCTCATCTTAAGACTGAACCTGTCATGAGTTATGGAACAAATTAATCTCATATCAGAGGTGAGCTTTTGGCTACCCATAATGCATTGTATGTTGGTGAGCTGGTAATTTTGTATTCGGGCAATACTCAAATCAAATTATTTTGAAACATATTCAAATAATTTTTCATTAACGGAGCATTTAATCTGATCACCAAAGGTCATCACATGTTCATCTATGAATCACTGCAGGGTGTAAATCATAGAAACACGAGATTAAATTTGCAACACAAACAGCTGTTTGCTACCATATACAAGAAACTGAGTGTAGTCGTTTAGACGTGGTCCAGATGACTTGCTGAAGTTTAAATCAGAATAAGGAAGAAAAAAGATTAAAATTAATAAATTTGGTGGAAGCATGAAAACACGGATCCATCCTGTCTTGGATCAACACTTCAGGCTGCTGGTGGTGTAATGGTGTGGGGCAGATTTTCTTGGCCTACATTGTGCCTCCTTAGTACCAAAGTGGCCTGGTTTAACCAGCACAGCCTGTCCATACACCACAGTGTAGCATCTTCTGATGCTACTTCCAGCTGCTTTCTAGAACATGACAATGAGTTCACTGGAATCTGGGGATCCTAAAAATCCTGGTCTTCAAGGACTGGTGTCCTGCAGGTCTTTTTTTAGGTTTCTCTGCTGTAACACACTTGAGTGAGAATCAGACTTGTGCAAAGCTTGACATCAAGCTCTGCACAAATGTGCTAATTACCCATTGATTTGTGTCAGCTATGTTGCAACAGGAAAACTTTGAAAACGTACAGGACAACCACCCTCGAGAAACAGGATTTATGATCCCTGCTGGACTCCAACGGCCTCCACAGCCACCAGATCTCAGTCCAGTAGAGCAGCTTTGGGATGTGGTGGAACAGGAGATTCTGATTATGGATGCAGCAACTGTGTGATGCTGTCATGTCAATATGGAGAAAATCTCTGAGGAACATTTTCACCACCTTGTTAAATTAATGACTCAAAGAATTAAAGTTGTTCTAAAGGCAAAGGGGCTCCTGCTACTAGCAAGGTGGATAAAATACAGTCATAAATACACCATCATGGCATTTGGTTTTCTGTTGGTGTTTAATAAAACATGTTAAAAACATATTCTAGGGTACGAACAATGAATTAAACCATAAAAAGTTGGATTTTTCTGTTACATTCAATTAATTTTGTTTAGTTAAGAACAAAAGCTTTTACATAAAAAATTAAATCTACTTTGTGCTGGATTTAACGTGTTAATGTTAATCAATTAATTATTTAATTCAAAGAAATCTTTAGGAAAGATTTAGTTGAAATTATTTATGTATTTATTTATGGGGGAAAATGCATAGAAAGTTAAAGCAGAACGGGGAACTGGTGTTTAGCAGTATAGATTACATCCTGTAGCATTAAGCTAATGTGCTGCTCTCATCCCAGGCTGGGCTTTATGAAGAGCATACAAACCAAAAAATGTTTTATTTTTAAAACAACACGGCTGCTTCTGTTTGTACAATATCGCAGAGCTCAATGTGATCTCACCCGTGGAGGAAAAAAGGTTCTTCACATACAGAAAAATTTTTTTTTCTTTTTGACGATAAGACATTTTAAGGAGTAGATATGAGCCACTGGGTGACAGAAAGGTGCCGTTAGGTTTAATTTGCTATTTAAACAATATAACTAAAAATGTGCAACAGTGGGGGAGGGTATGATTTTATTTATGATCAGACAAAAAAAAAAAACATTGCTGTTTATCTTGTTTTCTCTGATGAGTCTTAATAAGTCTCAAATGACTTTTAGCTCAGTAGATAGCTCTTGTGTGCGGCAGGCTTTAAACATTTCACCTCTCTGATGAGGCCCCAGGTGTTAACTAATCCTTTCCACCGTCTAATTGGTCAATTATCATCATTGTGTCGGGGGTCACATGCACACACTCCTGCATATGGTAACCTTTCCATTATTCATCCTGCTGTCTGTGCTGGTGGACGTGCGCTGTTCTCACCACCTCTNGCTGGTGGACGTGCGCTGTTCTCACCACCGTCCACCTTGGGGAGTTATTAGAGGTTTAAGAACGGACTTTGTCTATCCTCTTGCCTTTTACACACATGTACAGCATCCATCTGGAGAGAAAGGTAACCAGAAGAGTAAATAAAATGCCCATCTTTTATAATACAAGCTGTAGAGCGGAAATTTGGAAACTCGTTTAATTTTTCTGCCTAAAAAGGTCAAGATAAACCTCAAAATGCAGCCAGTAGAGAAGTTATGAAACTTAAAGAAGAGGCAGATTTGTTCTGTTAGGAGGGAAAAAAAAAATCCAATTTTGAACTTTAACACTGATTTGGACAATTTGCCATGTCCAGTTAGTGAAACATTTGTGTTTAAAGATTTGTCCTGCATGTTCAGATCACAGGTAACAATCTCAGACATGTTAAATTATTAGCTTCTGGCTGAGCTAATTAAAGGGAAACTACTTAATGAGGTTGTTCCACATTAATAAGCAAATCCCAGTTTCCATGCAGTCTGGGGAAACAGGCGGATCTGTCTGCAAATGTACCGTGTGACAGCAATAAAACAATTAGGCATTTTTGGAAAACTTCAGTGAGATCATCGTACTGGTAAAAAATGTGTGTGTGATTCAGACAGATCGAGCAAAATCTCAGGAAACTGCACCGTATTCAGAGATCAGCTGGAAGAAAAATTATTTCCAACAGGCGAACATTTTCAGTTCTTTACAACCTATTTTGTTACGCAGAATAATCTTTATATAATAATCTAATATATTTCATTCAATTGGGCTCGCTGTCTCTCACATGGATCACATACAGGAGAAATAAAGAAAATGAGCATATACAGAATCATTTGGAACAGTGTATATATGCAGGATGTTTAATTTTTCTCTCAACATTTGCTACATCAGCAGCTTTTTATTTGTTTTTCTTTCTAAAAATGATTCTACTGTTTCAAAAAGAGTTTTATGTGGAATAAAGGTTTCCCTAAACCTAAACTTTAGAGGGACTGAAAGCTCCAGGTTTAATGCCTCTTATTTAGGTAAAATTTTGAGAAACGTGCCACACTGTTCTCAACCTTCAAGCCAATGTGCCACCCTGGAGCAAAGCTGCTCTGGCTCACAGATGCAGACTCGTGGTGCAGGATGAAGCTATTCCATGACCATCAAACAGATGAAGCAAGGCCAGTGGATGGAATAGAGGGATCTCCTGGAACGAGTTATAGGAGATGGAGAAAACTAAAGTCCTGCCATCTCCCAAAAATCTCAGCCAGTGGTATGGAGAGCCCACATGCTCACTCAAGTCAAATCCAGCAACACAAACACATCCTAGTAGGCCGAAAGACCAGCCTCCCCCAAGGCCGATACACAACCAGGTGTTATGGCACCCAGCAGCAGTGCTGGAGCATCAACGCCTTCCCTCCCTCCTGTATCCCATCATGCATTTACAGCATTTGTCTGGGAAGGCAGTGGGACAAGCCACATGTACTAAAATCACCTGCGTGATTGGAGAACGGTCGTAGACCTGAGACTTCAGATGGGCCTTCCTAGCTGTATATTATCTATACCAACCTTAGGCCTGACCTAGTGGACTCACCGCCTTGTTTACATCACTGAGCTCACTGTACCATGGAAGGATGCAGAAGAAGCAGCCCATGAGCACAAGATGCTGAGATACACTGAGCTTGCAGTGGATGTGCAACAGCATGGCTGGAGCAAAGTTAGAGAATGGGTTGCAGAGGTTTTACAGCCACTTCAACATCAAGGCTACTCTGGGAGACGGGATTGAGAGAAAAGGCTTACCAGCAGGCTGAGAAGGATTTCACCAGAGCTGCAGAAGAAGGCTAATATAAAACCACTACTAATTATACATATGCACAAATATAAGAAAAGAAAATGAGACAAACATGCATTAGAGCCCTTCAAGGAAAGAATTCAACCCGGAAAACACAATCACAAATACTTTTTTGAGATCNTTCAAGGAAAGAATTCAACCCGGAAAACAAGACAATAACAAATACTTTCTTGAGATATATTTGCCAACCAAGCATTACCAATCCATACAGAAACTTTACTCCATTTAGGTACTGAGCAAACACCTCTTCTCTCCACTCCAGTTTGATCACTGGATCATGAAGTTCAGAGTGGGCGCGTTACATAAAGGACGAGCATGTAATCCTGAAGCCAAAGTGCAGCTCTCAGTGGTATGTGAGCATCTGTTGGTACATAAGCTCAGCTGTTGCCAAATGCTCTGCATGCTGAGATAAGCAAGGTTATAAAAGCTTCAAGTGATGATGTTTCATACTGGAGATTCTCAATCATCTTTGTCATTTATATCAAAGCACAAAATTTAAAACACAGAACTCTGGTCTTTGATGAATAACTGAACTGATCAACCCTGGTAGATCATACAACTCAGTGTTTAGATTCACGAGTCTATCTCATCCACTGTTTTCACAGGTTTCTGCTTTGCATTGTCTCTGTGTGTTCATTTCTTTCAGCTCTCAGCCAAGACATTAAGCTCCTTAAAGAAATGCAGTGGGAAGAAATGCATCATCTCCTTCTTAGTGTCAAACCACAGGAGTATTTGAAAAAAAAAAAGCTGTTTTTTGTCACTGCAGAGGCACAGTTCCCCTCCAAAGTAGCAAATAAAATCCTTATTTTTTGCTCCAAGATATTTAAAGAAGCAGTCGGGTTCAGCTGAAGGTCAAAGACATGTTGATGGAGTTGAGTGGAAAAACGTTGGAATCACAATGAACAGGTCTCAGAAGCTGCAGGGGAAGAACAAACTCCGCATACATAGAAACCTATTAGTTTAACTTTTCTTCATATTACATAAAACTTTATTTTAAGTTATTTTGTGCTGGTATTTGCTTTTTAATCATCATAAAAATTAGCCATTCTTTTTTTTCCATCTTGATGCCTATGGAACGATTTCTCTTCTTAAAGTCTGGATGAAATTTCAACTTCTGTATTCTGTATTGCCAGGCACCTAAGGGGGTCCCAGAGCTATGATTGGGGGAGGGCATGCAGCTAGGCCAAGCAAAATGTAGGGATTTATATTTGGACTTCTAGTAAAACATGGACCAATTTGTGAAAATACTAATGGAAGAATGGTGATTCAACAACAGACATTTCAACAAGCAAAAAACTAAACAAAACGAGAAACATATGACAAGACATTGCTGCTCTGTAGAACTGTTGCGTAAAAGTACCATAACTGGTCCTAAAGGCCCATTTATGCTCTACGCTAAAGTTGGATATGGAGCATTTAGTCTGTCTTTTACGTGCAATTTTTTTAATCAATTTTCAGGATAGTACTAATGGAAACAGGGTCAGTGGGACCAGCAACAGGAACAAAGCAGAAGAAGAAGCTGCAATGTTTTTAATGGCCACGCAGACTGCCCATCGTCTACTTCGCTGCCTCATTTTGTCTTTTTCTGAGAAAGAACATTATCATGATCTCCTCCATTGTCGCCATGTTAGCTGTTGTCTGAAACTGAGGTCATAACTCGGACGTGAATTCTGAACTCAGCCAATACATCTACTAGAGGACAGTGCAGACAACGATGCTAATNACGTGAATTCTGAACTCAGCCAATACATCCACTAAAAGACAGTGCAGACAACGATGCTAATGTAGTAGGAGACACATTAAAGCATGAGGGCAGTGATGTTACATGTCCAGTTATGTACATAAAGGGAGCATAACTGGGCCTCTAGGAACACAAC
>CM047985.1:4413271-4424764 GCA_026261665.1 Melanotaenia duboulayi
GTGTATTAGTGTGTGTGTGTGTGTGTGTGAACTACCTGAGTCCACACGCCACTGCAGGGTGGCTATTCACTCAACTTTAATCTCCACAAGCTGAGCACTGGTGGGGATTTTATGGGTGCAAGCCTACAGCTGCATGCTGTTGCATAACACAAGCCTATTAGCCAAGCTGCTTCTCTGCCACACAGAAACAGGAAATCAATGGGAAAAGCTACTCTAATGCTGCCATGCAAGATGCTGTGTTTATTCTGCTTCCAATAGAAGATGAGCATCTCTGATTGCATGTCTGCTTCTTTTTATGTGCTGCTGCAGAAAAAGGAACTTCAAGCTGTTTATGCTCAATAATAGTGTCAAACTGATGAAAATGGAGAAAAGAAAATCATCTCCTCTACGGAAAATGACTCATCTGATACCATAATGACATAGGGGAAATCCTCTTAACCTACATTATTGAGAAAAAAGACTTAAGTGATTAAATCCTGGAGACTGTGAGCTGTTTATATGATCAGGTCAGAGGATCAAGAGATCAACTCATATTTCCTGAATTCTTAAAATCACCCCCCTTTCACTGTATAAAGCAGAAACATTGCTGGCACAAACCTGGCCCAAAATCAAAAGGCAGGTAATGACCCATATAATTTGCAAGCTACTTGGAAATCAGCATTCTAGCTGGTGATTGGTCGACCTCCTGCTTAGAGAGTGGACATTTTGTGTCAGTGTGAGCATGTAATTACCGACCTTTCTGATCTTCTGCTGTTCCAGCAAACTAATTGTTCCTTTAAATCACTCATCCATATTAGTTATTAATACGGTCTCAGGCTGAGTTCTATGAATCATTTATGGGCTGGTGTGGAGACTAATTGAAAAGAAAGAATGGACTGTGGTGAAGGTCATCAGCTCTCTGTGCTTTTCAGAAAGTATGAGGCGAAAGCTGCGAGGAGTCACAAGGTTAGTTTTTACTGGCAAAGCAGCCACAAACAAGCTGCATTTCTCAAAATGTCATTTGTAAGTGCCAAGTCTGTTACAGCTATTGTAGAGGAAAGTTTATATAGTTTCAGTGATTGTGGGGCCGCCTTGGATGACATGTCTTTTCAGTGTTGCATGGAGGTCTTGGACAACACCTGTGGAGGGACAGAATGGGGTGGTGAACCGGAAAGTGTGCTCCAGCTCTTGGGGATTACACTTTTCAGTGTCCCGAGGAAAGTTTATTCCAGGGTGTTGGAAAGGAGGCTCTGGACAATTCAAAACCTTTGATTTAGGACGAGCAGTGTGGGTTTCTTCCATGTGAGGGAACAGTGGAGCAGGTCTTTACCACTGCAGAGGGGTTCATGGGAGTTTCACTACATAAAAAAAAAAATCTAACCATGTATGTAACTGAAATCATCAACTTGCTATTTGGCCTCTGTTGCTGCCTCGGAAGGATTTCAGTGGCAGATAAATCCCAAATCCTCATGCCATCCCTGGACTGTTTCGCGTACGAAACCAGTACACCATGAAGGCATCAGTCCGTGATTGAAAGGCATATGTAAAAAGGCACAATGTAAAAGAAACCTAAAGTCAAGAGATGTGAGGGAACCACAGTGGAGTGTCACAGAAGGGATGACATGAAGAAAGAAGCCAAACACAAATATGCATCTAATGAGCAAACATTCTGCTTTGCAAGTTGCCTTGACCTCAGGTCAAGAGATAGTTATTTGGACAGCATCATACTTTAACCTTTGACCTGTTAAATGGAACAACTACAAAGCAGCTGAGGGTAGATGAGGACTGCTGCTCTCAGCTCAGTACCCTAAGCCATTACTTTAATTACAGACTGTTTTTAAACGCAGCTGACGCCCTAAAGTTGGATTTTGGATGTTTACCAAACAGAAAGCCAGAACCTTTAACCCCCAGAACTTCTCCTATCTGTGTTAAACAATTGGTTCTGCAAAGTCAGACTATATTAATTTTGTGCACATGCATGTCTATACATGAATATTTTCCTGCAGTATGGAAAGAGTTTCACTGTTAAACTTTTCTTTTTTCACCACAGTTTTTTGTCGACAATTGTGCCAAACAATATTTTACTTTTCATTTTATTTGCATACATGCTGTTAGACATGCAGGAATCTGGCCTATCTGAAGATATGACTGTGCAAATATTACAAAAACCAGAGCATTTAGGCAGCTATAGTCACAACCCCCTGGGTTTAGTACTTTGGTCCTGACTGAGAACTGATCTGGTCATTCACCGCCCCAGCTCACAGTCAAGGAATTGAACCAACATCTTCTTGGTTCAGAACTCAGTCAAAACAGGTTCTTTTAACCTGCAAACAACCAAAGTCTCTCATGTCACAATTCCTTGTCAATTGTCTTCTTAAGTTCATATACATTAATTTATATTTGTATATAATACACAAATATTTGATATATAGAATATATATTGCATACAAATCTTGGGATCGGTTGGAGTCCCGCTCCCATTTTTAGAGGTCTTTTGGAATTCTTTTCTCCACCTGTGAGGTCTGGCATCAATATAAAATTAAGAAATAAAGAATAATCTCCAGGATCAAGAGTCTTATATTCACAAAGCTTCATTTTCTTTATATCCATAAAGCTCTCCCTTAGCAAAGCAAATATGTTATGCACAACACAGCAGCCAGACCAAGGGTCTCCAGCTCCGGTCCTTGAGAGCCGGAGTCCTGCAGGTTTTGGATCTTTCTATGCTCCAACCCACCTGATTCAAATGAAATGGCTCTCCTCAACAGCTTGTTGTCAAGTTCTCCTGAAGCACACTGAGCTATTAATCCAGCAGATCTGCAGCAGGAAGCTTCCAAAACCTTCAGGAATGCGGCCTTTAAGGACTGATTTTGCCCATCCCTGAGCCAGACCATCACCCTGGTTGAAGAGTCATCCATTGGCTCTATATAATGTTGTATCATGATCAAACTTGTGATTAAAATCCCCAATATTCAAACAAGAATCTGGGGAAAAGAAACTGCAGCTTGTGAAACCATCTTACTCAAACTAGACACCCTATCAGCAGAGAAAAGGTGAAGCATACACACTGCGAGCACACCCTTCCTTCACCCTGCACATCTTTGAGACATTTACGCTGCTGCTGAATGCTTCTTGGTACATTTTATTGTATGATTTATTTATAGATCATTTTAATCCACTTTAACTGAGCCTGTTAGTAGAAATGTTAGCCTGTTTGTACAATATGTTGACCTGGCTGCCATGCGAGCGATGCCGTTACAAAACTTGGTTAAAGTTTATGCAACCTCTGGGCAGCTGCCCCATGCCCTGGTTTGAAAGGACGGGTTGGAACATGTGACTGTCCGTCATTCATGATGAACCAGGTCATGAATGAATCAGGCCAGAGCACGGCTGACTGACTGCATATTTATACAGATGTTATTTTGATACTGGCCAACTGCCATGGAGGCTGGTTCTCTAAGGCTCTACTGTGAATACTGGAAAGACTTAGAGTGACAGTAGAATATGTATGCAAGGGCAATCTTTAGGAAAATTAAACAAGAATAATAGAGAGACACAAGTAATCAAAACTGAGCTCAAAATCCTGACTTTTATTTTGAGTTCTGATACTAAGAAGCCAATTCCGGCTGTACTTTCTATACAAATAAATAAAATATAATCCATAACATGTAATGTGGAGATAACCTCTGAGTGATTAGTGTTGGATGCAAAGCTCATTATTTAATAAAACTGTCCCAATATCATCAACTTTAAATGCCTTCTTGGGGTATGGCCTGAAATAATTTACATCTGACCAGGGATCATCTCTTTCAGAGAAATCGTAATCATAAGATAAAGTGTTTACCTTGCCCTCTAAAGTGAAAACAAAGCTGACTACACAATGTTTAAATTGAAAAATAATCCTGCTTTATTGCAAAGATGGCATGAATACTGAGAGGAAATTAAAGTGGAATTAGGCTCACACAGAAAGCTGTTGTAGGAAACAGATTTGTTAGTTGAAAGGGGAAAAGCAGGTCAGTTGGGATGCCACGGAAACAACAGAGGAAAATATGAAGGAGATAGGAATCATTTGAAAAAAGGTTCATCTTAAAAGGGACACGAAAATTTTCTGTTTACTGGCCAAAATCAAAGTCTGCCTGTATATATGTGTTGTCATTGGTGTCTTATGACCTTCACTAATGATCTGACACATTCTCGTATGCAAAGAATTTTAGATTTGTTCATACACATGATGGGTAAGCTGGTAGGAAAGCGCCATCTTGAAACTACAGCTGCCAGGAAGGGACAAATGGCACCAGCTATGTGTTTTCCCTGCAAGCCAGCGCACAATGATGAGACACGGGAGGAGAGGACAAGAGCGACTTACTACCCCGGCAAGTTGAAAAATCTGTAAAATTGTTATTCACAGGACCATGCAAACACAGCAGCAGCAGTTTTCACCATCACCAAGAAATCGAAGAAGGGCCCTTAAAAGGTAGCATGACCAGATGATACAAAAACGGAGGATCAATATCGTGCTAGCTAGTCTTCTCCAGGTGGAAGGAGCTCAAGGAGAAAGATTTTAAAAGAGAGGCTGAAGTTGCAGCTTTCTCTTCAACAGCAAGTCAACGGTACCGCCTAAATTAGCCTAAAGCTAACTTTTTTCATTTGGTTTTGTTAGACAGTGTTGGTCATTACCATGGTTACCACGGGCAGCATAACAGTAGATCCTGCTAAAATACACCAGCTTCGTTGGTACAGAAGTGTATGTTTACGTGGTTTCAGTCGCTTTCGTAGCCATGGTAAACGCCGGCTTTCAGCTGCGGTAAAGCTGGACTAAAAGCCGGTGAGACGGCTTTTTAAGCTGGTTTTATTGGGACAAAAAGTNAAAGCCGGTGGGACGGCTTTATAAGCTGGTTTTATTGGGACAAAAAGCCGCTGCTGTGTCAGTTTCCCCGTCGAGATCCATTCCCCCGTGAGAATTGTTCTTACTTCTAAACACAGAGGAACCATATATGACAGTTTTAGTGGATGCAGTTTGCAATATTTATGAAATCACAAACCTCTACACCTGAATGAACCTCCATGAACTATGGGATGACATGTTTTCATCTGTGTTGTGGAGGCTTTTTGACACACAGCAGCTACTGTTGTTGCAATACGAGAACATGAAACTAGAATGCACTGTATGATAAAATGCCATACACAATTCCAATGTTCGATGGAAGTAGTTCCTATACAATGTCCCAAAATATTAGCAAAAAATACAACAGTTCCCAACACTGACAACAGCTCCAGTGTGTTTTACCCTCACACACTTTTCTTTCGGTTTCTAGCTTCACAGCTCCATGTCACATTTTAATTTTATCACTTAAACCTACATTTTTCGGCCAAAGAGTCCACGATGATGATGCAAAAAACAGATGGGAGGGGTTGAGCATAATTTTTCAGACGTGCATCTCTAATCTTTAAAAGGCTGACTTTTAAATGAAACATTCTCAATATTTCAAGAACTAGATATATAACATTGTAAAAAACTAAATAAGTCAGCACACCCAGGCAACTGTTCTTTACACGTGTTCATCTCTGAATAAAACATGACAGCCAAACCGGAGGAGGTGTCTTGTGATATTGACTCAGAACAAAAATGTCTGTTTAAATAAAATAAAAATAAAAAAGCTTTTGTTTCTACCGACTGGAAGTCTGTGGGTTTTTGGCAGTTTGTCCTCTTTCCATTACTTGTGTTTATCAGCAGGAGAGTTTTCTAAGAACCAGCAAACCATCTGTCTTCAGAGATTAACAGTAGGTCTTCTGTAAACAACTCTGTCCACGAGCCGTTACTAAATACCATGAAAAGGTTAAGATCTGAACACCACATGGAGCTAAACTCTCACGTGTACACGCCATTCCCTCTTCTAAGATACATCGATTACAAACTCTAAAAACAGCCTCCAGTTATTCCCACCTTTGACCCAGTATGATACAGTCTGATAAAGCAGGATGCCAGAAAAAAAGAAAAGAACAAGCATAAGGTCATGTAAAAGCATTTATGTATGTGTATTTAAATGATGGACATTCATTAAGTGTCTTTTAATGTTTTAGTTATTTTATGTTCAGCCCTTTGTAGCTGCTGCTCAGTAGCTGCTGTTGTAAAGTGCTTTATAAATAAAGTTTGCTTGGCTTATAAGGTCACCAAGTAAAGACATTAACACGCAAAATAAAATCTATTGTCATATTTGTTAAAAGTAGGGATGCAAACATGTCCCAATATTGGCATCGACTGATGTTCAGTTTGTTTACTGCTGTTGGCATACAAGGCAACATCAGCTGATGACATTGGATTTACTCGGTTTATCCTGGTTTTGCTTCACGTTTGCTTTGAAACTGACAGCAAACATTGATGTGAAAAGCTAGAATAAAGTTTATTTACCAAAAGTAAAGTTTTGTTAACCCAAAGATAAGACTGTGTGAAATGGTTATAAAGTTTGTGGTATATTTAATTGCTTCTCTGGCATTAAAAGGAAAATAAATGGCATATGCCATCAGCCAAACTATTTCTTTTGTTCAGGTATCGGTATTGTTATTAACCAAAGATTCCTCGGGTGGTGCCACCATGGTTGTATATGATCATTACATCATCCACACCCCTCAGGTGTTGCAGGTCGGGCTTGTATTTCTGATGAAAACATTACATATATGGAAAAAGACTTTAGAGGTTTTCTAAAGTTTCCTTCCGCAGCATTTTACAGTAAATGTTTATTTTTCTTTAGCTTTCATAAAGAGTCTTGGTGTAATCTGGTGTGTCTGGTTGTGTGTTTTCACCTCTACATTTAGTGTTTTTCTCCTCCATTGCCTTGAGTGTGATGTGTTTTAATGAAGAACTGCAGGTCTCTGTGTGAAGGTCTTCCTCTCTGTGCAGCTATCAGTGATGTTGCCTCAGGCCTGCAGCACAGCAGGACGTATCCTTTCACTTTCATGCATGAAGCAGGATAATAGTGTCTTCTTTGATCGTTGCTTTCATTTGGTATTTGACTGCAGTAAGGTCCATCCAGACTCATTTCTCCGAGATTTATTGCGGGAATTTAATCAAGTTTTTAATAAACATGAAACTTGTTATGAATCCACATGCTACATTTGAAGTCACATTCCTTTAGCAAAAGATACACACCTCACTAAGCAAAGATTGGCATGTTTTTAGTCTAGACTTTTTTTTCATACCAGACATTAAACTCCTCTCAGATGTGAACTGTTCCCCAGTAATCGCGTCATCAGAATATGTCAGGATACTCCGGTTGAGCATCTTCTGATCTGTGATAACATCACCAAGTCAGACTTATTGACATTTCTGTGTTATTTAAGCAGGAATGAGGCTGAACTGCACTGACTGCAGGGACATAAGTATATTTTGTTTATCATCTACACAGCTGCTGTAGCTCAGGAGGAAGAGCAGTCGTCTTCCAACCAGAAGGTTGGTTAAACTTCCACAGACTACATGTCGAAGTGTCCTTTGACAAGACATTTAACCCCACGTTGCCTCCTGATGTGCCTATCAGCTATGTGTGTGTGTGTGTGTGTGTATGTGTGTGAATGGATGAATGTGATAGGTAGTGTAAAACGCTGTAATTGGTAAAGCTGACTTGAAAAGAGTTAATTAAGTGAAATAACTTTCACCATTTAGTTTTTAAAAGAATCCCACAGAGCTTGTATTCATGTGTTTGTTAATAAAATAAATTAATAAAATAAGCAGCTCTGTTCAAACTCTCCGCATCCGTCTGCCCAAACATTATACGGACTCAAACAAAAAGAAACACATTCAACAGAAATGGCTGTAATAACAGTCCCCTGGAAGAGAAAAATAGTTTTAGTCTACACTGTAAGCATTCGTTTTATTGTAGAGCACCTACAGAGCTCAGTTCAAAATAATAGTAAACAGGGTTCCCATTACACCTGCGATTTCAGGGATTTTTTTTCTCCTGGCGTGTACCACGACTTCCCAAGTCACGTGCATGAACATTTCTATTAGTTCACAGTAGGACAAAAATATGATTATTGGCAGAAATATTCTGCTATAGCTGATGCTATGAGAAAAACAACCCATAAACAACAAAGTTATTACTGGCGCAATTTTAAAAATCTAAATCTGGCTTTATCTCAGCGAGAGGTGATTATTTTGGGCACGTAGGTGGTAGTGAACCACATCCACACACAAAAACAAAAAAAAGAGATTCTGATAGTTTTCCAGCCTTACATCTAGAATATTTATCTCCAGAAACAAAGTTACAATACTACTGGTGCTACTTGAAATATCTAAGTTTGAGTCATATTCAGTTTCAGCAAGTACTCAAATGTAAGTACTTGTACTCGGTTTGGAAAAATGTGGTGTTGGTGCATCCTTATTTTTAAGAGACATCAGGAACCGTAACGAAAAATGGAATATAACCTGAAAGTGGAACATTTTTAGAGCTTTAGCTGAACGTCTTTCTTGAAGCTCCTCTGCTCCTCTTAGCTCTCCGTACTTCAAACCATGCTAGTAAATCTCAAAGATAAATATTTAAGAATTTAAAAGTGATCCAGTCCTTTCAAAAGTCCGATGTGCTGCAACAAAATACTATTTGTTCATTTGTTTTGGTTCATATATCCTAACTTGATTCTCATGATTGGCTTCCATATTTTTTTTCCTATAAATTATCTGAAAAAAAGGCCAAAAACTCCAGTTATCTTATCTAATAGTTTTGTGTTTTACCTGAGATGAGTTCTTTTTCTTAAAAAAAAAAATGCTAAGCGTGTGGATGTTTTTTTTTTGCCAGGGGCTAAAATNGGATGTTTTGTTTTTTTTTTTGCCAGGGGCTAAAAGGATGTGCAACACGATGCATTCAGGCTTTGATGGTTCTCAGTAAAAATGATCCATCAGTTAAACTTGTTTGGTTTCTGCAGACTTGGCCAGTGAAAAAGAAAAAAGAAGCCCAGCAGTGACCTCAGGCTTCTCCACTGATTAACATAAAGGATGCTTTTCTTCTGCTTTGATCCTGATGAGCTAACTGCAAGAAAACACCCTTGAACCTTCAATACCCGGCGACCTCACAGGGCTGCACAGTGAAACACAAACCCACCGACTACAGACTCATTCAGGTTTGTGTCATAATCAGTCAACTGACAAAGGGAATTAAGAAGAGGGGTTGAGATAAAAGGTGAGCTCAGCAGCATTCTCAGACATGTGATTAGTGGAGAAAAGCAAGAGGAAGAACAAAGGGGGGAATTAGGCTATTAATATTGCTCTAGTGGCTGAATTATTATTTATAGGCATCAGATCATGTAACTAATTTGCCTGGTTTATAACCCACGCTGAGCTGTGCAGAAGGAGCAAAAATATAGAAAGTGCATTTGAAAAGGGAAAGTGAAAAAGCAAAAGGTAGGAAAACAGAAAGTAGACAGCAGTCGAACAGAGAAAAGATCAAAGCCGAAGCCTCCAGTGTTCAATCCGGCGTATGTGTGTGTTACATGTGTGTTATACCACCTTCAAAAACATTCAGCGGTTGCTCACCGTCCTCATTAACCTCAGGAGGTCTTCTACAAACACAGACATGAAATCTGATTCACATGACAAAGAGCAACCTCATCGGGTGTGTTACCACCAAACTTCCTCCGAAACTAAATTTAGTTCTTCTCCTGAATGCAACACCTAAACACAAGCAGAGCGCTACACAGCAGAATTCATTTGCTGTAGTTTAAATAACGCGGCTAGGAGAAAAGACTGACTTTCCTGTAATCTTTTAAAAGTTTTCCGAAGGTTATTTGAGTTTTTCTTTGGGCTTTAACTGCTTTTTCACTCATTTTCAGTTCAGTCCTTTTCTTGACCGTTTTCAGGGACGTGAAGCCTGTTAGCACCGACCTATAGCAGCATTTTAGGAATCTGAAGAAGTGGAGGACAAAAGAAAGTCAAGCTTAAAAACATCTACAGCAAATGACCAGGACTGAAAGTGATGTCCTGAAGAAATGGGAACAAATCCAGCAAAGACCTGAACCTGGACCTGAGAGATGCATCTGGATCTTCAGCTGATTGGCCGAAGCCTCATCAGAAATGGTCTGCATGCAAGGATGGCTGCCAAGAAGGCATTTTTAAAGGAAGGGAGGAATGCCACATGACAGGTACTGGACTGAAAACCAGTGGCAACAGGTCTGATGGAGGGATGGATCGCAGTAGGAAAGCAGGTCTCAATAACAAGATGAAAGATGACTGAATTTGACTCAGCTGCTTTCGGTACCGAGTCCTGCTGCAGGTCACGCTGCCTCACTGTCACACTCTCACAGGTTATTGAGCCATCATTATTTCAAACACTTCTGCTTTCTCTAAGTGTGGCAAGTTCAGGGAAAAGAGCAAGTTTGGTGACGTCATGTGACTTCAACAGCACCACCAGTGTCTTCATCCTTCATCCTAAAAAAGCATGTGTAGTTGTATCATTGCAAACACGTGCTGCACATAAAATCCTCCCTGATGTTGTGACCATCATGTGATGTTTTCTACCCAGTTATCAGCACGTATTTTGTGTAGTCTAAGCCAACCCTGTGGTTTGTTTTTGCAGTCAGCTGTGTGTGAACGTCCTGTCCTTCAAGCATGGAGGATGCAGATACATAAAACAGAAACAATAAGTCATTGAAGTGTTTACCAACCCGCTGTTTGGAGGAAGGCTTCAGTCTGAGACGGGGTGGGCTGCGACACTGCAGGGAGACAGAGGAAGACACAAAAATAGGAAGCTTAATAAGAAGAATCCAATCTGAACCGCTTCTTATTCCTGAAACACTGCATGCTACTGGTGACAGTGACGTTGATCTTGCAGAGCTTACACACATTTTATATACAGAAAATTTGAGTGAACCATGATCTTCAAGAGGTTTAAAATGCATTCAAATGCACATAACTCTCTCCCAGATAAAAACAATCACTCTCCAGAACATGAAAATTGAAGCCAGTGTGCCAAAAGCTGCAGGTCCTGTTAGGGCTGCCTCCAAATCACAGACTGTACATAAGAGATGGGCTGCGGGCCGATTGCTGTGAAGCCTCGTGACACGTTTCCTTTTTCTGCTGGTTTATGTTTTTAAGACTCCCATCCAAAATGGAATGACAATAATATATTTTCCACTTTGTTTCCCAGATTTCTTTCTTGACTAACTAAAAGACTCAGATGTGTCTCAGAAACTTAGAAGAATCTTCACCAAACACAACATCCTGGTGCACAAAAAACTGGTTGATCAAAAGTTAAAAACAACTAATTACATGACAAGATGTGTTTTGTATGCAGTTCCTTTACATTAGCTTAAACAACTACTACAAACAACTACAACAACATGAAAGTATGGATCCATCCTGCCTTGGATCAACGGTTCAGGCTGTCTGCTCTGAGATCTTTCAGGCTAATAAAAATCAATCCTATGTTGACTCCTGTCTCAACTCTTGCTCTTTAACAGGCTCTTTCCCTTTATCTTTTCTTTACTCCCTTTGATAAGTTCCCCATTAGTTTCTCTACTGAATCAGCCAGGAAG
>CM047985.1:4454071-4465882 GCA_026261665.1 Melanotaenia duboulayi
GAGGAATGTTTCCAACATCTTGTTGAATGACACCAAGAATTAAGGCAGTTCAGGACCCAACCAGGATCCAAGTGGACGATGAGTGTATACCATAAACTCTGGGTACATCTGCTTTAATAATAGTCTTCTGTTCTTCTTTGCATAAAACTTAAAAATGTAAAAATCTTTGAAACTGTTGCGTTGAGATCGATTTCTAAGTCACAGACAGGAAGATGAAAACAAGACAACGAAGGTAAGAAGGGACAAGGAAGCACACAATAGATGACTTAGAGCCTCGTAGGCCGATATTTTAGGAAAGAGATGCCTGTAGTGTCTTATATTTTGATTTCACTGAATCAAAAGTTTGAATTTACAAGTGGAAAACATGCTTTAAATAAAGGAGCTCTGACATGAATCTAAGCAGCTGTTACAGGCAGGAGATGTGTCCATAAATGTAGGGAAACCCTGCAGGTGTGATTTTCTTTTGTTTGACATGTTTGTTTATCCTGTTTGTGAGAAAAGTGAGAGGCTGATCAAGACCTCTCTTGTTATTGTGTGAAATGACATCTCTCCAGCATCAAACGCAGCCAAGCTGACAAACACTAACACAAACACACTCACACAAATTTCACTTTCCATGAAATTTACTTTAAGGGGAGCTTGAGTTTTGATTAAAAATGCCCGTCCTGCGATGGTGTCCTCTCCTCCACGTTAGTGAAATGTGGGCAATTTTTTGGATAATGGTGTGAATTTTGACCAATTCCATGCATCAACTGAGACCAGATGGATCACTCCTCCCCAGACACACTCTGAACAACATGTCAAAGCAATGTTTTCAGAAATGGCCGGATGGTAGAGGACTGTTATTAGAGCTCATGTGCAGACAAAGGCATACATTTAGACGTTACATCCACACATGTCTGATGTTAGAATTATGTTTTTAGTCATATAGGGATGGACATGGTCATCAACCAGCATGGTTAGCCACAATACTCACGTAGGCTGTGGTGGGTCAAGAAAATATCCCCCCACCATGACACCACCAGCAGCCTGAAGCGTTGATCCAAGGCAGGATGGATCCATGTTTTCATGAATTCTACCAAATTCTGAGACTAGCATCTGAATGTGGAGCCGAAATGGAGACTCAGACCAGCAACGTTTCTCCATCTTCAAAAATTCCAGTAGATCAGCAGTTTCTGAAATACTCAGAACAATCATCATGCCACGTTCAAAGTCTCTTAAATCTTCTTTCTTCCTCATTCTGACGCTCAGTTTGAACTTCAGCAAGTCGTCTTCACCACGTCTACATGAATAGATGTGTTGTATGACTGCCATGTGATTGGCTGATTAGATATTTATGTTAACAGGCAGTTGAACTGGTAAACCTAATGAAGTGGCTACAAACAGATTATATTTGCCATCATCTTAGTAACATAATACAAAGTATAATATTGTGAAAGTAGAAAGAGTTTTCTCTTTCGCTCTCTTTCCAAGTCTGTTTGCATTTTGTCACTCTGTGAGCCTCATTAACTTCCCCCTCCCCCTACAGTTAATTAGTTTCAGACATGTAAAACCAGACGTGAATGAAGCGAGAGAGAGACAGTGAAAGCGATGACATTGATCAGTTTTATCTTTTTCCTTCCCTTGTTTCCCTGAGAGAAGATTTTTAAATCACCATAAGGGTCACTCTGGTTCAACTATGATGTTAAATGAAGAAAGGAAAATCAGATTTTTCACAGAAC
Organism: Melanotaenia duboulayi; assembly: GCA_026261665.1. Classification (NCBI taxonomy): domain Eukaryota; kingdom Metazoa; phylum Chordata; class Actinopteri; order Atheriniformes; family Melanotaeniidae; genus Melanotaenia; species Melanotaenia duboulayi. The sequence continues at coordinate 4,455,793 of CM047985.1, forward strand.
AGATAAACACAGCGGCCATGACGCTGCTTTAAACCCTGTCATCTATTTCTGAGATTAAAATTAATGTAATTGTGTAAATTATCATTCATAATGAATAATGTTGGAAAGATCATCAAATGTGTTCTTATTTTTCAACCCTAAATAAGAAGCTTTGACTAAATATTTTCACATTGAACTTGCTTTTAATTGGCAATTATGGCATAACAGGATGAAATATTTTTGCTGAGAAGCATCACCTGTGATTTACCTTTTTGTTATCTCAGCAAACATTTCTGCCCTTCTTTGTAGCAGTTTTGCATTTTTCTGTAGTACGCACACATCACCTCTCATATTTACTCATTTCAGAGTGGACACAGTGTTATCTATTCATTCTCTCATCACTTTTATCTCTGCTTTTTATTCAGTCAGTTTCACTTTGAACACAGACAGCCAATTAACTCTGGCAGCTATTAAAAGCTCTACCTCTCTCTGGCTCTTATCACAATGTTCTGGTTGATAATAAATCAGCTGGAAGCTTTAGCCAGAAACTCTGTGGAAGTTCATGTCCTACAACACCTCAGTTGCTCATCTAAATCTATTATAGCCACACATGTAGATGTTCTGGCCATGTTGTTTGTGGAGGGATGCATCACCCTGCCAACATAAGAGACTTGAGAAAAGAGTTTAACATGTGGGGAAGTTTATATGTAATATTTTCCTAAACCTAACCAAGTCATTATAGTAAAATGTTAAACTGTTATTCTTCTACAGAATACAAATATGTTTAATCCAGACTATTCTCCTCCCCAAAACACCCCATGGGTCCTTTTTTATTTATCCAGCAACAATCTAATATTGTTTGTATTCATATGACGTAACATCCACCTTTTAGTTAAACCTGAAGTTGTGGTCAGCCTAGCTCATTGTGGATCAGACCATGTGAGGCAAATGTATTCTTGGTTTAAATCCTACTTGAAAGACAGAGACCACTTCCTTTCAAGTGGTAACTATAGATCTACTCAGACAAAGTTGACATTTGGAGTTCCCCAAAGCTCCATTGTTCAACATCTACGTGCTCCCACTAGCTTGACAAACAAACAAAATATCTAATCACAATTATGCTGACGACACTCAGCTCTATTTTACTGTCTCATCAGGGGACTCTGGTGTTGTACAAAGCTTAAGGTTGTGTCTCAGTCAAATCAATACTTGGATGTGCCAGAATCTTCTTCAGCTAAATAAAGATTAATCTCGGATCATTGTCTTTGGAAACAAAGATGAGTATCCAAAGATTTGTGCCTGGGTTTAGTCAGCAATGATAAAATCTGAAATTGTGGCGTCATTTTGGACTTTGAGCTAAATTCTAACAGCCACATAAAAGCAGGAACCAAATCAAGCTTTTACCACCTGAAGAAAATATCTAGAATGAGAGGACTGATGGCTCTGCATGATTGAAAAAACAAACTGGTTTGTAAGGAACTTAATGGTTCTGGTCCAAAATACATATCATACATTTATAGGTCTGCTGATGCCATATGAACCACCAAGACTTCCAAGATCATCTGAGTCAAGTTTGCTTTCCATCCCGAGAGTTTAAAGTAAACATTTAGTTTTTATGCTTGTAATATCCGGAACAAACCACTACACTATATGCATATGTACAGTGATGGTGATGATAACAACAATGACATTTACAGTAATGATGATGATGATGGTGAAGATGATGTATTTCCCATTGATGAATGTCTGTGTCATATATAACTCACTGTAAGTGTTATCTTGATTGTACTGCACATCTGGCTGCATAAAATATGGAACATATTAGATAAATAAATTTGCCTTGCCATGCTTTAACTGCTAAAAAATACTTTGCATTTTTTGTTTGTTCCAGAAGATCAAATCATCAAACACAGCTTGTTTCAATCATTGTGTTTTGCTGAATATGACCTTTTTCTCAGATTTAGTCAATATGAAAACTCCTGAGCATGAAAATGTTGGTCTAATATCGCCAATGAGTTATGCTGATATCTGGAAACTGTGAGCATTTGATTTCAACACCATACTATTGAAACTGTTTAGTGACTCCCTGTCCCTCCCGGAAGAGACCATTCACATCAACATAAATTAACATTTTGGTGTGCTATGCACTGACCTTCCCCACTAATCTTGTTGGTGTAAGAGTAAATTTGTTAAGTCTCTATCTCAACTCAGGCATCAGACGTGGACCTTTCCTTTTCCCTCAGTCATCTGTGATGCTAAAACCCTTCCCTGATGCTCTTTAGTGATAACATCCGCTGTGCTGATCCTGTCTTACCCTACAATCGACGTTGCCCTTTCCACAGCCTAGTCATCAGCTGACCTTCGCCATCCAGCTGATCACATCTTATCCATCAGGAAGCAGTACAAGGCCTCAGTACAGGGGGGATTTACCTTCTGTTAACCCATTAATGATGTTCGGGCTCAAATAACTGAGCCTTTACATACATTACACACACTCAGAATCAAACTTACACATAATCAGCCACTCAAGTGGATAGATTAAATAGAAATTACATCCTTTTCCACAAATGATGGATAAGGAACATAGTCAAAGCGATGTAGGCCTACTTTGGTCAGAGGGAAGAAAACAAAATAAGTGGGAACATGGAGGATAGAAGAAGAGGAGGGAAAAAGGAGGGGAGAAGATTAATTAACAGCTGAGATGTGCATCAAAATCAGAAAAATGTTATTGCCTAGAAGGAAGTGGACATTTTTCTAAAACATACAAATACTGTTAGAAGAGATGAGAAACAAGAAAACAGAGTGCAGATATTTCAACAAAGTCGCTTTTTACTTTTCACCTTTTTCTCTACACACTTATAAATTCATGTCAGTTTCCAGCATTTATAAGCTCCAAACATCCAGGATGCCAACTGGATCACTGGCTGAATAGCAAAAATATGAACACCACACAAGGGTTAAAGTTTAAATCTGACCCTAAATAAATGAAACACTCCAGTTGCCTTAATCAACTGACGATCGTTTCACTTGGTTCTTCCATAAACTTGACAAACTACCTGTCAGAATTGGGGTTCCCAATTTCAAAATGTCAGACTTTGAAAAAAGCAGTAATTTCTGACTCCCTTTAGATCACTGCTTGTAATTCTCAGAATCTATGCTTACATACACTTCTCTTTCTAGACTCCTTTGGATGTAGACAGAAAACGACTACAGATTAATTCCTACACAAATTGTCCCTGGAAACAGACTCCAGACCACCGGAGGCAAACTGCAAACTGTGTGAATGTAAAGTAGGATGGTGGGTTGACAAGCTCAAGTGCTGCTGAGGTCCAACCTAATATCTGAGCTGTGCCTGCTCTTCCATGAAGCTGGATGCAGGTCAAAAAGATAAGATCAATCTCCCAGAGAGTTCTGATCAAAAGAGCAAGGCTTTCTCATCTCAACTCAGAGCAATCACTCGCAGCATCCCCCAAAGCCCCCTTAGACTGAGGCATGTTGACACTACACATGCCAGGTGTAATGGAATTGACCTCAATCGTCTGTGCTGCCGTTTCGTAGATAGACACATCAATAATATCCGCCTGCACAGGGCTGATGCAGCACGAGCTGTAAACTCAGCAGATTGTAAATAAAAGCCGGACAGCTTGCAGCAGCAGCAGCGATGAGACTCCCTCTAGTTCATCATCTCTTTTTGGCTGAGCAAGAATAAAACTGTGAATTCCCTTGTTTCTGTGTCAGCCATCAAGTTCATGTTCATTTCATCAGGACATCACTACTTCATCAAGTTGTAATCTGAACTCTAAATGTTACTGTTTATTTCTTCATTATCGTCTTCAGAAAGCTCATAGAAACAAGCTTTCTAGCTGCTCTAGTCCTCCAGTTAATATCTGTGATTTGTAGTGACGCCTGGACAGATCTGAAAATTCAAATTAGAAAGTGAGATGATGAGAAATGAAAGTCGGGACACTGTCTCATGACCGGAACATAAATGAGATGAACAACTGGACAGAAGCACAGAGCATCAATTTAGAGCAGGAAGATTTGGAAATTGTACATTAATATTAGTGACATCTACATAATACTGAGCGTTTAAACAGTCTTTTCTCCTATAAGACAGAACATAAAAAGGCTTTCATGACATTTGTGTTTTGCTTTCACTGAGAGGAAAGGAAAAAGATGACAGCAGTTGATTGCAGTGGCTGTCTTTTGTTATTTACTACTAATAGTGCAAATAAATTATCTCTAAGTCATTATTTCAGTCAGAGACATTAATCAGCTCAACTTTTTCATATGTGACTGAAACTTCAGATGTGAATTCGAAGCTTTATTTACATTTATTTACAATTTTTTAAAAACGGAGAGCAGGTGTTTTGGTTACAAAAAAAATCTCCTTTTTCCCTCAAAACTGCCTTAATTCTTAGTGTGATAGATTCCATCAAGCTGTTGAAAACATTCCTCAGATGTTTTCTCGATATTGACATGACAGCATCACACAGGTGCTGCATCCATGATGATAATATCTCCCGTTCCACCACACCCCAAAGCTGCTCTACTGGACTGAGATCTGGTGCCTCTGGAGGCCGTTGGAGGCCAGTGAACTCATCATGTTCTAGAAAGCAGCTTTAGATGATCTGAGCTTTGTGACATGGTGCATTATCCTGCTGGAAGTAGCATCAGAAGATGCTCCACTGTGGTCATAAAGGGATGGACATGGTCAGCAACAATACTCAGGTAGGCTGTGCTGGTTAAACCAGGCCACGTTGGTACCTAGTTTACTGTTGTCTAATCTTCCTCTTAAAAAGTATATGAAACTTAACTTAGCCGCACCTGATGGAGAGACGATTCCTAGAAATCATTAAACCAAATACCTGGACTCAGCTGTCCTGTCACTTCCATTTACTTCGGTGAACATGTGTTTCCTGCATTGCACATCCGATGGTCTGGTTCACTCATTCCCTGCGAGGTTCTTCAGAACCCAGAAAGGCTCCATCACCTCCTGGTACCATTAATTCCTGGAAGCCTCCCCTCAAGGATTTTCCTAGAGGAACTTACCTGCCTGGCCACTGATTTCTTCTTACATGGACCCGTTCAGTAATTCAGATATTCAGTGTAAATATTGTACATAAATATTTTTTTACTGTTTTCCAGCGGTCCAATCCTCTCAACATTGTGACTCTATTTTATTCACACTAAACCAGACAATAGAAACATGTCTAATGTCCACTTTTTCATCAAAAACAACATGGTCCAAGTTCTGCTTTTTAGGTTCTGTATGAACTGTGGTCACAACAGAGTCTTTGAAATAAGGTGTCCCCCTCAGCAGGCCTGTTGCATCTGCCAGAGTTTATTAAATCGAGGCGATGAGCTGCAAATCCAGACAGCAGGGTTGTGAAGGGAGTCACTAGTCCTGTCAAAACTGATTAAGCTATCAGGTCTCATGTCTGAGGAGAAGACGGCTGGCTTGTGGGAGGGGGAGATGGTCTGACGACAATATCATAGAGCTGGTAATGTCTCTATAATAGCATGTCAACGCTCCAATGAAGATGTTACAAGGAGGAGAAGAGAGGAAGGGAAAAGGGTCAGGAGGATGAGATGAGAGGGAGAGATGTGATGGGATGACAACTCCACAGATGGGCCCCCCACCTGCGCATCTCCCCGGGGAAACTGCTTTGGATGTGAAGTCAAATACAGAGGAGAGGTTAGGGGAACCCTTCTAGCATTTATACTGAGGNAAGTCAAATACAGAGGAGAGGTTAGGGGAGCCCTTCTAGCATTTATACTGAGGAAGTTTTTTTTTTATTATTATTTATTTTTAATAACTAGTGTAGTTCTGTTGTGTGATTGATGTCCTGGGCTTGTACTAGTATTTGTAGACATGGTGTGATGTTTTTCTTTAGTAATATTAACCCGTTAAGGCCCAACCCATGAAATATTGGTAAGAAATGTCCAATTTTTAAAATATGAGGTCTTTATTTGGCCCTTTAAAATGTAACAAAAAGAAATTAATTTTTTTCGGGGGGATATCTACCATTTATACCNAATATGAGGTCTTTATTTGGCCCTTTAAACAAAATGTAACAAAAAGAATTTAAGTTTTTTCGGGGGGATATCTACCATTTATTACCATGTGATATATTATATCAAACTTTTATAATGTGGATTTCTGCTTCTAGGTATCTATTAGGGGGCAGAAGACAAGTATCAGATTATGTTCAACGGGATTTTGAGCAAAGTTTATACCATAAATTGAAGCAAAATGTCTCAGAAACTGTTTGTGACAAATGTGTCCCATTGGGCTCTTATGGGTTAAATCATCTTCTTTTGACTTTTTAAATGTTTTTAAGCTGTGTTATCTTTGGTTGCTTGGATTATTCTAGTCTCCGTACTGGACGTAGTTTAGGCCGCAGCATGGCTTCTATGTTTTATTGTTGATTAGTCTAATTATTGGCCAAGACTTATATATAATATTATATATCAATCAGTACTGACGATAAGAGTCTTTTATGTATTTGGTATCGGATTTACACCAAATCTCACAGTATCACTCACCCTTAACTGGCAGGGCTCTGCGCCCGAACCTAATTTTGAACCAGCATTTTCCTTTTTCTTTACTGGATAAACATCTTGTGTTGGTTACTGGATAAAATAGCTTCTTGAGCAGCACATGGAACTTAATGCTGCTAACGTCCTTTGTCCCAGAGTCTGAACAGGGCACATGTCAACAATAAAAGGCACAAAGGGTAAACAGCATCAGCAATATTTCATCAAGCAGATTACATGATGAAGAGTTTTAGGGCAGAATGAACTCGGTGTTGTGCAGCCTGTAATTGTATGCAGCAGCTGGCAGGGAGCACAATAATCTCCAACTGTTTTAGTGGCAAAAAGGAGAATGAATGCTCTGTAAAAGCTCACACAGGAGGGTAAAATAGCACGTTTTTATCACGTCAAACGGAACACAAACTGATCAGGGATACAAGATGGGTGGCAGCACAAATGTTCTGCCACATGTTGTTGAAATAAGCCTGAGTTAATCTGCTGTCTGGAGTACTGAGTTAAGCCATAAAAGCCACAATCCAGTGCATGGTGTTATGTAACTGTCTGATCACTGACAGAGGTCTGTCTCATTTATTTTTCTGCAGTCTTTATACATCACTCTGTCAACTGCTTGAGCCATTTTTCATGTCAATTTTGGCACACAGGGTAGAAATAAACAGATTTACTTTTACTAAGAGCACACAAAGTGAGCTAAGATGCCTCAACCTGGAGGACATTTATTATTTTAACAGCTCCTTCCAGTTTTTCCTATCGATCCATATTCTGCATAAATAAAGTCATAAAGACACTCACACATACACGCAGTAGTTAAATTGTAGTTAAATGTATGGGAATGTCTGGATAGGTATAATAATTTATAGAAAAAATGTTTAAATCTTTGTTGGTAAAAAACAGACTCCAACGGCCTCCACAGCCACCAGATCTCAGTCCAGTAGAGCAGCTTTGGGATGTGGTGGAACAGGAGATTCTCATCATGGATGCAACAACTGTGTGATGCTGTAATACCAATATGGAGCAAATCAATAAAGACCAAAACAATAAAGTGGCTGGTAGGTTTAAACTTAACATTTCTACCATAAAATAACTGCNATAAAGACCAAAACAATAAAGTGGCTGGTGGGTTTAAACTTAACATACAAATTTCTACCATAAAATAACATGGAAACATGGAATTATTAAATAACATTGTTATTTAATCATTACTAATTCAAGTTTTTCATAGTTAAATGCTCTATTTTATCTGCCTAGGCCTTTAAACGTTTAAATTGTGCAAAGAGGAAGAATCAACACTTGAAATGACCCCACAAGATGCAACACTAGTGACTATAGAGAACAATTAGTTTCTAAAATCCACAAGTATGTTATAGGTATGTTATAAGGTATGTTATAAGTTTTGATGCAGCTGAGTTTAAAATAAAAAAAGTAGTATAACTACGTAAAGATTCCTATTTTTACCTAAATTGTTTCAAACTAAGCGTTGACTGTGCCTGTAGAACAATGTTCAGAATGAGTATTTATGTTTCTGACTGCAGGATGTAAACTGGTGACTTTTTATTTTCTTTGTTCTGAAAATTGATGGCATTTCTTTAAAAAAATCAAATATGAGTGGTTTACGTCAGTCGTGCTGAAAATGGCTTTTTATCACCAGGTTTCCAGTGGAAGTGCTGTTTTGACTTGTCTCTCCTATGATTTCCTCACAAACTCTTTTCTGTGGGTTTGCTGGCAGCTCTTGGTTGCTAGGCTACATTTGCATGCAAATAGAAACCACTCTTTCATCAAATATATCTTTAAGAAAATGTAAAAGGGAGCTTTTATGTCAGTAGCTGCTATCAGCTATTCGTTTCCTTGGAGCTGTCTCCAATGGTTGGATGATCGTGACTTACCAAGGACAAGATAAAAGTGCACATGCACAGATGATCTTGGTTAAAACAGTGTGAATGACAGGAGAGTTATAGATTGTTAAAGGAACATGTGAGTTTTAAAAGCTAATTTATCCCACAAGTTTTGCTTTAACTTAAAACAGCACAAATATTCCTTCAGCATGAACAGATGATAAATGGAAACAGAGAAACTCCACAGACATCTGCAGTTTCTCTCCACTTCGTTCATTATTCACATCTTTTTGTGCATTTTTAAACGACTGCTCTTCTGAATTCACTTTACATGTATAGTATTTTCTCACATTAACCTAGCCTAACCCTGTATATAGTGTCAAACCCATGGACTGGAGAACAGTAGAACAGTATCATTGTGATACTGAAGTAGAAAAAACTGAAAGGACTTCATTGGTTTTCCTCTCATGGCCCCAAGAGCCCAGAAGCCTATTCTTGTCTTATTTAGCAGCATTCTCATGAAACATTTCATGATGTTTAATACCTCTAAACTGAAATCATTCAGGGATGCATGTATGACAGAGGTCTTCAGACAGGTGGGGACCGAGCTCTTTGGCAAAGATAAGTAAAGATATTAGTAAATATCCTCAGCAAACTCCATTACTTTACAGTCATTTAGCAGATGCTTTTATCCAAAGTGACTTACAGTGGTGACTCCTCCCTGGGCCGCCACCTTACCGTGGTGGAGGAGTTTGCGTGTCCTCTCTAGGGGAGGGACCAGACAAAGCATGGCTCCAAGCACCGTTATGACAACGACAAAACATGGACCTAGGTTTCCCTTGCCCAGATGTGGGTCACCGGGGCCCTCCTCTGGAGCCAGGTCTGGAGGTGGGGCACGGAGGCGAGCTCTTGGTGGCCGGGCCTTTGCCCATGGGGTCCGGTCGGGCACAGCTCGAAAGGTTGACATGGGCTCCCTCTTCTGTGGGCTCACCACCTGCAGGAGGGGCTATAGGGGTCGGGTGCAGTGCGAGCTAGACGGAGGTCTGATCCTCGGCTGCAGAAACTAGCTGTAGGGACGTGGAATGTCACCTCTCTGGGGTGGAAGCAGCCAGAGCCGGTGCTCAAGGTTGAGCGTTTCCAGCTAGATATACTCGGAGATACTCTTCCATTCTGGAGCTGCTGCCGGTAAGAGGCGCTGTGCAGGTGTGGGCACAACAGCCTGTGTATGAGGCCCAAAAATAAGAGAATTCTGTCACCTCTTTCAATTGCCTCTGTCATTTATAACTCTATCACTGGTAGCAGTCTCTTTCAGCTCTCTGGCAGACATTCCTCTAACGGCCAAGTTCAAATGAATTCAGGAGGGACCAGAGTGATTCAAGTTTGTTTGCTTCTCTTGGAAAAGACATTTAAGTGAGTCATTTTTCCAACTAAACCTCACCAAATCTAAACAAGTACAAAAAACAGAAAAAGCAAAACACAGTGACACTGAATAAATAGAGACCCAATAAAGTAAAAAGAGACCCAATAAACCCAGTAAGTAGGACCCATACGAGCCAGTCTTAGTGGGGAATTGTTAGTTAGTGGTGAGCTGTCAAGTCTCACAAGTCAATAAAACAGCAGCTTTACAGTCACGTTAGCAGTAGCTTATCCTGGAAATTTTAATGTGGTGGCCAGTATAAGACAGAAGTTAGTGTCGGGTGACCAGTAGCATAAATAACTGTAAA
>CM047985.1:4493781-4507158 GCA_026261665.1 Melanotaenia duboulayi
TACCACGTCACCACCCACACAGTCACAATTCATGCTTTCCTCACATATGAAGACATCGGGTCGTAAATACAGTTTCGGAGTGGATTATCGGGACAAATCTGCTCGTAACACACCTCGGACCAAATGATAATTGTACAGAAAAATCTCAGACTCACGATAATCGAGTGTTTGGTCGAGAAGAGGCAAAATCGGAACAAAAACAGCCCGAAAATCCTTACATGTGTACCGGGCCTAAGCCATCGTAATTTCATTTTGTCAGTGACTGTAAGCATTGTTCTGCTCACAGTAAAGAATCATTAAAAACACTACTGGATCCAGATGGTGGTGATAAATTTTAGGAAAAAAAAATCATTTTAAATCCTGATGTGTTGCCATCCTGTTTGAAGACTAAAATCTTTAAATCTCTCTTACGTTTGTTTTTTCCACCAGTCTTATGTGCTCTTAGCCATCGTCATCTTCCTGCCCTACATCTCCCAGAGCCTGAAGTGGTGTCGCAGCAAAGCGATCGGTAAGCACAGGGACAGCTTCTCTCTAGACAAAATTATTTGTTTCCGCTCATAAATCCTATTTTATCCATTTCAGGTCAGGTGGAGGAGACTCCAGACTCCATGTTGTTTTACACCTACCTGCCTAACGAGCCCCTCAGTAAAGAGCGAGTGGAGGCGTTCAGTGACGGGGTTTACGCCATCGTAGCAACGCTTCTCATCCTGGACATATGGTTTGTTTCCCTTGCGTCACGTCCTGTAAGCTGTTCCTCCATTTTTTTACATTCTGAAAACTACATCAAATGTAGTCAGTTTTGCTGGTGCAAACTTCACACCACATCAGTCTCAGTTCTGCGTAGCACGACGTGGTGCTCCACCCAGTTCACTGTAGACCAGCGGGGTGAAGGCCTTACGATGGCTGGACAGTTGTGTTTACAACTGCTCCAGTTGTTTAAATCATGAAACTGATCAAGGTTTTGTCTGAGTAACTCACAAAGTCATAAAAAAGAGAAAGCAAGGAGAAGAATCCAGACCATGATAATATGAAACAGGTTGTGGTTTGTTAAACAACAAACGGGTATAAATAAAAACAAATAAACTAAATTTACTTCCACAAGCAGAAATGATGCAGGATTCATCACCAAAGGTCTTAAACCCAACTGCTTTCACTGGATGACATGTAGCAAATGACCTGAGCCCAAAACTCAGGATGTATGGCCAGTTTTCACTTATAACTTAATCCGGCTGATAACCAAACAGTTTTACAAGTGTAGCTTGGATTAGCGTCTTAGCTACAGCTTACTACCCAACCAGTGCAACGCTATGTTTGCTGGTTCATTCGGTGGCTGCTTAGTCAAGAAAACAGACCATAAAACTACCGGCAGATCCTTCTAAACCAGGGATCCTTGAGGGCCAGTGTCCTGCAGGTTTTAGAAGTTTCCCTGCTGCAACACACCTGACTCAAACTTGTATTTAAGTCTGCTAATTACCCATGGATTGAGTCAGGTTTGTTGAAGCAAAGAAACTTCTAAAACTTGCAGGACACCAGCCCTCGAGGGCCATGATTCAGGGTCCCTGTTCTAAACCCACACTTTTCCCACAAATCATTCAGAAGATTTATTTGCAAGACACAATAACTTTAAATGATTTTAGAAATGCTTCTCATCTGGAAAAAAGGGAGAAATCATCGCACAGGAGACTTTGCTCTTCCAAACTCTCAGTTAATGAGTGAAACTTCGGAGCAAACCAGTAACTCACTGTCTCTATGCACCACCTACTGGCAAAATATTGTTACTGCATCTGTATAAANTAAGACCATTAAGACACTTAAAAACCAATAAAATAAATAATAAAATAAATTTATGATTAATGAAACAGATTTTATAGAAAATGAAATAAAGTTTCATGCAAAGGTCAAACAGCATTACAAAACTAACACAGAGCTAACACTACACAATGTGGGATAAGTGGCATGCACCTGCACAACATTAGTTTGACCACCAGCTTGCTTGACCATCACTTCGTTAACCAGAAGTATGCAAGGCCAGACAGGTCACATGACTGAATACAAGCAATAAAATATTGATTAGTGTGTCCAAACACGTTTGACTATGGAAGACTTTTGTGTTTCTTCCTTGTAGTGAAGACAATGTTCCAGACCCGATGGTCGTGCAGAAGAAGTTTGGCGGTAGCCTCATAGCAGCGCTGCAGGACTACGGCCCAGAGTACCTCGCCTACTTCGGTTCCTTTGTCACCGTCGGCCTCCTCTGGTTTGTCCATCACTCACTCTTCCTCCATGTCACCAAGGCAACACGCTTCATGGGCTTATTGAACACCTTCTCTTTGGCATTTGTTGGAGGTTTACCTTTAGCCTACCAGCTAACGCAGGAGTTCCCGAAGAGCTCTCACAACGAACTGGAAGCCATTCAGATTAGCTGCGTGATCGTCTTCTTCGCTGGTATATTTCAGCTGGCCATATGGGTGGTGGCTTTGTACAACGAACAGGAAACCTTGCACCCTTACGTGTGGTATGGCGGACGCGAGCACGTGTTTATGCTAGCCAAGCTAGCGCTGTACCCCTGCGTTGCTTTGGGGACGTTTTTCCTCACATGTATTTTGAGTAAATTTAGTGCTTCCATCTTCCACCTGATGGAGATCACGGTGCCTTTTGCTTTTCTTCTGCTGAGGATTTTAGTTCGTGTCGGGTTAGCACTGCTACGACTGATTTTCTGTCCCAACCGACACAGTCTTAGAAGTGTTGTGGATGAGGAAGCAGACGAAACAAGAATGCCATTTAATGCAGTAGTTACTTAGCTGACATACAGAGAGGTGACAGAGCTGTGAGGTATACCTGCTGAAAGGCTCGGCCACGGAAAGAGTTTCTGTTAGATTTGACTTCTTGTCGGTAGCCTGGTGGGGTTTAAATGGGAACAAAATGGAAGGTGGTTTGGTGGCTTTTCAACAATCAAACTTGTTTATTTGTTGAGATGGAGTCTGTAAAAAAGGATTAAAAACAACCAAATGTGTTTAAGGAATACGGATCCTATGGAGGCTGAGAAAATGTCGCGTGTAGCGTGCAGACGTTCATGGGAATGATAAACAACCAAAGCCCATTCATTGAAATTTCTTATGACTAATGCTAAATTGATTAGCAGTTACTTAACCAGTTTGAGTGGGCTTGTGCTGAGCTGTTCACCAAGCACTAGCATGCTCAGCTGCATAATTTTTATTTTTCTAAACGCACACTGCAAGCCATCCAACCGCTTTAATTTACTCTTTACCTTCTATCCGTCCACAATGGATTTCATCAGCACATCTAATTATGTTAAGTCAAAGTAAAGAGTATTTCTTGCTGAAGTGTGTGATGGGGGAAGTTTTTTCTGTGTTCAGATGCTGATTGAAACTAGTTTAACTACCAGATGCTTTTGCACTTTAAACACTACTGAGCAGGTATGGTCATAAAATTCTTCATTGCACTATTTTTATGTCAGATATGTATAAAACCCACAAGAATGTGCTGTCATCAATATTTAATCAAAGACAACCCATCAAATGTTGAAACTGAGATGGAAAATAAAAGATAGACTGGGATGGGAAGGTTTAACTGCAAAATGTTCCCAGTTTTTCTGCCACGACATCCGNTTTAACTGCAAAATGTTCCCAGTTTTTCTTGAAGTTAAAGATCTGCCAGGACATCCTCAGTTGTCAGATTATGAGGCTAAAATGATTTTAAAATTAATGTATCAGTAGCAGCATGAAGGCCAACCAAACCACAACAGAATTGATTACTAACAGTACTTTGTACTGACTTTGAAACAAACACAATATAAACCTTTTACATATATACACTTTTCCTCCAGGTGTCTCTTTTATTTAAAGTTATTAAAGCTAATATTGACCTACTTTCCTCACAAAAGCAACTAAGTTTTTTTTTTTTGACACCAATGTGCATCAAAAATATCTTCCTGGCTTTATTCCAGCCATAAAGGAGCATTATTTTACTTTTTTTTCCAGACACATAGATGCGCACTTGTTGATCTTTGGCTGCTCCTGATTGGACATTATCATCAATTTAAGCATAAGTGGCTTCATCATCATTTCCAGGACTAAACAGAGCAAATCTCTTAGCAAAATAGTCGTGATAGTGATCTTTTTTTAATTATGAAAATGTGATAAATAATGGTGTTATCACTCTGGATTTACCATGTAGAGTCTGTGAATAAACACGACATTTCCCGGCTGGATTGTAAACCGCCTGAACGGGACNGATAAATAATGGTGTTATCACTCTGGATTGTAAACCGCCTGAACAAATGCCTGGAAAACTTCTGTAGATCAGTTAAAGGGTAAGTTACCCCTCAGTTAAACACTACCATTCCTAAGAAATGAGCCACAGCAATCAGGGGCACCGGCGATCTAGCGGCGTTTTAAGGGTTAATGGACGACGAATCTGGACTGTTTGGGTTTGGGGTTCTGCTGCTGTAAGACACGCAGGATGTGGTTTGATATGGAGAAAGATGGTGACTGGATCAGAAACCTGTGTTTACAGCAGTAACTGTGCCTTCAAATGTGCTAGTTAGCCATGCACCTCACTTTTTCTCTTTTACGTTTTCTTCATTTCCTTCCACTCTGTGGCTTTAAGTCGCATTTGTTGCTGGTGAAACATGTTCAGTGGTTCTTAGAGGAGTTCCTGAGACCATTCAGTGACATCTACTACAGAATCTGGTCAGTTTTCCTTTCAGTCTGACAATCGGAGCTTAAATCTTTCTATTTTTACTATGTTCTGTGCTGAATTTTGCTTCCGTTTGATGCTCCTTTCATACCCAGCCATGTTACTCACCTCTAGTAGTTGTGAGATGTTGCACCAGCTGTTTGTCTTTTAAAAACTGCACATTTTTATAAGTCTGTTGTTGCCCTATCTCAACTTTTTGTTGTGAACTTTCAACAGTTTCAACATCTGATACGTTGTATTTGTACCGTTTAGATTGAATTATTAGCTTAATTTGGAAATCAGGTTGTTTTTGTCTNTATTTGTACCGTTTAGATTGAATTATTAGTTTAATTTGGAAAACATGTTGGAAATATTTTCTGTTACATTTCAGAAAGAAAATGTTGTAGTCACAGTAATAGTAAATGCCTAAATAAAAGGCAACTGGATTTTTTTTACTGGTTCTTGAAGGCCTCTCATCCTCTGGTCCTGGTCCTGCACATTTTGGATGTTTTCTGCTCCAACATGCCTGATTCAAAGGAAATGGATCCAACAGATTGCTGGGTGCATTATTGTGTTAAAGCAGGAAAACATCTAAAACCTGGACTCTCCTTCCCAGATGGTTTTACAATTTTTAACACTCTGAACCTGCAGGTTTTATCACCTGATTTAACCACTGTGCCCTCCTCAAACTTAGTTCCCTCTTTTGACCTTCGTGGCCAAAAATGTCCAAAAAGTGCTGTAACACAGCTGTACATCTTTTTTTAATATAAATATTTAAACAACTCATCATTTTTATCACCACAAAGCCCTGTAATATTTATTTTATAGAAAACATTTCATGTTTGATCATTTTAATGATTTATTTATTAAAAATAGTGGCATTTAAAAGGTTAAAAGTCTTAAAATGATTAAATTTATGGCTGTTTTGAGCAGGTTATAAAAAAAGCAGAAGAAATGCTGATATGATGATTTTATCTTTTTTTGTGAATGTACATCTTTGCCATAAGAATCACCAGAGGACGTTTCTGACAATACATAAAAATACAAATGACATCAAATAGTTTTTTTTGCTAATCTTTGACATGAAAGTGTCTAATCGCCATCAAAGACTCATCCCTTTAATATTAATTATACAGAAAATTCAGTTTTTGTTTTTTTGGGGGGGGTTTGTAATGAATGAGACAGTTATTCAAAAATTCAAACTGGCATTTAAAGGGTAAAAATTATTGAAAATGATTGAATATCTGGTATTGTTGAGCAGGGCAGAAGTTGTTTAAATGAAAAAAAGATGACAAAAATATTGATGTATGATGATTTTATAGCTGTTTTTGTGCATGGACACTTGCAGGGTCACCAGGAGGAATTAAATTCAACAACTAAAAGTAAAAAGACATGATTAAAAAAAGACACTGGATTAAAAAATGTCTTTAAAGAAGAGTTTTTGTTTCTATAGAAACAGACCTGAGGACTGTTGAATAGCCCAGTTTTGCTCTGGAAGGTTCCGCATCGAGTGAAATGACCAGGAAGTATAAAAAGTAAAGGAGCTCCGATGCTTGCTTCACTATCCTCAGGATAGACCAGATCATCCTTCACGAAGAAACATGATAAAAAAAACAACTCTCACATCTATGCTTGGTCACGTTTATCTAGTCCAGCGGGAGCAGCTGTTCCTGAAGTTTGAACCTTGATAATAAAGTAAAATGATAGTCTGTGTAACACTGGTGATACTGGATCCGGTGAATTATCTAAAGAACTTTCTGTAACATCTGTGGCTTCAGCGATGCGGTGTGGTCAGATTCTCAATGCAACGCCTTCGTCGTTTCTTAAACTCCGTCCGTGTTTCTCCACTTTTCCTTCACCGAGGGAGGTTTTCCAGTCAGGTCAAGGAAAAGACGGATTTACCTTCTTACCTGTACCTCTAGTTTTCCGGGGAGGGTGTAGGCAGACGTAGAGGTCGTGGCTGTTTAGTGAAGCAGAGCTCTGATTCTGACTCGTGTTTTTGATGTGCTGTAGTCATTTGTTTTAATACCAACTCAAAGGGATGGAAATCTGAGATGCACTTTAAAACCTGTCACGATGGTGAAGGTTTGGTAAGAAAAAATTTGATTAAAGGAACACTGGTGGTCGTGAATGTGGATTTTTTTGTCTGTTTAGGACTGTTTTACTTTGTTTGCAGACTGAACTAAACTGGATTTATTAACAAACTCTTGTCCACCGTGAAGGTCTGTGCCAAAACAGTAATCTTGACCCAAATGAAATGTGTGTCTAATATTCCTGAAGCTGTCAGTAAAAGTTGTGTCCGTGAAAACAGCATTTTGTTTTTCTTTTCAAGCTTTGTTCTGTGAATAAACCTGAACTTTGTCCTTAAAGTGAATTCTTTGTCTCGTCATTAACAGTGAAGTGAAGACATTCGATGACAATTTTAAAGAAAAAAATCTTTATTCACCTCCAGACAATAAACTTCATAGTGTCCCAAACATATCAGTGTGGTTTTTACATTTCTTTGTACCCCCGCCTCACCTGGACAGCACTCTGCTCCTCTTTAGTATCACTCGAAGCAAATCAGACAAAATTTATGCAAATCACATAAAAAGAAGAGAAACTGAAAAAAAGACATTTGGGCCACTAAAACTTTGCTCTAACTTTCTTCTTAAGCCTGTATTACTTGAATAAAAATATAAATTAAATCTGAAATGAAGTGCAGCTGTAAAACCAGTGGAATAATATATATATATATATATATATTATTCCAATAAATAACAGCTTGATTAAAAATACAGAAAAATATCCATGTTTTCAATTAAACATCAATATATTGAAAGAACATGAAGTGTTGACAATTTTCCGATTTCAGCTTCAAGTTTCTTTTCTTTTTTTTTTTAGAGTACAGGTTTGAATGTTTGGCTTCTTCGGGGAATTGTAAGGCTGTTTTCTGACATGTTTATTTATCATAAGAATTTAACCTGTGAGTTTAAATAAAGCTCAGCCAATGAGAGGGTATAAATATATCAGTTATCTAAATATTCACAATGTGATTAAAAAGCTTGAATATGTTTGTTTTGGAACCAGTAAAAACCTCCGGTCAGACCGGTCCTGTAAGTGTTATAGTCTTGGCTCATATCTGTCGAATAAACAATTTAATCATGAGGAGGATTAAAATTTAAACATGCATGTCTAATTTTTGTCATCATTTATTTGAGAGAGCTAGAACGTGAATTATTTATTGGTGCAGCTGATGGTCTTTTAAAATCTTCCAGAAACTGCAGCCCTAAAATGTTTAATGTTACTTACTCCGATGGTTCACTCCAGACTCCTAAAACTACATTTGAGTTTAAGTCCGTGTCCCAGTTTTGGTCAGGCTGCTGCAGTGCTGACGTCTGGGTGTGTGTGTGTGCTGTTAGTGATGGGGTTTATACAGTAGAATCTACCCAGCAACCCATTGCTTTAAATAGTAAATATTCCCTAAATGCACTTCTATGAGAAAAACATCAACAGAACAAATTATATCGTCTCTGTAGCAAACACAACAAGGCTAAAACACATGCTAATGTTAGCATACCGATCTGCAGCCCAGGTCCAAACGCTCCGGTCCCTGCTTCGGGTTTGGTTTTGTTTTTTCCCAGATAAGCAGCAGGTTGCGGGGGGACGGAGGGATGTGACTGGTTGGCCCCAGGCCCCGCAGCTTTCTTTTTGGGAAGGAAATCAGCGATGATCAGACAGTGCTTTGGTAAACATTCCTCTGAAGAAATGAGAATCTCGTTGCGAACGCAGCGCAGTAACATACTTCATTGTTCACGAGTCGTCGCCACAGATTTCCCATAGAAACTAATTCAGTCCTTCTTTGTTGGAGTCAAACATCAACTTGCATAAGATATAATATTGCTCATAAAACCATCTCCCACAATTCTTCATATACCTCCAGATGTGTGAAATTACAGCTGTGCATTTACTGTAAAGACACATCAGACAGCATACAAGCTTAACAAATAATCACATCTCATGTTATCATTGATAACATCTTATATTGCAAACTACATTCAAAACTTACCCATATAAGATGTGCAAGAACCCAAACACCCCCACCCCGTATAAACCAAAACAAATATCAACAAAAGGAGCTTTACATTGTTTTTAAGAAATTATTCCACATTTTTGGAAGGTGAGATTTGAGTCTGAAGCCGCTCTGGTTGTTCCTGTGAAGCTCACACATAAAATCCTCAATTTGTAGTTTCAGACTTGGTTTACAGTCAATCTTTAGTGTTTGTGGGCGTGTTGTTGAGGAGGTTCCGCCTCCGCTTATGGTCATACTCATTCAGACGTACAGCATGTCATACGTCCCACAAAACGGCACCCGCAACCACTAAGGCTAAGAAAGGACTTGCTTTTAATTACACGCACACGTTAGTCATGGTTGCTGCACATGTTTCGTGTTTGCTAATGCTGTTGTTTGTGGTGAAAGTAATGCTACAAGCTGCAATACTCGAGTAACCAGTAGAGATCAGACTCTAGCTACTCGATCTGATCCGAGTTCTCTCTTGCTCCCCCTAGTGGAATATTCTGGTAACAACCGTAGTACACAAGCAAGTATTGTGTGTGAACATGAGGTAAAAAAAAAACAAAAATCAAGTATATACCTCTGATTTCTTCATCACCTCTTAAAAATATTTATCTTTTACGCTCCTTTCATAACAGAAACATGGCTGTT
Organism: Melanotaenia duboulayi; assembly: GCA_026261665.1. Lineage (NCBI taxonomy): Eukaryota > Metazoa > Chordata > Actinopteri > Atheriniformes > Melanotaeniidae > Melanotaenia > Melanotaenia duboulayi. The sequence goes on from CM047985.1 coordinate 4,503,182, forward strand.
CTCCCGTGTAAAATATTTATAGCTGTTTCATTTTAAATGGATAATTTTTTTTTGCAGTGATCAGAAACAGTTCATATGATTATTTCCCTCATAGATCTTTGTGACTGTTGCACCAGACCCAAGCCTCCTCTGTAATCCCTAGACCACCACTCCCTCCTAAATTATGAGAAAAATGATCTTATGTGAAAACGTGCTTCATAATCTCGAGATTATGGCATTAAAAATAAATAATTGCAGACATGGTTACATAATATTTTAAACCTGTATATAATAAAGTTGCATTGATGTGGGAAAACAGCTTTCCAACTCAAAAAGAGTTGTGGGATTTAATATGATCTGACTGTTGTATTACAGAGAGCTTTTCTGGTCACATGTCTGTATCTCAACTCAAAATCTCGTAATGTTTTTCAGGAGTTTTTCAGGGCTTCACGTAACGTAGACCTGAAGAAACAAACTCAAACCACAGCATCCAAGTATGCTGCTTTTTCCAACTTAATAAAGTCTGACACCATAAAAGCTCATTTCCACAGTAGATGTAGCAGATATGACAGAATGGAGCTTTTTAATCTCAAGTGAAAAGAGGGCTGAAGAAACCAGGTCAGAAAATGTAAATTCTGATTATTTCTAGTGAAGTTTGCAGCTTTCTGCTGCGTCCACGTTAGCTGCTTTGAATAAATGTGCCGACTGCAACAGTGTGAGCTTCACAGGAAGATTTAAGAAACTGTTACTTCTTATTACTCATGAGATAAACAAGAGTGGTGTGATCTTCTTATCTAACTCGAAGACAAAAAACAATGAGTGCATTTCTCAAATAACATTATTTTCTCATCACAATCTCTAATAAAAGTTCACCCACAACACCCTCTAAATAACCTCAGCTCAGATCTACGTCGCTACCTGATAAAAATCTACTTTGTTCATGCTAAAGGATACAAATCATTTCTCATAACTTAAGTGTTTTTTCCCACACAGCAGGTCTTACAGTACACTGTTATATATTATGTATTTGTTTAGCTAAATATTTTCAGTATATTTATATGTGTTTTATTATTTATGTTGAGTGCAGATGAGGCTCTACTTTCTGCGGTGTCATGCCTACGGTCGATCTGTGTCGGCCAGTTTTGTGCCAGTTGGTTTAGTCAGAAATCTAAAAGCTAAACGTTCACGCCGAGGTGAAGAATGAGCGTCATTTAGCGGCAGCCTAAGGCAGGACTTGCAAACATGCTACATGTTTAGTTTAAGCTGTGAAGTACCATGAAATACAGCACAGTCTGTAAAACAAAAAGTGTCTTCAGTACGTTTGACGTCTCCGCTGTGCGATGATTTCACCCAACCCCATACCCACAGAAACGGGTCTCAGCAGTCTGTTTGCTGCAGCTCAGGTCCGTGTGCCCAACACTGTGGGCCCAGCTTATGCTCGTAGAAGCTTCTTCTTTTTTTTTTGTTCACAGCAGAAGTCAGTGCAATGACTGCTTTTCCACAGCAAAACAGCAGTTCCACGATCCTCCTGTCCCGGGAATGCTGTGTGCTTCAAAGCTACTTTAGTCCAGTTTGATCTTCAGTCTGAATGTCTATGGGATTTTGGGGGGATGGTGACTGTTTAAGCAAAGAAAGTTTTTTTTTTAATTTTTTTAACTCTTTTTAAGTTTGTCACTTGTCTGAAGAGTCACTCCAGATTCCAGGTTGTGATTTTGAGCTTGTTAGAAGTTGATAAAAAGAGCCGACAGGGTGATGACGGGCACCCTGACAGAGGCCTGGGATCACACACATGTTCTGCATGTGTGTCTATGTGTGTGCACATGCTTACAGGAACTACCAGAACCATCTTACACCTCCCTGTCATCATCCTGCGAGGCTGGCGAGCTCTCACTCGGCCTGTGTGGCAGGCGGGGGCAGCATGCCCCTCTCTTTCAGGTGGGAGTGCAGAGTGTGGAAGATGCTGAGCTGCTTCTCAGGCTGAAGCATCAACAGCTGCTGCAACACCTTGCTGGGGTTCGGGCCTCTGCAAGAGAAAACGTTTGAGATGTGAACACCATGAAAATAAAAACAAAAGATCTAAAAACTTGCATTTTATATCTTTTTTAAAGAAAAGAAAAAAACCTCTTTACGTGTTACGGTTCTTAGGTAAAATCTCCAGACCACAGGAGGAATCGTTGGTCTCGTCGATAAACCACCAACCTACCTCGTGTGACTCCACATCATCCACCTCTTCCATTATTTCTGCAGTGTCAGTGAACACAACCCCAGATCTCTCCTGATGGACACTTCACAACTACTGTATGTACAATAGTAATAATAATAATAATAAAATTGGTCTAAACGAAAGCTGAAACATTCGATTATTACAGGTGTCAGAATCAGGATATGAGTTACTGTGTTGGAGTAAATTCACCTGCAACACAGTGGAAAATGTAAATGGCTTTCTCAAATTACTTTCAGTGAAAAGTAGAAGGACAGCAGCCCAATTCACCTAGGAATAAAACAGTAGTCCTAGAATATTGGTACAGTAGTTCTGGAAATGAGTAAAGACAAAGAAGCAGCATCTTCAATGTCACTGTATCGGTCGGACTACACAACAAAATACGTTGGCGATGGTCAGAGAAACAGTACATTATAATAGTTCTAGGAATCAGTAAAGTAGTCCCAGGAACAAGTGAAGTAACATTTGATGATTATTGTCTCATGTGATAATGTGCATAAACTAATACTAACAGGAAAAGATGATGAAATATAATAAGCTTCCAAATCATGTTTTACATTTAATAAACTTTTGGACTCGACTAAAATGTGTCTTTTATATCAAAGATGGATAATATTTTCTTATTCTGACTGAAAGAAACTTGCAGTTTACACCCAACCTCTTGCTGTCAGGGCCTGTATATTTATAATTAACTTTAATTTCCCAGTTATGAAAAGCTTTTATAAAAGCAGAATATTTATCAGTTTCTCTCGTCCTCTGACCTGACGAAGCTGGCGATGTAGACGTGAGTGAATGTGGCCATCAGGTACTGACAGTCGAAGCGGTCCATGATGCCTCCGTGACCAGGGATGGTGCTGGCGAAGTCCTAAAGAAGAGGAGGGATCAGCCTGTGAGAACATCTCAGAATAAAGTGGAATGTACACACTTGCTAGTTACTTTATCAGCGCCACCTTTTCAAGGTTAATACAAATTAATCAGCCAATCACATGGCAGCAACTCGACACATCTAGTCATGTAGACATGGTGAAGATGACTTCCTGAAGTTCAAACTGAGCAGGATGAGGAAGAAAGGGGATTTAAGTGACGTTGAACGTGGCATGGTTGTTGGTTTGAGTATTTCAGAATCTGCTGATCTACTGGGATTTTCAGAGAATAGTTTATAGGCTTCATTTCGTTGGGTTAGGGTTATCATGTGGCCAATCACACGTGAGTAAAGTTTAGGATCATACTATGTGAAAGAAGGAAGGGGCTGGATTTAAATATAAGTGCATTGGGATAAATTTAAGAATTTAAACTGATATAATATTAAAAAAAGAAACTACTAAAACATTAAATTACAATCGACGGCTAATTTGGGATTCATCTTGCATTCTACCTGTAGTGTGAGATCTCTAGCCAGTAAAAACAGTACTATCTCTTGTTCTGTCTCTTTCTTTTCTTCTCTTCATTAAAACCAGCCGGTGTGTTTATATTTGTTTGTGTGATGCAGTGCGTAAAGCGAAACTCGGCTGCAACGTCACGCAGCATCTCAGAAGAAAATGTTGTATAGGTGCAGTTTCTCAGCCTCGGGATGCTGCTATTTAAAACTTTAAATAGTAATAATATTTTTCTTCAGTTAAAAAAAGGCTTTTATGAAAAACTAACTGTTCACCAACATATATATTGGGCTAAAAAGGAAACTCGGACTGATACTAATAGAAGAGCCATTTGGGAGCCAAAAAGAAACAACTAATCTTCAAAAAAGTTACTGGACCAGAGGAGAATGGTCAGACTGGCC
>CM047985.1:4540700-4551378 GCA_026261665.1 Melanotaenia duboulayi
TATATATATATACATATATCTATATAGACGTATATTGGTCTATGGTTGGGCATACTTCCATCTTTTACCTCCCCTGACCTACCAAGAAGAGTATAGGTGAGTACTGCTTTACTTTGCTCAGCAACGAGTTTGAGTCCACTTCATAAAACTACAGAATAAAGTAGAAATAAGTACAAAAAATATCTTTGTTTGCTAATACTAATTGAAGGTGTGTCTTTTACGGGCAGGAAGGATGGATCGTGTTGCTGCCATGTGATTGGCTGATTAGAAGGCGGCGGGTGTACCTAATAAAGTGTCAGGTGAGTGTACATCTACTGCAGTACATGCAGATATTTAGTTGTGTAGATGTACACAACTGAAGAGGTTTTATACATCTGTAAATGATTAAGTATGTTTTTGTCTGTGATGTTTCTGGTCAGACCCCAGGTTACAGGAACACGGCAGGATGTTTGAGGTTTAATAAATTAGCCCCTTCTTAGATGCAGACGCTGAAACATTTGGCGGTAAACAGCAATTATTTATTGAAATGAACTCATAAAGAATAAGTACCAGATCTATTGCATTATTGAAGCAGTTTTTTTAGGGGGGGGGGGTTACTCTACTGGTTTTTCTCCTGTAGGATGTAGTGAACACAAATATACAAGGAACATTCAGCTATCACAGATTGCACACCAGATACTGTAGTAAAGCAGTCTAATACAAGACCACCAAAATCATCCAGGAGTTTGTTTTTTCTTCTTTTTTCTTCTTCATCTGTCAATTAGTCCTTAGATTTTTTTTTTTTGCCCCCATAAAGAGTACAAAAGTCCACCCGGAGTCGGAACCTGATTTGCGGCTGTACACAAACCCGTCTGTCGGTCGCTCGCGGCAACTCGTCACACAAGGAAAACAAAACAAAAACAACAATAAAAAAAAGAGCATAAATCCAGAAAGAAAAACACTGCTGGGAACATGTACAATGATGCTCTGACACAGAAAGTCAGTTGTGTTAATAAACATGCAACAAGTAACAAAACTTGCTGAAATCGCAATAATCATTAAAAAAAAATCTAAACCCGGTTATAATTGCATAAATACTTTGTACAGTTCATTCGTCTGCAGTGAAATGCACCTCTCTGTTGACATGACAACGGAAACCTGCGCTCAATAAAAACTTTTTCTTTTTGTACAAGGTGCAAAAGGAACTCGTGATTGACAGAAGCCGACTCGGCCGTTCAGCTGGATGGCATGATTGCACGCTCGGTTACAGTTACAGTACGAAATACAAACGATGGGAATACGACCATAAGAGTGCATATCTTCATCTTCATCATCATCATCACTACCAAAGCAACAGCCTGTGTAGGGGGGCACATCTGAACAGTTTTCTTCTTTTACATGGTTGAGACTGAGAAATAGTGGGAAAAATACCCAAAATATTAAAGAAAAGAAAGTAAGCAGCACTTGAATGCATCGTTGTTGTTTGTAATTGAAGAGGAAAAGAAGAGCGGGGAGGGGGGGCGAAAGAAAAGCCTGTTTTTAGTCAACGGGGGAGAAAATCAGTCTGAGGGACGACGTGAGAAACATCTAGCAGATGTTTAAAACTCATCGCTCATATTTTGTGCTTACGATGAATTCTGTACTCCGGGATCGGAGCGTACTGTAAAAAAAGTCTTGAGACTTAAAAATAAACCTTTTAAAGTGGTTTTAAGTTACAGTTTACAGATTTTCTAGAGGACTTTTTTCGGTTTTTCTGTTTGCTGTCTGAACATTTTGAAAACATACTTTTTTCTTAAAGTATCACAATGCAACTTCTTCACCTTAAAATGTGTTTCTGACTCATAATGACACAGTGACATTTATCACGCATGTTCCTGGAGCATCCCGAGGTCGAGAAGCCACGCTTCACTACACACCCCACAGCAGCGTTTTGCTTTACGGCACCACGTGGCTAAACACACCGGCCATCACGTGCACCGTTAGAGGAAAATAACGAGCTCAGACAGATGCTGAATAAGCCGTCGCTAGGGGGCGCCAAAGTGTGAAAATCTGCCAAAATTCAGGAGTGTTGCTTTAAGAGTTCAGATGAATCCAGTAGCATGTCCCATCCTAATGCATCTTGTTCCACAGATTTATAAAAACAAAATGACTTCTGAATAACTGAGAAACAAATAAAAAAGAATAACTGGTTTGAACACTGATCATTAAGTTTTCTGGTCCTTTTCCTTTATGTGTGCATACTTAGTCATTTTACATGAAAGAGGCAGGATGCAAGATGGATGCTGGATTTGCCGTCGCTAGGTGGCGCCAAAGCACAGAAATCTGCCAGAGTTCAGTAACACAGACCTGTAAATCATTTAAGTATAAGAAAGGGATGAATGAGCGATGTGCTCAAGCAAAACATCAAAAATCTGAGGAAACAGGATCAGCTGGAGCCATAAAAGCCCTCTAGAGCAGATGAACTGAAACTCCTGTCCTCATCAGGAACGGTCTCTATGGAAACAAGGAGACAATGAATTTTACCAGGTCTGATTAAGGGTGATCATGTGGACAGACACTGGGGGGTGGGGTTTATTAGAATTTTACAAACTCTTTTCCTACAATGTTTTGCCTCATATACTGTATGTTTTAATTATGTTTGCACACTTTTCCTGTATTTGTTTTTCTGGGAACATTTACAGAAACAGCTGGTGGCTCAAGACTTTTGTACAGTACTGTCCAATAAATAAATAAAAGAAGTTTCTTATTAAATGAATTCCCAGGCTGAACGTTGCTCATTTAGCCTGAAAATGTTTCCTATTTTGTTTTTAAAATGTATATTTCTATTTCTTATGTGAACATCTCAAACTGCAGGTAAGAGGATCCATATCCGACTTTTTGGCCCGTAACCGAGGTTTTTATTCTAAATCCTTACATCTGATGGTTTTCAAACTTAGCCCAGTCTGAACGGTTTACCATCGATCGAGCTGTAAGACCTGGGGTGTGAACTTTAAAACACAACCAGCTTAACAATTAAAACCATAAATTAAATATGAATTTCTATAAATGGTTTTAAGGGGATGGTCTCATTTAAAATGTGGAAACTCCTCCATGTATGTCTGATCTTTTAAAAACACACCACACACATTTAAATTTCATGATCTCCATTTTCTGAAGCTTCGGCGGGCTGCAGGTACGAGGGAAGAGGACGAAGAGCGCGAAGCTTGAAACAGGATAAATGAAGACGTCCCTTTTCTACGTGCATTCAAGACGCGGCTCTGACAGCAGCACGAAAACGGGGAAAATTACAAGATAAATCCATAAAAGTGAAGAATAAATGGAGGGATATGTTTGAATGAAATCAGAAAAGATAACCTCCATTCTTCAGAAAGCAGCAGCAACAATAACCAATAAAATCTCACATACAGGAGGCGATGATGACGGTTTGACACTGTGGGCGACGAACACTAAATTACTCACATTTTTCTGTAAACAACGAAATGATCAGAAATAATACAAATATAAAAAAAGAGAAATAAAAAGTGATTTTGCATAACTAGACCCACAGACGTTAGAAGTCGACATTCATCTCTCCGTGTTACTCTGGACTCGCTGTGACTCGTGACGCAGACGACACACAAGTTGTTTTTTCTTTTCTTTTAAAGCCAGCAGTGGTTAGTCACAACGCTAAGATACAGGCAAGGTGTACTGTTTTCCTTTTTAATTCCTCATTGGCCTTCACCTCTGTTCTGTAGAGTTTAAAAGGCCATGGCAGGTATTTACACTATAAACAAGTTTGTTTTTAACGGTAGGAAGCGGAGGCCGAGCAAACACGGCGGTGATTGACTCAGACGTGCTGCTTCTTTTACTTTTTCCTTTTTTTTCTCCTCTGGTGATGAATGCAGGCGGTTAAAGTGGAGATTTAGTTCCTCTTCTTCTTTTTGATCCGTTTTCCCGTCCTGCTTCATCATTCTGTTGCTGTGTAGAAGTTGCCGTGGTTACTGGATGCAGGAGAGGATGAAGTGGGAGCATTTGGGTTACGTGGGAGGAGCTGGATGGAGGATGAAATGCTCCCTGGGAGGCGTCTGTCAGCTCAGTTTCTGCAGCCGTCGTCGACGCTTCGCTCGTGTTGAAGGTTGTAGTAACAGTTCTGACAAACCCGCACGGGAGACGAGATCTTTAGCCGCTTGATCTCAGACTGGAAGCGACTGCACCTGAAAAGCAAGGTGAGATGAGGCAGACATTCAGGTGGGAGGGAAAATTATTTGTGTATGCACAAGATTTCTAACTTCCTAAGACTTTTGCCACCAGCAGTAAATCTAAGAGCTACTTCTACAAACGGCCAAAACAACTTGACTCAAATAAACAAATATTCCTTTTTCTTTCTTTTTGTAAAGCTTCAGAGCGTCTGGTGGCGGAAATGAGTGCTGGGGGGTGCACTGCAGCTGCGTTAGCGAAGCAGACGCTGGAGCCGAACATGGTAATGTATCTGTTGCCATGGAGAAACTTTGGTTCTTAGAAGGTCCGACGCAGCACAAACCTCTAGTCAAAGATATCAACACGAGCAACTTGCTGCACCAACTTAACCGCAAACATGCTTTGAAGGACCCAGAATTAGGGCTGCAACTAATGACTATTCTGATGGTCGGTTAGTCATCGACTATTAAAACGACTAGTCGACCAATCGGATTATGTATTTCATGATTATTAAATGGCTCTTGTATGAGGTTGTTAATAAGTCCGACGTGCCTCGTCTTTAAATGTTCGAGCACTGCAGACGGACGTCCGTCGTACACGAGGTCCGCTTTACAAATCTCACATGTATTTAATTTAATTTGTAAGTTTAACGTGAAGTTATTTCAGACTTTTGACATCCTCTGCTGCCTCTTTCTTCCCTGGTCGGTGGCCATATTTTTCCCCTGGCGGACTTTATTGCACATGTGCAGCTCTCAGCAGAGATAAGAAAAGAAGTCGATGTCTCACTCTGTAGTTTTATTTTTGTTTGTTTTTGCCGACAACAGTCGGTGGGTAAATTCGTTGTCGACCATTTTTTATTGTCAACTATTCGCTGCAGCCCTACCAGTCCAGGGGACTCTTAGATGGAGAAAAATATCACAGTTTTTTTTGGTTTACTATCAGACCAAATCACCAGGACAACATTACGCAGCCACATCTTCTCACTACGGGGAGGTATTCCCCCAAACGACTGATGACCAACAAAAAAGAACAAAAACGAAAATCTGGCTCATTGATTGGCCAAGACAGAAAATAGCTTGCTCGCTGTAAGTAAACAATGGAGCTACAATAAATGTATCCAGTCTTGTGGTTTCTGTATTTAGTTTGGTGTTAACGTGGTGTGGTTTTCACCAGAATCTGTCCAGTATGAGCAGGAGAGGCGGCGAGTTAACCAACAAGCTGCGCTACGACGTGTTCTACGTCATTCTCGCTCTGGTTCACTGGATGCTCCGTCTGCTTTCATACCGGTGCTTCCCCTACCATTATATTAAGGTAACACCTTGTCCCTCCAACGGCCTGTCCCACCCTCCCAAGAAGGCCCCACCCCAGTCTTAGAACATCTTGGCAGGAGGTTTTTCAACCTCTGTCCGTGGTCTCTGGGGTAACTTTCAGACCTCACCGCCTTTGCTTTATTTGTATTTTCTCAGGGAACACGACCTTTCCTCTGATGTCTGTGTCATGCTGTCTTTTGCTCCCTTCTTAGCTCGGCAGTTATTTTGCTCAGATAAAATGGTGTCAACCTCCACCCAGTGGGTATCAGATGTCTTGAATGAGCCTGGACTTCGAACACCTTCTGGCATCAATGTGTTAAAAAAAACCTCCTTATCGTCTTACTTTTGACAGAAGAGCTGCCCGCAGTTTCTGCAGTGGTGGCGTCGCTCGGTGAGGGAGAAGCGAACCGTGCAGCCGGAGCAGCTGTCCACCACCTCGTCCTTCACCCAGTGGTCCGCCGCCGAGCGGCCGGGCTGGTCGCTCACCGACCAGCTGAACACTCTGCCGCGCCCGTCGCCGACCAGGATCTTACTGTGGTCCCTGCAGATGGAGAGGAGCACGGCGGTGGAGGGTCAGGAGGGGAAAACAAAAAGAGGAAAAAAAAGCTCCTTTGTTAGTTTGGTCTCACTTGGAGATGGCGAGGGAGGTGATCTCAGCTGGGTGAGCGTTGTCCTTGCGATCGAACGCCGTGTGCATGGTGAGTTTGCTCCTGAAGACCAGCTGGCGCTCCCACCTGTGGCCTGAGAACACACACACAAACACACCGCTGTTAGACTGGAGGAACTAACAACTGATCCTGTTAGATACCAGCGTTCAGGTGAAAAAGCCCCACCTGCCCTGAGCTGGTAATACGTCCGAGCCTCCACGACGGCGGGATGGAGCGGCTGAGGCGCTGGGCCCTGGCCTGGGTGAGGGGGGTTAGGGCCTTTGGCTTGGCCCTCAGAGTAGTTGACGAACACGAAGCCTTCCTTCTCGTCGATGCTCAGGGTGTCGGACCAGCGGTGAGAGTCGTCAGAGCCGCTGTCCATCGACCAAGATGCTCCGGCTCGGGCTGACGGACCTTACGGGCGTTTATTACAGAAGAGTGAGCAATGCTGAGATCATCAATAAATGAACTCAGCTGGAAATTAGTTTAAAAAGTATTTGTAAATTATTGGATTACTTTAGGGGTAAATTTAAACGTAAGTAGAAGAACTAACCAGATAAGTCAAATGTGATTAGTGATTAACTAAAATGAATTAAAACCGATGTAAGCGTCAGATTCTCTGGGTGAGTACCTCTGGGCCTGTGGACCGCGCTGCCCGGCTGGCTGCCGCCGCCGGTGGACGGGTTGCGTGGCGCTCTGGGTTCTTGACTCAAACTGGGCTCGTCTCCGTCTGACTCGCTGCTGTCGTCGTCTCCGTTGTGACTCTCGCCACCTTCTGGGGATCCAAAGAAAACTCATTTATTCCTTCTGTTATCATTTTTAGAGCATGTTGATTTTTCCCAACAGAGCTCACCGATCTTCTCGTCAGCGCAGCAGTCAGGAACATCCGGCTCCAGTGGCTCTGGAGCAGGGGTTTCTGGGACTTGAAGGAACTCCATTCTCCAAAACTACAGGACATTTTTAACCAGAATTACAACATGTAGAGATAATGCAGCATTTAATTCATAAGGCCTTGTGGTGGAGTTTGGTTACCCTGACGACGCCATCTGAGTGGCCGGTGACGATGACGTTCTGCGTGTCCCACTCGTTCATCTCCGACACGCAGCAGCAGAGGATCTGCTGGCTGCGGCCGGTGAAGGTGTTGGCGCTGGCGATGGGGCTGCCGTTAATGCTCCACACGTGGATGTAGGTGCCTGCACACGACACGATATCCCCCTGCAAACACACACACACACACACATACATGTCAACTCTGGATTTCTCTCAGAGAAAACAGGCTGCAGGACCTCCACCTGGATGACAGGTGCCTTCGCACCAGCCCTTCTGATCAAATCCTGGTTTGTTTGCTCGGAAAGTCTGCTTCGTTTGGGGAGGAGCTAATGTGCAAACAAACTCTGATTTAGATCAAAGAAGCTAATTCTGGTCCACCTACGGGTGCAGGTCTCGGTCTGCTTCAAGTGAAGCAAATACAGGGAGCGGACAACAACAAAAAACACTAAACCAACAGCTGTTGTTTGTCTTCTCCTTCAGTAATTCCTCTGGCGAGGAGGAATACGGTATTTAAAAGGTCTGACTCGTTTTTAATAAGTGCAGCATGAACGCAAACTCAGGCCGGCTGAATGTTACAAACCTGAATCGTACAGAGTCTAGCAGACTGAATTGTTTTTATATTTCTTATGAACCTGAGTAGAGAACTGAGAAACACAGAGAAATGTTTTTTTAAACTTCCAGCTGTCCTTTAGCAGAATAACTGCAGTTTGAGACAAATAATACTGGAACAGAGGAAATAAAAAAGACCATATATACAGTATGACATTACATGTTGCTGCACACTGACGACTAAAAGGCATCGATGTGAGGTCGGCGAAATTTCACTTCATAAATATCGTATATAATAAAAAAAAATGCAAATGACACATTTTTCAAAGTTACATAAAATAAACATATTACTACAATTTGTGTTAGTGAACATTTATCTTTACTTTAGCCTATAAAGCTGCTGGTTATCCTGCAGACGATGAAACGTATTTGATGTATTTCCTCCTTTCTTTATGCCGTGCTGCTGGGCCGTCCTCCAGAGTAATCTGATTAATCTATCTAATAATAACCGGAGCTCCAACCCACCGTCAGCTCGTTGATGCACAGGGCCGAGACGGGCGCCCGGTGGCCCCTGAGCTGCGTGACGAAGGAAAGCTTGTTGAGGTCCCAGATGATGCAGGTTCGGTCTCTGGAGCCGCTGACGACTATGTGGTACGCCGACGACGCCGTCAGAGATGTTACAGCATCCGTGTGGCCGAGTAATGCCTGGAAGACGAGGAAAGATGGAATTTTTGGAGGCTTTTGTCTGAGTTGACTGTTTTCAAGCTGCAACAGGAACTGGATCAGGGTCTGTTTACCTGTTTGAGTGTAAGCGATTTGGCCCTCTCTTTGGATGTTCCCATCTCCCACACACAGATGGCGGTGCTGGTGCCGCCGGTGATAACGAGCTTCGGGTTTGGACATATGGCACAGAGGTTCTGACCCCACTCTGACAGGCACTCATACACCACCAACGCCTGAAAGCAGGTGAACGATGGAGAATGAAAATCAGAGGATAGTTTTTCAGGGATCGGACACGTTTTACTCTAATGGACAAAACAACAAAGTGCTGCGGATGTAAATAACTTGATATTTATTTCACTGCAATTATCTCCAATTCATGAGAACATTAGTTTTCTAGTAAGGGAGGAATTTAAAGCTCTAACCTATAAAAACAAACTTAGTTTTTCTTTAAATTGCATGACAATCACGAAGATTAAAAAAAAGGGTGGATTATAATTTTTTCTTCTGATTTTAATTTCAGAATTTCAGAATTATCATCAGAAGGATCCATCTTGTCTTTTAAGTTTTGTTTATTAAATGGATGCAGCATGTTCTCAAATAAGGCAGAGATGGGGAGCAACTCTTCGTTAGCTAAATAAAGTGAAAATAAAACACCAGGTTTACATTTCTGTGATAAAATTACAACTCTGTAATATCAGAAATATCTGGTTATTATCTGAATAGCAGCTACTGAAACAAAAGAAAAATGAATAGATATTAAATTTGAGGTAATTGAGAAATGGATGGAGCTTCGTTGGACTTCCAGTGAAGCAGAAGAGTTTGAAAAGCTGTCATTTCTACTTGTTCAGAAGTAAAGTGAGTTTATTGTTTGAGTTTATTCTTAAATTTAAAAAATGGCCAATGTACATTAATATGCATATAAAATGTAAATATGCAAGATTATAGCTAATTATAGCTAAGATAATATGCAAGTTCATTTCCATCTTTAGCCTCTTAGCAGGCAAACACAAAACAAGAATAGAAGAACAGAAGGAGGTTAAAAGGGCACAATAGTGACAAGAAAACGAAAGAAACAAAATAATGTTGATCTCAGACCAGAAGAAGGACTCCATTAATCAGGATCTAAACGGATCTAAACCCTATAGGTCACATGGAGGTCGTTAAATGAACCACGATCCAGGACGCCTCCAAAAGATGCAGCCCCCAAATTTCAAACATGATCTTAAAATATGTTGTTAAAAGACAACATCTGTCAGCTCCTGGGAATTTTATAACAGGAAAATGGACTATAAGCGACTTTGAATTGTTTTGGTCTGAGTTTTCTGAATCCTCTAAATGGAAAATTCTAGGCTGAAACTTGTTTAGAAACTTTAACCTGTAGCATAAAAAGCTCAAAGAAAGAGTTTATCTCTTCATCTGAAGTTTAACTGCATTGGAAACTGCATTTCTATTTAGATACCAGCAGGGGGAAACGTTGCCTTTTTATCATGTTTCACATTGACTTGTTACGTTCAGCCGTCTGTGTTTCAGGTGCTGGAAATCCACAGCTCTTAAAAACAGAACCCTAATAGTCCTGATTCAGTCACTTTGAAGCACTAAGCCAGCACAGATATTTTAAAAAGCGCCACGTTATCAGGTTAAAAAAGAATTAAGTAAGCTCAGATGTCCGAGGAAGCGGCCGATACTGCTCACCTTGTCGGACTCGTAGTTAGCCAGACGACAGCTGAGGTCGGCGTAGCCCCAGGCGAAGGTTTTGCTCCACGTGGGCGGAACCAAGACTTTGTTTTGCTCCACAGTGAGGATGCCCTTGTCGGTGCACACAATCTGTCCCACGGGCTCCTTCAGTTCTGGATGAGGCAAATATGAAGAAACCTGGTTATTAATGTGAGATCTGTTTCTGCTTTTATCTCCAAGAAAGAATTCCTCTGTCATGTCATCTGATCCAGTATGAGTGTGTGGTGGTGAATCTCTTTTCTTCTGTTGGCATTTCCTTTGTGTCTTCTTACTCTTTGTTGTTCAGGACAGTTTAGGCAGATGGAGGGTATTGTTGCTAACACAAGTACACAGGTATGAGGACTATTACCTCCTGCTGTTCTGGTTGTCTGCACTATAAAACTAAACTCTGAAACGGTAACCTGTTGTACACAAATGTGGAGACTTACACTGTCATTAGCTGGTTTCAGGAGGAAATATTTTTCAAAATTACATCTATGTCAACATCATATATGATAAAATATGTGCAGG
>CM047985.1:4609468-4621661 GCA_026261665.1 Melanotaenia duboulayi
ATGGATTAGATTTATATAGTGCTTTTTAAAGCACCTAAAGTGCTTTACATTGTGTCCTTTATTCATTTACTCCGCCCTCATACCTGGTGGTGGTAAGCTACATGTGTAGCCACAGCTGCTCTGGGGCAGACTGACGGAGACGTGGTTGCCAGTCTACGCCTACAGCCTCTCCGACCACCACCAAACATTCATATCCACATTCATCCACCAGCGATGCCAACACTGGAGGCAAGGAGGGTGAAGTGTCTTGCCCAAGGACACAAGGACAGATGACTGGGGGAGTGGGAATCGAACCGCCAACCTTCCGGTCATTGGACCTCTACCACCTGAGCCACTAACTATTATCAAGTCCAAAAACGAGCAGGGTGAAGTAATAATTACTTATTTATGTTGTTTGGCTCAGTTTTTAAGACATAAACAGTCTCATCTTGTTGTATTTACTTAGTTTTAACTCATTCACTTTGAACTAGTAGAGAATGTACTAACTGGCTCATATAACTATCAATCACATTATCAACTTATCTAGTATCTTTCTACTAGCAGTAATTACAGACCTGCATAACAGATTTAAGATATGACCCCCTCCGTTGGCTTGAGGTGAATGTTTTTAGGTCACTTTTTTGTTCTTGTTGTTGTTTTTGAGGCTACAATTCCCCTCAGAGACTAAATAAATTGGATCCTGAAACTCAAATGTTGAAAGCATCTTTTTCTTAAGATTAAAAGTAGAGCCGCGGCCATCCCTCATGACAAAATGAAAAACAAGTTAAGTTCATTAATAAAAAACAGTCTGCTGAGAACATGTGACGGCAATCTGCTGAACTAAAACTAAAATGCTCCACTGCTTTCTTTTTAACTCACTGAGACAAACTCATGAACTTAAACAAGCTGGTTGCTTATTTAGCTGCATGCTGTCAATGAATAACTTGTAGACTGGTAAACATCACCAAACCCCTGGACACAATATCTGCCTGTAGACTAAAATTAAACAATAACGGGTTAGGATTAATCCACACTAGGCACAGATCTGCTTATACGTCATTCTTCCTTTAAAGACTTGCATTTCACACCAAGGGTGGAGCTAAAGAGTTTCTGTAGTTCACTGACCTGTCAAAAGAGTCGGTGGCCATCTTGTACAGGTAGATGAAGAGCTTGCTGCAGTGCTTCAGCGTGGGGCAGACGCTGTCCCCTGCACAGCCTCCGGGGGCAGCCTCGTCCTCCAGCAGCCTCTGGAAAGGCTGAGCGTTGGAGGGGAACACGCTGGTGGAACCCAGCTTCTTAGTGTCTGAGAAACAACCCAGCAGCCTGGAGGACGGGAGGGGTTGCTGCTTAATGAATCAATTATTCAAACAACATTTAAAGAAAACACACTCTTAATATAAAACCACACAATATATCTGACCACCACAGCTTGATGCTTTGCCCCATGTTCTCATCATAATCATCATTGTTGTAAAATATTCTATTCTATTCTATTCTATTCTATTCTACAGTCAGTTAGCACACGCCTTTCTCCAAAGCAACTTACATCTGAAAGTAAGAACGACACAAGCAAGAAATCAAGCCCCCCCCCCCAAATGGTCCTTTGTTTAACTACGAGATCACATTTTCATCACATTATCTTTGTGCTAACAGATTTTAACTCACTTTGAACCCCCACTACTGAACTTTAGAAGACTGGAACCATAAAACGGGACTGAAAGCACTAGAGGAAGTTAAGGCTGAAGTCCTGAAACCCAAAGCCATAAACTTCATATTGTTTTAATCAGATTTAAAGCGGTCTGCATGTCCTACTGAGGACAGATACTGCTGTTGTTATTTTTACTCCTCATTAAAACAAGGTATCCTTTTATCTGCCTGAAGGTGTTACCAAGATTTACCTTAAAGGATTTTAGTGAAACAAGCTCACCAAAGAGAACAAAGAAAACAAGCAGATAAACAAAGGTCATATTAATTTGGCCTTTAAGGATACCCATAATACACTTAGTGAGAAACTAAATACAAAGAGTTGATTTAAAAACTCAGCTCTGTACCGCATGGAAGAGGTTTGGAGGGAAAACGTTAATCATTAATGATTCACAGCCACTTTAAATATCCAACCAGAGAGGAAACAAAAGCAGCATTTTTCCTTTCGTACAGGTGAGGCTTACCTGACAGCATCAGCCAGCTTCTCGTACTGGATCTCCGTGCGGAAGAAGTGCGAGTTGGCCGGCTCGTAGCGCATGGCGGCGGTGAGCGTGCTGAAAACCGTGTGCAGCAGCTCGAAAACCTGGTTCTGGTTGACACGTTCCCAGCCATGCTGCGGCGACTGGCACAGCGAGCGCTCCATGGCCACCAGCAGGGAGGTGACGTAGACGAAGCCGCCCACCTTGCGGAACACCGTCCGAGTGCGGTGACTCTCACGCAACACCGCTAACAAGGCCTGAAGAGAAAAGACGTTATAGAGCTTTTCATTTGCATAAGTTAGCCCATTATTTATTCCTTTTACTCTCTTTTTTTACTTTCTCCTCCAACTTCTCTCTCCCAGGTCTTATTTCCCCATGTATTTATTTTTTGTCATCCCATTCAGTCATAACTGTGTAAAGCAACTCATTTTCTTCTCATTCTTCTTTCACTGCGACATTTTCACGGCCCCTCTGGGTTTCTTCACTTCAGTGCGCTGACCGTGTTTTTATGCAGTCGCATCTGCATGTAATATAAAATGAACTGAGACATGAGCCTGGAGAAAAAACAGCTCAAAAAACGCTGGATGACTGGAGTATGAAACATTTCTGATCAGCAGCAGAAAAGGACAAAATGCTCACACTGAAGGATGCAGCATGCTGTCAGAAAATAATAACACTGATTAACTATAAACAAAATAATAAACATAAACTAGAAAAGAAAAAAATTAATAATCAAAGTAATCAACCCCATAATACATATTATTTTACAATGTGCCACTAGGAGGCAGCAGTTGTAGAAAATTAGATCATACAGTTTCAATTTTTAAAATACAGACCACTTTTTAGACAATCCACTACGATTTTAAGATATTTTTCCACACTGGTTTGTGGGCTGGTTTCTCCTTGTACATCAGGATCTGAGTATCCATGGGAACAGACAAGCTGCTAAACAGCGGGCTCATTGAGATAAGCTCTCCAAAACCAAATGAATAAGTGAAATAGCACAAAAATTCCACTCAAGTTGAAGAAGAAACACAGAGGATGCAGGACGGGAGCAAGGCAGAGAGGAAAGAGGAGGAAACTCGTTTTCTTCTAACAGCTCTGGTTGGAAATGTGAGGTCACTAAAAAAATGGACAAGCTCAAGGTGCTAACAAGGACAAAGAAGGAAGGCAGTGAATGCAGTTTTATGTTTAACAGAGACATGGCTGCAGGAACATAACCTGAACTCTAATGTGTCAATATGCTGCTTTTAAGACTGTACCAACAGATCGAGACAGCAAAGTTAGTGAAACACTAAAGGAAAGAGGTCGTAAAGAGAACTTGGAGCATCAAATTGTTAGCATTCAGTTTTCGTCCAATATATCTTTCAAGAATCAAGCTGCTGAACATAATGGACAATTCTTCACACCCTCTACACAACACGACAAGGAAACATCAGGGTGTTCAGACAGAGGCTTCTGCAAGTAACTGCAAAAAAACTGAAAGATGACCCCCAGAAAAAAAATGACTTGATATTAACCCTTTAATGCCAATTGTATCGTTTGATTCATACAGTTTCTGAGACCGTTTGCATCACTTTATGGTAAAATCCTGGCTCAAAACCCTGTTGTACACAGTCTGATACCTGTCTTCTGCCCCCTGGTGGAAACAATAATATTACAATAATGCACTAAAATAACTTTGACCTATTACACAGTAATAAATGAGAAATACACAAAAGCTATTTTTGCTAATTTGATTTTTACATTTTGTTAAAGGGCCAAATGAAAAAATATAACTTTTCTTCTACTTTTTTCTTTGTCGGGCTTAAAAGTTTAATTACTTCTTAAAAAATAAATAAATACTAAACATTATAATTTCCCTGCAGGGGATTAATAAAGTATATTTAATTTAATTTAACTTCATAACCTGTCTCCACCTGCCTGTGTAAGACAGCAGCTTCTATCTGGGGTCTAACGACAATTTGCATTAAATTACTTCAATTTATGGCAACAGTAATTGTTTCCAGGGAAACAAACAGTGACATACCTTTTGAAGTTGATTTCTTGCCACTGATGTGGAACCAAAGGAAATCAAATGTCCCATTTTTTGTTAGTTTTAACATCATGAATCATACAACTAAAATATTTTTGGTAATATTTGTTAACCTGGCCTTAGTCTCTTCATGATTGTTGATTAAAAATAGCAAATTAGGAACCAATAATCTGGGATTAGTGGGTATTTAACATTTGGATATGAGCCTGTGTTTCTCTATTTGTGTTTGTCATCATTTTTTGTACCACAACTATCTGTTAATGTATTTTTTTCTTATAATACAAAGCCAGGATTCACATCAGTCACTGTTCTGAAAACGATGTGGGGGGAACTGGCAGGAAATGCCATTTGAATAATTTCCATCCAGTCTTTGGAATAGTTATTTTAACATTTAGTGATATTTCAGCCCAAACCGAAGTGGCAGATGAATACAGTAAAGTCACCACAAGTGATGGTTAAATGGTCTTCAAAGCTCATGTTTCTCCCTGAAAAACTATTCATCACTAGCAGATGAAAAGTGATGGAAGGGATCCGTGTTAATGTCCCCGCTGAGGATGAGCAGTGATTCAAACAGAGAAGAAAAACTGTGATTTTCTGAAACAGCTGTTTCCTGGTTCATCAGGACACTGCCAGACTCAGCAGAAAGTTTGCTTCAACCAGCCACAGGATGTTGAACACATCCTCTTCCTGAATTTGCTGGGAAGTTACCGCGGGGCTGCAGCTATGTGCTAATAATGGGTTGGCAGTGTTAACTTTACAAGCCATGTGGAGGCCTTGGGGCTGAAATGCAAACTACCAGGTTTGGGCTGTAAGTTCTTGTAAAAAGTGGTAGAGGCACGAATAAGTTCCTTAACAATACACAAGCCCTTAAAAAGCATGAGGACGAAAATAATCTTTATCAAATTAGCATGGATGTGAGTTTTCTTTTTTCCAGTCTCTTTTATGCTGATAATTAAAATCCCTGATTAGAGAAATAGAAGTAAAATGCTGACAAGTTAATCCCCCGGAATCCTTAAGAAGGCATGAGAATTACTTCATCCGAAGGAGGGAATTTGAAAATGCAATTATGCCTGAGAAAAGGAGCTGCCCTCTCATCTCATGTGTGCACGCTTTTATGTACAATAACTGACTGTGTGAAAGGCTTCAAATGCATATTGATTTATTTTAAATCTCAGACTTTCCTTCTCTCACTGATTACTGACTGGTTTCTCTGATGCCCACATCATCTCACTCCACTGTTCTTGGCTATGTAATCTATATAAACATAGAGCTCATTTCAGACGAAATTAGAACATGAAAAAAGTAAAGGTGCTGTTACCCTCAGTATGTCCGTCTTCAGCTGCAGTTCACTGGAAGGTGCCGAGTGCATGAGGCCCAGCAGCGTTCCCATGTCGTCGTCGCCGCTGGGCGACAGGACGAGCTGCTGGATGATGAGCAGGGCATGCTCCCGACACTGACGGTACTTGACGATGTTGTGCACGCAGCGAGCGCCGCCAAACTCTCTGAACAGAGCTGAGAGATGAAACAGAGCCAGAAGATGGAGTCACGTTCAGTCTTTGCATAACTCAGTCAAACTGATGCTGAAACAGGTTGGTCGAATTTTATAAACCACAAGAAGTAAAAGAAAATCACAGAATTCAGATTTCCCTGTCAGGTAACATTTGTCAAAGCTCACTTCTCTATTTCACCTTATTCCTTCCTTCCATCCATCCATCCATCCATCCATCCATCCATCCATCCATCCATCCTTCCCTCCCTCCCTCCCTCCCTCCCTCAGAGGTAACCCAATGTGGGCTCCAACCCCCCCGACTGCTCCCCGGGCTCTGGAAAAATGGCAGCCCACTGCTCCTACTGGAACTAGCGATGGGTTAAAAGCAGAGGAATCATATTGGTGTGTTTTGTAAAACATATACTGACTAATAAAGACAGGAGGGGGGCCTTGTGAGCCGTGCTGTCTGATCCCTCACTTAGAGACTCGCCTGCCTCGGGCGACTCTACCAGGGGCATGAACACCGCTCCGAGGATCACCGGGACACACAAGCTCCTCCACCACAATAAGGTGGCAGCTCGGGGAAGGATTCCCATGATTCCACAAAAAATAAAGATTCTTTCATTTATTCTTTTCGGTCTAATTAAAAACATACTGATCGAGCATGAATCATTTATTAATTTTTTCAGTTAATTCTGTTTCAGCTGGAGAGCGTTTTTTTTTATTAAAGGAAGTAAACACGAGGCAGCCATTTTCTTTCTTAAGCTATTATATCAAACAACTGAGTTGGAAAATGAAGTGAATTTGAGTTTTGAATTTCAACTTTAAAAAATTCAAATGAGCTACAGAATAAAAAACATTCATTTGTTGATCCGTCTATATCAAGTCATTCTTTTTTTTTTTTTTTTTTTTTTTTTAATTTTTTTTTCGAAAAAAGTTTTAAAAAAAAGATTCTCCTCTAAAAGACAAAATAAAATACATGACAAATCAAGAAGAACAAGAAAACAAGCAAGCTTCTTTGGCTCAGGCGGTAGAGCAGGTCGTCCAATGATCAGAAGGTCGGCGGTTCGATTCCCACTCCCGCAGTCATCTGTTGCTGTGTCCTTGGGCAAGACACTTAACCCTCCTTGCCTCCAGTGTTGGCATCGCTGGTGTATGGATGTGTGGATGAATGTTTGGTGATGGTCGGAGAGGCCGTAGGCGCAGACTGGCAACCACGTTTCCGTCAGCTTGCCCCAGGGCAGCTGTGGCTACACACGTAGCTTACCATCACCAGGTATGAGTGAGAAGTGGATGAATAATGGATTCTCAATGTAAAGCGCTTTGGGTGCCTTGAAAAGCACTATATAAATCTAATCCATTGTTATTATTATTTGTCCCTTTTCCCGTCTTTCTACAATTTAAATTGCTTGCATGATTACCTTTGTGGTAATTCAGCCATTTATATCCATTTATTTATTACAGGACTCATTTAATGACAAATCCATGAAGTTTACAAGCACATCTTTCTTTCAGATACACTTCATCAATCCACAAACGGTACCGGGTAATATTCATCTAAATCTATTGAAGAATCTAAAACGTTTTTCCTTTTTAAATCCGGAGCATTGCCTTAGACGTCCTCCATGACCGTAGTTTCAGCTGCCAGGGAACGTCTCTCTGCTCATGGCAGGTCTCACTCGGTCCCACCGCCAGCTGAGAGTTTCATTTGTAAAATGTAAAAGTCATCAGACTGAAGTGTTACAAACATCACACACAGTGTGTTTTCTGACGAAAGCAAGCAGACATCATCAAGTCCAGGAGGTCTGAGCTGCCAGCTGCTTGTTTCTGACTCACCACATCTCTAAAGCTGAGACACACACAGATGTGTGGTTTGTGTTGCTCATGGAGACGCTTCATTGGCAGAATGCATTTAGCCTCTTACCTCCACTTTAACCATCACCACAGGCATGGTTCACATTTCTACCATGTCTGTGTTTAATATGTTTTCACTTCACATTCTCTCACTGTGTTATTCATGCAGACTCTGTTCACCAATCAGCCTCATTCAACCCACCTGGGCTTTGTCTAATTGTCCCCTTGTCCCAGCTGTGCGCAGCACTACATNAGACTCTGTTCACCAATCAGCCTCATTCAGCCCACCTGGGCTTTGTCTAATTGTCTCCTTGTCCCAGCTGTGCGCAGCTCTCCAGTCTCTACCAGATCATCGACAGCTTTGTGCCAGTAGATGTCCAGTGTTCTTTCCTTACTCTAGTTTGTTTCTAGTTCACATCCCTGGACTGCTCTCTCCTGGCCTTACTTTACCCACGATGGACCTCTTCTGCTTTCCAGATATCTGGACATCGACCCATTCGCAGATTCACCAACTCTCACCTATCGCCTTGTTAAGTATGAAATCTGCCTTCCTGTGTTTGACCACATGTCTGGATTTTGGATAGCTGTGGAGTTTTTCAGTGTCCCAAATTCAAGCTGTGATTCTGGATTCCTGCTGTCATTGTGTTACACACACACTCTGCAGACAGCGGAGTGCTAAAAGAAAACCTGTACTTCACCTGTATCTCCTTCCCACATGATCAGGTTGTCGCCCGAGTCCTCTGCTAACCATCGTCCTCACTCAGACTTCTATTCAATAAATCTACTCCTACGCTTATCCCCGCGTTGTGGCTGAATTTATGGGTCTTCAGTATCATCTGTTACAAGTAACCTAAATAAAGTCAAATTGGACCCGTGGGGACAAAATTGCTGGACTAACGTTCACAGGAAGTTTGTGTGTGGGCAGATTTTTGTCCCTTACACACACAAACATGAATTTTAAATGACAATTTGATTCCTGGAGGAAAATTTCATTTTCACCTCAACAGGAAGGTCAGAGGTCAAAGCACTGGAGCGGCTAGAATATTAATGCGAGGACACTTTGTTTCTACACATATATGCAAAACCAAATGAGAGCTTGGACTGTCGAGCTGAGTTAATCAACCACAAAACAAAAATTTTAACATCTGGTGCCACCAACTTTCATTAATCAAAAGTCCCTTTTTAATGATGCTGATTCTGCACAGCAGTGAATAAGGCCTGGTACACACACGATTTTTTAATCTTATGACATTTTTTATCTGGTCGAGACCTTAAATGTGAAGATTAAAAAAATCAGTTTTGATCGTATTGTGTGTGGTGTGCTCCAAAAAACATAATCACAGAACATCACACACATGACGATGCTGTCCAGCAACTCGTCTACAATCTAGTCCTCCGTTTCAACAAACGTTGAAATGTAGAAGAAGAAACATCACAACAACCGGCAAAAACACCCAGCATGGAGGAGGATTTATAGGACGAGGGAATGATTGTGGTCTTGGGACTATTGTTAACAGAAAAAGCCAAAACTGTAAAAAAATACCAGACTTTATTTACTTCCTTGTTCCCCAGCCAGCTCGCTCTCTGATTGGCTACATTCTCTACCACGTCACCATCCACGCAGTCACAATGCACGAGTCATCGGCGTTCCTCAGAAATCGGCTCTGAAATATTGAACATGTTCAATATTTCGGAGCNGTTCAATATTCCCGATTGTCGGCTACGACGTGTTTCGGAGTGGATTATCGTTTTTGTAAAAGACTTCATTGTGGCTTATTGTTCCCAAATTGCTTTGGAAAATTTCTGTTAACTACAGATCTAAATATATCAAATCCAAATGCTTTGCTGTTTACAGCAGGCGCCTGCAAAGTGTGTTTGTTTGTTTACCTGCATTAGTGTTGGTGGTGTTGGAGCCCTGCAGGAGAACAGTCAGTGTCTCCATCACCAGCCAGGCCAACTGCTTCTGCTCCTCTGCTACTGTGTTGTTTTTGCAGTCGGCTAAATATAGAGGGACAACAAACAGACGAGAGGTTAGCATTAGTTGCGTCATGAGTGTGTTGCATACACACTGTGATACAACTGTGGTAGAACAGGACTGTAATTACAAAACTATCTAAAAGAAAAGTCAAGTTCCAGTTTAAATGGGATTATGATGCTTTAAATTTAGCTCAGTGACTGGATTAGTCATTCATAAACAAAAAAAGCCATTTATTTAAAGGGAATATTGGCATTTTCGATGGTTTAAGCTCATGTTTCTACAGAAATCAAGTGATCTTTGGTTCTAAATCTGTGCATGCTGCTAAATGCTGCTAAAAAGAAAATGTGCATCTGGTTTGTTTCCATTACCAGGTTTGTAGATGTGTAATAAAAACAGATGGATGATGATATAAGGAATTTTGAAGAAGTGAAAGAGTAAACAACCAATCAAATGGCTGTATACAAGAAAAAAACATGATCTTGAGGAATTAGATTCAGCTGGGTAAATGGTTGCATGTTAGTTAGTTTTGCTCATGTTTGTTGTTTAAATGCAGAAACAGTGCATGTGCAACAGTATTTTCCTATCAGTGCTAACATTTTTAAATTTATATCAACATTTTAAACTTAAACTTTAAAAATGTGTATAAGACAACTCTGGAAACACTTGATTCTGATAAGTTTGTATTTGAACTTTGCATCGTATCATCACATGGAGAGAAAATATAAGTAAACAGAGTAACTTTGGTTACTTGCAAACGTGCGTTTAAATCCACACAAGTACTAAGTAAAAGAACACAAAGTAAATTTAGCACGTGCATATCACAAACTGCACAAACATTAACATTTTACGCAAAGATTTTTACCTTCAGCCTCACAGATGTGATCATTTTTGATCAAAAAGGCTCCAGCATGTACAAATCATTAAATGCATGAGCCCGGATAGCCTGAAAAGATCAGTATATGCATGCATGTGGGCTGTGGAGACTCCTGCATCCAGACTCCTCAGAGTCCACTTGGGACAATAGAATAAATAAAATAATAAAAGGGGTCCATTGATAATATAAAATGTGTATCATCACTAAGTTGGATGATTCTCCATCTACCATAACGTCGTGCCTGAAGCCTAGAAAAATATTCCCAGGAATTACAAATACAAGAAAACCAGAGTAAGAGTGGAGCGCGTCACCTTGGTCGTTGTGTGGTTGCTGCTGCGAAGCCGGGTCTTTGAGCAAGGCGGCGTACTTGTGCAGCAGGTTGACCAGCACCTCCAGCAGACCGACCTCCCGCAGCACGTCACTGAACACCGGGTCGTGTCTGGCCAGCTTCAGCAGCGTCCGTACGGCTGTGATGCTGCAGCCGTGCGACGTGCTGGATTTGAGCAGCATGCTAACGCTGAACAGTTCCTTACACGGCACATAGTTCAGGCTGAAGACCACGAACTCCAGCAGCTCGAAGTACTTGGCCTGGGCCTCGGGAAGTTTGGCTACGCGCTCCGCAAACTGCGACAGTGTGTGCTGCGACTCCAGGATGAAGTAGTTGGAGGGATCTGCTGCGTAGATGTTTCCGATGGCGTCCAGTAGCATGCAGGCCAGACGGCTGGTTTTGGCCCGAAGGAAGGCGTTCTGGAGGACGGCGAAGGCCTGGATGTTACGCACGGTGTGACCTGGAGGAAAGAACAGAACACAGAGGAGACTGATTTGATAAGAAAGGAAAAAAAATCTATAAATAAACAACAATATTCAGTAATATGGAGGCAATGCTCCGCTTTGTGTCATGTGAATGTTTCAGGAAATATGCAGCAGATTGTGAAGATGCATAAAGCAACTAAACATTTAAAGAAAGAACAACAGGAAGCAGCTGACACATTTGCAGAACCACATATGACTTTGGTGGATGTTACATAAAACGCCCTGAAGGGTCTTAAACCCAAACAACAGGAACCGTAGAGGAACACTGAAGAAACAAAGGATAGATAATTCATCTCATGTTTATGTAGCATTTTTGCTGAAAGCACCGGTTATATAATTTATGTCATGATGAAACATCAGAAATCCAGAAAAAAAAAGTCAAATATTTAAATTCAGTTTCGACTTATCTTTGAGCTTCAGGACTGGATGGATGGCTGAGCTGGTTTGTGCTAAATTAGCAGGTGTTTCAGGTCTGATTTATGATGTTTCTGCTGGAACATGTTCTACGTTTCTCCTTCACATGACCCACAGTCAACAGCAGAGGTCTAAAGTTATTCTTTAGATTCTCTTGTCCTTGTTATGAATGTGGTCACCTCACCGTCATAAAGAAACATCAGGGGGGGGAAATGATCTTCGGTCAAATCATACTTTTTATTTGACTTTTTAGCCTGTATACAACTAGAAAGTATGATTGGTACAAATAATGTACCAGGTAGGTAGATTATTCAGGTTTCTGACACAACAAATGACAAACAATTATCTTTCACCGCTTTTTTAAAAAAAAACTTCACTTATTTTTTGTAAAATTGTAATTTAAAAGAAAATAAATAAAAGAAAAAAATAAGAAGAAAATAAAGGCATTTATAAAAGCTTAACCCCCCCCCCCTTTGTTTATTAATAAGCATGTATAACTTAGGAAATAAATGTTGGCTATTTACTTATGCAGTTCCTTTTGAGATACAGACTTAAAAAAGACAGATTTAAAAAT
>CM047985.1:4623315-4637070 GCA_026261665.1 Melanotaenia duboulayi
TAAATAAATAAATAAAATCAGAAACAAATCCCAAAAAACTGGGCCAAGTTAAAAGCTACTCGGAACGGGGTCGAGGCATTAGAGGGAATTTTTCCAAGTGTTTATTTTACCAGTTTGTTGTTTAAATCCTCATTTTTTACAACATGTTACATTATTTTCTGTAAATATGGAGGTGTTCTTATATCTTTTATATCTTTCATATATTTTATATCTTCATTTTTTTACTTATTTATTTGTGCCTGTTATATTTGTATTTTCTGTGCTAAGCTGAGAATTTCATTGTGCTTGCATAATGACAATAAAGATGTTGAATCTTGAATGAACAGCGGCCGGGTCCTCCTGCCACCGGTCAGCTGTGACTGACTGAATCCACTGGTCTAGTCTTAAAATATTAGCTACACGACAGCAAAAATTAGAGTAAAGCCTCTTAAACGTGACAAGTTCCACACAACAATGCAATTACCCCACTGAGGGACTAACAACGGATTTTCTTCTTCTCCAACTCCTGATCGACTCAGTTATAATGAACGATATGAACAGAATAATAAATGGCATAATAAGACATGAAATAGCGGAATAATAAGCTGTAAAGGTCATTATGTCCAGTAATTGCTGCAACTACTGTAAACTTTTTGAGGCTTTGAATTGCTTTAGAGAGGAAATTTTCCCTTCAGCTCCCGCGTTCTTAGTGGCATTTAGCTACTAGCTTAGCTGATTCTCCAAATTGTTCTGACTTCTGGTTTCTGCAAGTTCCCTTTTAACCAGCAAAGATGTGGCACAGTGGGAAGCTGTTTGAGGGGGGACCTTTTTCACTGCTGCACCACTGAACATGCCACATAGCAGCTGTGTTACTGGAGGGGCTTTGCAGTGAAAATGAAGAGAGCTCAGAAAGTGAAGCTGTACGTCGAACAAGATGATACAGAAAAAGAATGAGCCATATCAGTTTCCTTGATTTAATTTCTTTTTGGGTTTTAAAAGGTCTGGCTTCTATTAGCTTCTCCTCACCATAAATGATGCATTCTGACAAACTCCTTTCCTTTTATAAAACCAGAGCTAAGGTATTTAGCCACCCTTACTTTCTCCTCTGCACTGTGACATTTCTCAGACATGTCATGGAACTAGTGTTTTCAGGCTCCTAAAACACTGGTTCTATGTGAATGAAACACCAAATACAGCTCAGCTTGTCTCTGTGTGGACATGGTTTTAATTTAAATCTCACTGGCTCTGAACAGTCAAAGCTTTGGGGACCCTCTGTGCTCTTTGGGGGACCCCAGGTTGGGAACCACTGTTGTAGAGTACTACAGTATTCACGGGCTCTCCAGCTGCTGCAGTCAAAACCTACATCAAGTCTACGTCAACCAGCCATTAAAAAGTAAAACTGTACAAAAATAAAGCCAATAGATGCATTAATGTAGGTGAGCGTGTTGTAAAATGTGTAAAAGGTGTGTGAGTACAATACTTCAGTTATCCATTACTTGGTACTGCTTATGGAAATGAGCCACTTGAAGTGTGTGTTTGGGACGCCTGGTTACGAGGATTGTTTACTTTGTGCCAATAGGTGTGAATGCACAATGTAAAAGCTTGGTTATGGAATTGGCATACCTTTCCCAGATGGCTGAGGGAGAATGAATCCAGGCAGCAGGAAGGGAGCTCCTGTAGTCAGACCGGCAGGTTTCAGGTCCGTCACACCGTACGTGGACAGACAAGTGACCAAGTTGACCAGGTCCTTCAGCGCATCTTTTGATTCGTCTTCCTTGGCCTGTTCCAGTCTGAAAACAAATAAACTTGGTTCATCCAACTCTGAGGAACAAGCCCAGTAAGAGATGAAGGGATAGAGAGCTAAGCTGTACCTGAGCATGAGGTCGCAGAGGAAGGCGTAACCCTGGCACATCCGGAAATCGTCCAGCAGGGTCTGAGACACGCCGCTGGAGTCTTTAAGGAAGCAGGAGAGGCCAGTGAACATCTCGACAATCTCCAGCGGGGAGAGGTCGTCCGACTGCTGCATGTTCTGAACACATGTGGACAGACATTCCTTCTCTGGAAGTGGAAGGGTCGGGGGAGAGGAAGTAAGGAAAAGAGGGGAGAATTTGAGAGGAATGAGGTGAAGCAGCATGTGACAGAGTGGAAGTCATACATCATCACGAACATGCAGCAGGTGGGAAGCAGACACTGGGAGCTTTGCTAGTTTAAACCTGATTTTCAGGTCTGCTTTCCAGCTGCTCGTTTCTGGAAGTCTGTGTTGCAGTTGGATGTTAAAAATCCACCTCCCTTGTTTCTTTAGATACTGCCATAAAAACAGCTTTATTCAAGCTTTCTTGACATTTCCTTAAGTAGTCTTCAGGAATAGTTCTCCAGGCTTCTTAAGGGAGTTTCCAAAGCTGTTCTTTATGTTCTGTTCTCTGTCCAGATGATCCTACACTGCTTCAGTAATGCTGAGCTTCAGGTTCTGGGGAGGATTCATCCCTCCATCAGACCTGTTGCCTCTGATTTTCAGACCTCAGCCTTTTCTCCCGTTTTCCTTCCTAAAGAATGGCTTCTTACAGCCCCCCTTCCATGGAGACCATTTCTGATGAGTCTGCAGCAAACTGTAGCTGAATCAACCAAAGCTGCATCTCTAAGGTCGCTCTGTGTCAGGATTTGACTGGATTTCTTTTCTAATGTTTCTGAAGGATTTCAGACACTGTAGATAGTTTATTTATCTTATAGCTGACACGTCTTTGTCCAGTTTCCCCAAGAGGACACGCTTCATGCTAAGCTGACACATGCTGGTTTATGCAAGAGTTTTTTAGCTAAAAGCTCTTAGGAAATCATCTTGTTGCTTTTGTAAGGACACAATCCGTTGGTTTCCTCAACAGGCAGTTATTTGTTAAGCGATGGCTTGTAGGAGAGGTTATCATAAACTGGACTAAAGTGGATTTGTTTTACTTATGTCTGTAAAATGCCTTGACATTGTCTTAAACTGGCACTATACAAATAAAACTGAATTGAAAAATACAATTTCGTGTTTGTCCAACTGTGTTATCTTTGGTATTTTTTGTAGATGCAGAAGAAATTTGATAACATGAAATGTCTTTACAACAGTCTGCTAGTTACAGAAATACATGAAGACAATTTAAAAACTATTTGAAGCTGGTTCTTTGCCAAGTTGTATGTTTTTTTGGAGAGGAGTGCTGAGCAGAATAGCTGACATGCGACCAGCGAAAGAAACAAACCAGAGAAGAAGAGAATCAGGAAGTGGGGGGAAAAAAAGCTGAAGAAGAATGAAGCACGTACAACAACCGTAGAAGAACGAATTTATACGAATATTTAGGGCGTGTCGGGCAGTTGGAAACAACTTTATAGAGAAGCATTACTGCTGCCAAACGGTGTCTGAAACTGACGTCAGCTGGCGGGAGTGAAGTCTGAACTTAGCCCTGCCCACCAGTGGAGGTAACAACAACCGTGGCGATGCAAAACACGCATGGAAGTATGGGGACGGTGACGTATGACAACGTTTGAAACAGACGTAGGTAGGAGAACTGGACAGAAAATGAATTAAAAAGCAGCCCAATGTCTGGAGAAAAAACAACTCCTGTTCTCATGGAGGCCCGTCCCAACGGCCGCTAATTCAGCATCCATCAAGCATCCAGTCTCTTCTCTGAGATCTCACCAGCCAGTAGAATCAGATCTATGTTGACTCTTGTCTTATCTCTTGCTTTGTCCCTCTCTCTCTTTCTTCTCCTCGCTTCCTCTGGTAGCGTCTTCTAGCGTTTCTTAGCTAAATTGGCCATAGTGCACTTTCAAAATGGCCAGTGTGTTGATATCTAGTTGCTAGTGTAAGACGTGATGCCGTAAATTGAGATGCTGTAAAAGACGTAAAATGTGGTTTCTTAGTCTGGGGACGTTGCTAGGAAACCATGGCTCATCCTTATGTATATCCAGAACAGTGTTTCTGTACAGTCTGAAACATATTTTTAAGGTCAGAAAGTTACTTTAAGTAGCTTAGCAAACCTAAACAAAAGGAAAATTTTTCTGAAAATGGTCAGGTAGAAGGATTGGACCAAAAATGGGTGAAAAAGAAGCCAAATGTCAGAATAAAACCATTTAAAGACCTTCAGAAAGTCTGAACAACTGTTGCTCAAGACCACTTTAAAAGGTTACAAGAAAATCTGGGTCAAAATCCAGTCATGATCATTGTAAATGACTGATAAACCCTGTTAGTTCACACATTCGACACATGAGGACAATCATATTTACCATGTATGTATTTGACCACGTTGACACTGAGGCCATGTCTGGAGATGGTGGTGAGCACCTCCCCGGCACTCCTCCTCCAGGGCAGGTTGTGAGGGGGGCACCAGGAGGTGATGGCACTGAAGAGCAGCTGAAGGTCGTCCTTTTGGGCCAGCTCCTCCGCCGGAGACACGAACGCGCAGAGCTTCACCAGGATCTGAGGACAAGAAGGCAAGTTTGTTTAAGTCTTTCTGAAAATAAACCACCGCAAAGTCGAGACGGAGTCTTTCATCATAAAGATAAACCCCCGTAAGAAGCATAGTTTTAATGTACTGTCTCATTCTTTTATTACTGTCTCGTTGTTTCTCATTCGTCTTTTTTCTGAGTATTTAAGCTGTTTATTGATTAGCATTAAAATTTTTTAATAAAACTAGAAAAGAATTTGATAAGCTGATCAATAGGTATGGACGGAAGCACATGCTTATTACGCCGTCCCTTTTTACACAAACATCAGCAGCAAGCAACCCAGTGACATTATACGGCTTAAAAGCAAAACATCAAACCAAAAAAAAAAGAGACGTTTTGGCTTTTATAAGGTTATCTTCAAAGTTTTGAAAGCCGCCTGTACATTAAAGAGAATACAATCTTAACAGACCAGTCGCTGTAACTGGTTTTATCTTCTTACCTGGACGAAGACTTTCTGGAGCAGTGCCCTGCGGTCAGCCAGGGGCACCTCCGGCTGGATGTGGCCTTGCCCCGGTGTTTTCTCCTGGCTGGGTGGCGGCGGCGGCGGGGGCTGTGGCGTGGGGCCGACGGGGGCCTCGCCCATGTGGGGCAGGTCGAAAAACAAGTAGAGGCATTTGACCAGAGTGGACGGAACAGACATGGTCGTCATGCAGTCCACGGTTTTCTGTTAAGGAGCAGATAAAAGTAACAAGTTAAAAAAAAATCTTTACTCAGCTGTTTGTGTATCTGAGTCCGTGTGAGGCGAAGGACTGGACAAACAAAAACAGGTAAAATGTTGATTTTAGACTGACTCGGCTAAATGGGTATTTTTGTCGAGTTATGAGTCACGGCAGAGTTCCTGTGAGGGAAAGACGGGTAGGAGCTGTTTTAATGGCCTGAAGTGTGTGTTTGTGTGTTTAAACAGCTATACTCTGCATGTGTGTGTGTGTGTGCTTTGATAACAAAGGAAAGAGGTGTAGAAAGAGATGGGGTTTGTGCTCGCTGAGGCGAATGATTCAGATAATGAAACACTGCCTCNCACGGTTTTCTGTTAAGGAGCAGATAAAAATAACAAGTTAAAAAAAAATCTTTACTCAGAGACACACATACACAACTCACAGCAGCTCAACTACTTCACTTTCCCTCTCACTCACACACATGAAATCCCATATACAACAATAAAACACACACACACACTCAAATTCACTCCTCTCAGCTGATCGATGGGGAGGATAAAAGAGGGAGGTGCAGACAGAAGCAGCACCTGTGGTACATCCGACCAAAGAGGTGTGCAGCCTTAAGCTCGGAGAGTCAATCAGAAAGAAAATCAAGCAGAAAAATCCAGAGCGTGACGGGCATCTCATAAAAAAAAGAAAAAGCTACAAACAAACCTGTCGTTTTATTTTCTGAGGGAAGAAAAAGCAGTAGTGGAGGATGAGGGGGAGCGAGGTGACGTCAGGTTAATGGGGGGGGACTGCATGAAGAGTCCTTGGTTTTACAGTCTGACACCAAAGAAAGAAAAGAAATCAATAGAAGCTCGTCTCTTCTGGAACAGGATGGAAGGTTATCACCTTCCTCCTTTTACTTTATATGTTCTGTGAATACGAGTCGATGCCTTGGGTCGGAACTTTTAATGGACAAGGCTGACATTTAAAGATAAGATCAACTTTAATAATCCAGAAGGGAAATTTTGCAATGGCTGCTCATGCACATCATAAAAACCGTCAGACATTAAATAAATACAGTAAATACAATCGCCAAAATAAAAAAAAATCTAACAACAAAACTTCATATGAAGTCTGCCTTAGTCTGTTTCAGTCAAGAGACTAATAATTCTATATTATTATATTATAGAATATAATAAATACCCCCTGCTTTATATTAGATCTACATTAAATGGAACAATGCACATAAAAAGGAGTATGATTTAATAAGCTTTTTTACTTTTTAATATTTTATTTTTTGGCTCTAGTGGTCTCTACTTTAACACTAGATGAACAGGAAAGGAGAGAGCAGGGAACGACCTGCAGCAAAGGTCCCAGGCTGGTCCTCGAACCGGCTGCACCGAGGAGCTGCAGCTTCTGTAGAGCTACACACCACCAACTTCTTTTCATCCCTATTATTTAACATGTAGGTCACTTTTTTCCATTATTTCTATTATTTATTTGTTGTTAAATCTGATTGACTGTTTTAACCATTTGTTAAAATAAACTATATCAATCAATAAATCTTATTTTAACTGGGAAGCCTGTTTATTTCCTATTTAAATGGAGCCATATTTGTAAGGAAAATGTATTTGTGGGATAAGCAGGTCCCATAAAGAACTGGCCCAGTCTTATTCTACTATTGACTCTTGTTTTAAGCCTACGTTACACCAGTCGCTGCTCATCCGGCACCTGAAAGGAAAAACTAAATTAAAAATCTAAAAATTTGGTCTAGATCATGTCCTAAACACTACAGGCTGCAATAAAACTGGAAAACCAAACTGGGCTGGAGGCAACAGAGGCGTAACATCGAGACTTGTTTAGTGTTTCTGCAAAAACCACTTAGAAAAATGTCAATTTAATTAAAAAATACATGAACAACCCATCCATCCATTTCTATAACCTGTCTATCCCATGCAAAGTCATGGTGAAGCTGGAGCATTTCCCAGCTGGCACTGGGCGATAAGCACAGTACACTATGGAAAGGTCACCAGTCCATCTCAAGGTCCAATGAAATATCCTCCATTTAATTTCCTGCCAGTATAACATATACATACATACCGTATGTACACTTCTGGTTGTAAAAGGAATAAAGCACAGAAAGGCAGCGTGAGGAGAGGGTTCGTCTCATGTCTGGACGGAGGAGTGTTCAACTGAACAACAGTGAATTTCTCTGTGCAGCAGAGCAGGAAAGGCAGCCAGGCAGCTGACAGCAACCTTCCCCACAAAACCCTGTGAAGGAATCCAGTCTGGAAAGTTCAAAAGAAGTCTGCTGGCCACAAAAACAACAGCTCAGTGTCCAACCTTTGCAGCTCCGTGCACTCAAACGGCAGGAAGCTGCTGTGTTACGACGCTGGTGTATGCCGAGCAGACGCGCAACCGAAAAATCACAATCTTGACTTGATGTTATTGTTTGAAAATGTTCAAAATGCCAATAAAGCTGTTCGTGGGAAATGTTGAGTCATCAGTGAAGAAATTTAGACCCTCCTACAGTCCAAAACATCTGATGACATCATGACATGACAACAAGCAGGCGATCACAGTTCAGAAAACTTGGGAAATGTTTGCTAAGTTTATAAGAAAAAGATATTACAAAGTACTTTCTGTGCTGTTCTGTCAGCAACTTAACATGGTTTTCTTTTCAATCCTAAAATCTTTACTTTGGTTATGAACTAAAACTTTGACCTGAATGTAAAAAACTGATGTCAATCGATGTAAAACCCCCAAATATTAAAACCACATCATTTGTTTTTTAGTAATGCGGTTGAGGTGGGAAACACTGAGGCTGTTTACATGCACACCAACAATCTGATCATTACCTGATTTCTGGAGCTGTCAGATAATTCAAGTGTTCATGTAAACAGCTAAATCTGATATCCTGCTATTATCCAGAATCAAGCAGCTCTACTGGAAATACAAATTAAAAAACGCATGTCCCTATCTCTGCTCCATACATCTGAACAATGTTGCTGCAACTGAAAGCTGCATTTTCCAACCCACCTGTCCAGAGGAAGCCAACAGGTTGATGGTGGTCAGAAGCATCCAGCCACGACTCGCCTCCTCACTCTGGTTCACCTCCAGGAACTGGACTATGGCTCGACTGGCTGCCTCTGCAGAAGCAAACAGATGAACGTCCAGTCACGCAGATGCAGAGTGACATCTCTCTGATGTATGCAGGTGGCTTCCAGAACAACTACACAGATATAATCATCATAAAATAAAGCTCTGATGTGGGAACGAGTGTAGCTGGATTTTCTTAGATTGTGTCATCTGTAACCTTTAGAAATAAACATGCATTTAGAAATCCAGCCCACTAGTTGAAGAAACATTTAGATGCTCACTGCTTGGACCAAAATAAAACATTTTGTTCTGTGCTGCATCGTCATTAAAGAGCATGAGTCAAACTACTGACTCAGTCCACAGAGGCCTGGAGACCAGCTGGAGAAGACTGTAAAGGCACAAAACAGGAGCTGTTGTCTGCTTAAAAACAACACATCATATGTTCAGCCAGAGACCAGGGAGAGATGGAGAAACGCGATAAAGAAAGAGAAACCACAGACTTTCAGCTTTCTGTGTATATGAGTGTGTGTGTAGATGTGTGAGAGGAAATCCAGAGCAAAGAGATGCTGCTGGCTCACCTTTCAGGGGAGATTAAAGTCATCGCCTTGATCTTTTATTTAAGGTGAAAATGTTTGCATCAGTTAAATAAAACTATAAAAATTCCACATTTTAACCTCCCGTAAAGTACGACACATGCAGGCAATTAGGAGGAAACAAAAACCCACACATGAAGAGATACACACAGCCTGTTAGAAGACACCAAACAAATCTTACCTGTAGATTTATTTGAGGCTCTCCGTCTGATCTCGGTCACCATGAGTCGAGACACCTGGGTGGTGAACTGCAGCAGGTCAGAGAACTTCTCCGTCATGCTGCTGGGCGGAGCATTCCCGAACACCTGGAGCAAACAGACCACGCTGGTTTCAAATAAAGGCCGAATCGGACTAACGCTGCTGTCTGGAAGAGCACCAGGAACAGCGTCAGTGAAAGGATGGAGATTTTTTTTTTTTCTAAGATGATCTTATCTGAAAGTCAGGTTATAAGTCCAGCATCAGTTGCCATGGTGATGACCAGGTTCAAACAGAACCAATTTTCAAACATAATCCTGCTTCCAATCCTCTCTCCTTGTGAGAGCATCAAAAATCGCACTGAAAGGTTAAATAAAATCTTAAATCAGAGTGAAACTCACATTAAACAGCAGCGAGCACACATTTGTGGTAAAAATTAGTCGGTTAGGCCCTCGTTATTTTTTTTCTCCCCATTTTCGTTCTGACTACAAATCAGAAAATGATTCTGTTACACGTTCCTGCGTCACCGGGGGAGTTCTTATTTTTGTGTGACTGACTAACCTGCTCGCTGTTTCCTACTTAGCGATTGGCTGGAGGAACTCTGCTGGGGTTATCAAGCAAACAGGGGGCAGTGTACCAGCATTGCACAGCTGCAACTTCTCTTTGTTTAGCTGCTTAAGAGTTGAGCTGGGAGTCTTCGGTGGTCCCGTTTTCTGTTTTGGTTTCATAGGTCAGCTTTGGACTTTAGGTTAGCCGGACTTTTGGGGAGCAGCCCAGATCCTGTGGCTCATTGTGTGGCTGGTTTGTCCAGCTGCAGACTTGGATACAGGACGTACCAGTCCAGCTGTCAGAGGAAGCGGCTCTAAATGTAACTGAACAGTTTAGAAAGTTTTGCCAAATGTGTTTACACTTTAAGCTACTAGAGTTGTTAAAATTAAAATGAGAAATGACGAGTTTTGGCCTCTTACTAGTTAAGCTGGACCTTAATTTTAACTTTGTTCTTGTGTTTCATCATGTTTTTATTGTATTTGGTCATTGTTTTTATTGTTTTATTGTACAACATTTTGAGCGACTGGGGTTGCATTGAATGTGCTGCACAATTAAAATTTATCTTGATATTGACAAACATAACAGAATGCAGGAAAATGAAAAGAAAAACCTTTAAAAATGTCAACATCTAAGCAGCTTGGCATATTTCAAACACAGCAAGCAGGTCAATGATAAACTGCACTTCTTTCATAAACAGGCTCGTCATGTAAATCCGACGTGAAAGTGGGTCTGGCTGTCCTGCCTCTCCGGGACCTCTTTTTCAGTTCTGACATAAATTACGCCACCAGTGAGTGAATCACAGCCAGTGTTAGGTAATTACAAGTCAAGAGACCCTTGGTGAGCCACTCCAGTTTGAGAAGAACCCTCAACAAGGCCGCTGCTGCAAAACAAACAACAACTTAGAATAATCACTTCAACATGAAAAAAAATATTAGAAATGCTGACTTCACTCCACTGGACTCAGCTGGATCCGAAACTACTTGATTTTCATGCTGGTAAAAAAGAATTGATCATAATTTTTAGAAATAATCTTATTTATAGCTTCTCTGTATATTTGTTCATTATTGCTCTGTTTGTCAATCTGGTTCAGCCTGATTCAGATAATTAGTAAGTTCTCACTGATCCAACTCTTTCTAGTGGTACTTCATCAATGAAGACGTTACCTAAAGAAACACCTGGGAGTCTGTTAATTACGGTCCTCGGCAGTAACGCTTATGACAGAAATCTGGGTGTAATGTTGGCAAAAAGAAGCTTTATTCTTAACTCCTTAAGTTGCAGACGTACCGGTCCAGGTACATGACTATTAATCAACGACATTGCAGCCATGTGACCCCGTTTGATAAGGGGTTAAAAGCTTATATCAAAATAACTGGACTTCATTTGGAAGAACTTGCCTTCGATTCAAGCTCATACGATTATCATAACCTGAATCGTTAGCCAGTGGGTCCGGTACGGATCGGGATGCATTTTTTATTTTGTTTGTTTGATTTTCCACAGGCAAAAACTGGGAAGGGTACCAGAATATCCGAACCCAATCGTCCCACTGTTTTGGAACCCTTCTGTTGCAGTTCCAATTTTACNACTGGGAAGGGTACCAGAATATCCGACCCCAATCGTCCCACTGAATTTTATTGATCCAACCCAAAAAGATGGAGCTTGAGACGCTGTAATCCACTGACTGGTGGAAAGAACAAAGCAGGAACAGCTCCCGGTTTAGCTATACAGTGGGTTTCTTCTTGTTTAAAACCACAAAACAAGAAGAAATGTCCACCACTCTCCTTTGTTTCTGTCATGTTCTTTGTTATAATTTAAGGCAGGCGTTGGGTCGCTATGACACCACCATACGTAGCTGACGCGTCCATCGCTATCCAGCCGATACACCGCCTACCAGGTAAAGGTACGTTTGGCTGTGGAAATGCAACAGAGATTGGATTCACCGAACCAAACCACCCCGTACCGACCCAG
Source organism: Melanotaenia duboulayi (assembly GCA_026261665.1). Taxonomy (NCBI): domain Eukaryota; kingdom Metazoa; phylum Chordata; class Actinopteri; order Atheriniformes; family Melanotaeniidae; genus Melanotaenia; species Melanotaenia duboulayi. The sequence goes on from CM047985.1 coordinate 4,634,819, forward strand.
ACCTGCTGGGTTGTTTTAAAAAGTCAGATATGAACCAAACTACTAGTTACTAAGAATTATGTTGACCTAAATTCAAACAATCTGCTGCACCATCTTAGCTGTAGACATTTCTTTGGGAGCCAGGAATGTCTGAAATCAGGATCAGCAGCCTCCACATCCTCAGGTAAACTCTGGAGTCAGATGTCACTTGTAGACTGTTTGCTAGAAGCCCGGACTATGACAAAGAAATCAAGACATGAATGGAGCCTAACGCCACCATCACAATCCATACAGCCAAAAACCTGTTTCTGGTTTGGGGCGAAGATCAACATACTGTGGTTTTTTTCCCCACAATGCACAGTTCTAATGACGATAAAACACTCCAATCCAAAAACAAGCCAAATCTGTTTGATCAATTAAGTCAAAAGTGGTGTTGATTTGTTCTTATGAAACCTGGGATTTAAAAATAAAACATAAACTTTGTTTTATGTTAAAAATCTATGTGATTAATACAGCAGCAGCCTACAAACTCAAATAGGCTCCATGTGGAAAATTTACATGTAAAAACAGGGAAGAATAAAGAAAATTATGTTCGTATTATCAGTCCCAATAATTTTTTCTAATGGCATGGCATGTTAAAGTTATACATTAAAAAAAATAAAAAGCAGAAATTTATTTTCCAGGTTTTCTGAGCTCGTAGTTATACAGCTGCCATTTTGTTTTACAAGCTCGTATTAAAGCTTCTTCAGCTTCACTTTTGATGTAGACGCACAAAAACTCACAGAAAGGATGATAAAAAAAGAAAAGCTTCTTTTGAGTTTTTTGTCATTTATTATATGTTTTTAAGAAAAAAATCCCCCATATTGCCCAGTCCTACATTAAAACCAGTATAATTTTATCTAAAACAATATGTACCTTGATAATTTTAGTCATGACCTCCAGCATGAAATTATTAAATCCATTAACAAGAAAAATGAAAATAAATACCGTAAAAATGATTAAATAAAAAGCTGGAAATGAAAGCATGCCTCACTCATAAAAATGAGTATTTTAAAGTATATAGAAACTAAACACTTTAATGCTTTTAGTTCCTCACAGTTTTGTGATTAACATGCTGTAACATGAGCCGGCCTCATGCAGCCTGAGCGGGAGCGAGCCGGTTGATCTTTATCTGTTCATGTTTGGATGTGATGCGTGACTTACTCTGTTAAATACAGGAAGCATCATGTAGAGCTTCTCCTCCTGCTCCTTCTGGGTCATGTGGCGTGGAGGGTGGCAGAGTTCTGAGAAGAGGCGCCGCAGGTGCATCAGGCCGAGCGCGTTGTCCTGAGGGCTGCACTCCTCCTGCCTCGGCCGCCCCATGATCCTTTTCACCATGTTCATCTTGAGCGGCTTTGTCAGGGCAAAGGCAGCCCTGCAGAGAGGAGAGAGAAGGTTTAACGTCTCACACCAACTCAGAACAGCTACGAGACTTTTATTATGTTTAAACACTGAATAACTTCTGATTTCTATAGCCAAGTAAAACAAAGCAATGGTAGAGAAAATAGGCAGAAATAAAGCTGGTCATTTTGGCCGTACATGACAGAAAACATGCGGTCTTCAGGGATGAATTTGGCCTAGGTGGAAATGCACATCCACAGCTGAAAACTCACCATTACCTGAAAGATGATGTGTGCATGTGTTGTTGTATTCAGTCTAACAAACCCAGAGCCGTGTGGTCACAGTAGTGGATCATTTCTGACAGCAGAGTGAAAGAACTAAGTCACATCAGGCGACTTCATCTGCACCGACAGGGATCTACTCCATGTTTTAGCTGTTTACATTTACTGTTTTATAAAAGGTAAACCAAACTGTTGATGGAAACCTGTGTGTTGAGGCTGGAATCACCATTTTACACCAGTAAAAACAAAGCTTTAGGCAGCATTCATGTATGTAGTTTATCAGGTCCACCTGTTTGACTAATCAGCCAATCACACGGCAGCAACTCAACACATAAAGTCATGTAGACATGATGAAGATGAATTTCCCAAATTTAACCTGAGCATCAGTGATGCCCTGCCGCATAGTTGTTGGTCTGAGTATTTACTGGGATTTTCACACACAATCTTCTCTAGGGTTTACAGAGAATGGTCTGAGCAGCAGTTGTCTGGTCAGAGGTCAGAGGAGAAGGGGCAGACTGGCTGGACATGATAGAAAGGCAAAAGAAAGTCTAATAATCGCTGGTTCCAACCAAGGTCTGCAGAAGAGCATCTTTGATCACACAACACGTCCAG
>CM047985.1:4637346-4648911 GCA_026261665.1 Melanotaenia duboulayi
AAATTTTATTTTCTTGTCCCACTTTGGGCACCTTAGTACCATCGTGGCCTGGTTTATCCAGCACAGCCTACCTGAGTATTGTTGCTGACCACAGTGGAGCATCTTCTGATGCTACTTCCAGCAGGATAATGCACCATGTCACAAAGTTTAAAAATCACCCCTTTGGGATGTGGTGGAACAGGAGATTCTCATCATGGATACAACCAACATCTGCAGCAACTGTGTGATGCTGTCATGTCAATATGGAGTAAAATCTCTGAGCAATGTTTCCAAAAACTTGATAAATATGTGACAAAGAATTGAGGCAGCTCTGAAGGAAAAAGGGGGTCCAACCCGTCACACTTCATAGCTGGAAGGAAATAAAGCTGAGCCTGGTCATATTAGTCTTTAAATACAGCAACTTCCCGGCCTGCTGAACAGCTGATGAAGTAAAAAGAACTGTGGACGATATGAGATCTATTGATCTGAACAGTCTGTGCTGAGGCCCAGACTACTTTCACTTCTACTTACTTTTGAGGTTAAATAATGCATACAATGCACAGATAAATGTGAACAACTGATATTAAATGTATTCTGTTACCCTGAGAATGGCTGATATTCAGCATATTTGGTAGTATTTTCCATACGCCAAATTCTCTACAGACTATTTTAGCTGGTTGCTAGGAGATGTCATAGCAACCAGAGAGCTTACATACATACATACATCACAGATGAACATCCGGTGATAAAAACAGAAACAACAGGCTGGCAGAGTGCACCAAAATGCACTAAAATAAATTCTTCCTTTTAGCATTCACACACAACCTTCCTCATGGGGACACAAAAAAGGTGGATGTAGGAAAGAAAAGCACTTTCCTTTTATCTTTCCCCACATTTCAACATGATGAGCTAATAAGGGTGCACCAGAAAAATAAAAGAGGGAAAAAAAGCCTCTGAACTTCCCTCTTCTCACATTTCTCCGTCATATATACCTGCTCTCGAGTTGCAGGTTAATGTTGGGTTTAAATGTGACTAAAAATGACTGAAAGTTAAGTCCTCAAAAAGTCTGCAGGTCCCGTAGATGTTAAACAATATGAGAGCAGATCTCCTTGCTCTCCATGTCTCTAATGAACTACAGACCAATCGCTCACCTTTCCTTTCTAATCTCTGCATTACAGATATCATTTATAAATAAAATCAGTATTTTAACAGCTTTCAGTCTGGATTTAGAGCATGTGCATTTTTATTTTTTTTATTTTAAATATTTAAATATTTATATATTCATATTCATTTACACACACGTTACAACTTCCAGATCACAATAGATGTAGAAAATCACAAAACATTTAAATACAGCATCATTTTTCAAGATCTAAAAGTTATTTAATTTAAATGTACATACGTGTAAATTTCCACATTCCACCTGAACGGACTCACCTCATAATACAAACCAAAGTCTGATCTATTAGGTAAGAAAGATACAAAATATAGGACAAGTTATTCCCTTTGTATCTCCTCACGTACCCCCTGGAGTGTCTCCAAGTGTCCTGAGGGGTACGTTTGAGAATCACTGTTCTAGAGCCAGCTTTCCTGGCCCGGAGCAAAACCGGCTTGGATCAGGCACTGGAACTGCCTCAGTGGAAAACAAGGATGCCTGACCTAAAGCGGGATTCACACAGATGAGATGCTCACTGGATGTGGAAATGTCAGACATATCATCAGTCAGTGCTGCTGCTTGAAAGGTTGGCTTGTTCTCGGCTTACTGTCAGCTGTGCTAGCAAAGCCAACAACAGACCCACAACTGAATCCAGAACTGAACACAAGACGCCCCACCTTCACACGGAAATGACAAGCGAGAACGTTGAACAAATATGAGTGAAACTTGCTTTATCACAGAACCGGACAAATCAAGAAATGCCTCAATATCGTTTCCAAAACGGTTAGTTCATTAGCAAATACTTTAATATCAGCGTAAGATGGAATAAATATGGTGTTGAGCTGCATGGGGTCATTCGTTTAACGGTGTAAATCAAAAGTTTTATCATATATTTCAGTAGAAAATGATTTGATGTTTGCTGATATCACAATTTCTAAAACTTTGATTTCAATTTAATTCATATAAGAAGCCAGATAATGTCACAGCTCATTTCACATAATCATCTCCATTCATGTTTTCATGTTAAATCACAAAATGAAGCTAAAATGTAATTATAATTTTATTCCTGGGCTCAATCAGACATTTAAATAAAAAATATTTTGACAATAAGCACTCACAGACCTCCGTTAAGCCACTGTCTTTTGTTGCTAATGATTGTGAGTTAGAAGCTTTAATGGCAAAGTTACCCCCGTAGTAAAGAATCAGTTCCTGGATCCAGACAGTGATCCGCATCACCCCTAAATTCTAACCACTTGTTCCTTACTCCATTTCTGAGTTTTACTTATTTGTTGACAGTGTAAGGTAAAATCTTCAGGCTGACATTGTTGAGAGAAACACTGTTAAAAGTGATGAGACAGATGCAAGCTAAAACAGAGTGCTTTTTCTAATGAAGCGCTCCCGAGCTCCTCATCGAGATGTTTTATGCCTGAGAAAAGCACAACGTGGATGCACTCCTCAAATCTGAATTCAGACCAACCAGCCTCAGGGTAAGAGCCCCCTCAGTAAACACATTTACTCTCGGCAGGCTTCTCTGTATGTTGGCACCGTCCTGCTAATACTGGTGCATTACATGGGCATTTTATACAACGTGACTCATGGCAAAAATCATTAACCATCAAAGTCTGCTCTTGTTCTCGTGTCATAGATACAGTTTATTTGCTCTTTTGGCTAAAATAATTGTTTCCAATAAACAGCATGTGCTCCCTGTCATTGACAGTCAATCAGTTTATGCAGAGATAATTCATTTATTTGATCTTATTATCAAGTAATCTGATTACATTGAGACATTTATGGATCTGACCTTTTTTTCTACTATTAAAATTAAGAGATAATATTCAGATTCCTTTTATACATAATAGAGTCTTCACATGGAAAACCCATTATAATGGTTACTCAATAACATTTCCGATAAAACCACCAACAGTTTCCAATGCAACGCTCGTTTCATGTCTGTTATGTCTTCAGCTTGTTCAATGCTAATAATTAATAAAAGAGGAAAGATAACTTGTTCCTGGAGGTCTGCCCTTTTTGAGTCCTATCACGTTGGTGTGCTTAACCAGGACTGGGACCGAGACTACTTTCTGCTCATCACGCCGTACTTTAACGACTGTCAATAAGAAGAAGATGGCAAGAACGTGAAGAGCAGGATAATAAAAAAGACAGATAAAGAAGCTCCAGATAGATTTGCACAAGGCAAGGCAAATTTATTTGTATAGCACATTCCATGTACAAGACAATTCAAAGTGCTGATACCGATATTAGCATCAGAAACACTCACCAATCATCCTAAAAGTAAGAGGATCGGGATCAGCTAGTATTTCTGTCTAAACAGAATCATCTGGACACAGAATCAACCCCAACACACACAGACACAGAAGTTACGTAATCTTGCGTGAATGCTGTTTTGAGTTGGCAGGCTGAGAAGCAGCTGCACGCGAGTCAATGTTGTGCTAACATTTAGCATTAGCGGTATGTTAGCATTTGGTGTCATTCCTTGTTAAAAATCCCACTAGCAAACCAGAGTTGTGCTTCATATGCAGGGCTGAAGTGTTCAGAGGCGGCGCAAAAGCTGATTAATGCAACACCAGCAAAAAGCACAAGCAGTTTACTGCCTTAAAAGAAAAGCGCAATGAACGGCAGCAACAACACTAACAATGCTTTTAAAATCATAAGAAATTTGCAAAAGAAAGCCATAAAGTTTTAGTATATTTTGTCATGGATAACAACACCTTTCTGTCATAAACAACGTTCCCTCCAAGTCCAATTCCAAGATTTGTTTTTAATAGCATGGCTCCAGACTAACGTTTTTAAGAGGAGCACAGTGGCCTGTAACGTAAATTTTAAGAGCGCAAGCAGAAAATTTAGGGATGCACAATGAAATCACCTTACACAGCAAATATTCACATTTCCTCTCATTTTCACTGTATTAGTGATAAATGAATAAATTCAGAAATTACAATGTTTATAATTCACTTGGTTTTTTTTCTTTTTTTGTGCAGTAGTTGACAAAACATAAAAAACAAATCTTACTGACCGCACTAATGCAAAACAAGTAGACACAGAACTTGTCAAATCAAATCAAATCAGATTTGATTTGATAATCAACAACTTTGCCACCATCATCCCCCACAAGGCATGATCTGACTGGTCCATGTAGTTCCTGGCTTAAACAGCTTCAGGGACTGATGCTGCTCTCCAGCCACTGTCCCAACTCCTCAGTAAGAAAAGTAGCTATTAGCCGTCGCTAATTAGCGCAATCAGCCTAGTACATATGGTTGTAATGGATGCTGCCATAAAGAGGGATGTAGTGGGAAAGGCAAAAATTCAGAAACAGACAATCTAAAAATGTCCAGAACAGCAAAAAATAAATAAAATAAAATAATAATTCTTTATTTTTTAGTTCAGTTTTTAAGTGTATTTTGTTTTTTAATTAGTAGTCTGGAACATGTCATAACACTTTTAACTTTTTAAATATTTTTGTCCGCAGTCTTCATTTAATAGACATTACTGTGACAGTAAGCCAGCGCAGCATCATTAACAGCTAGATTTGTCCCTAGTTTTTTTTTTTTTAATTGCTGGAGGGGTCTGAAAACAAATTCGCTAAGTATGTAACACTGAGGAATAATAAATTCCTCTAAGACCCGCCTCTTTCCACACATAAGCCAATCACAGTGGTCGTTCGTCCCCCCTCACCAGCACATTGGCTGTCGTCTTCGTTGGTGTTCGTCTCCTTTTCTCGTATTGAAGTTAGTTTGAGTCGGCGAACCAGAGGCTAATTTTAACATTACTCTGAACTTCTGGGCTGAAGGGAGGAGCAGAAATTTGTTGGCGACAAAATAAATTCAGTTATAACTACTACAAGAAAAAGACTGGAAAATGTATTGGTCGCCGTTGCGCGAGTAGATGAAAAATTCACTCGCACTGTCTCACATTTTAGTCGCAAAATGCGACTATTTGGTCACAGTCTGGAGCCCTGAATAGAAATTCTTTCATTTGCATTTATCTACTCAATAATTTAAAATTATTCTGTGGCAATTATTGTTTTCATGTGTTAATGTTGTATAGTTTAACCAATGCTAGGCCACTGGATTATATTAACAACAATATTATGCACCAAGGTCTATAATAAACAGAATTTATTTAAATACTAGACCTCTATAAAACAATACAAATATGGGATCGGTACTTGGTATCAGCAGATACCTAAACTCCAGGTATCGTATCGGACATAGAAAGAAACCAGAATTGGAACATCTATAAATTTAACCACAGACAGGTTGGATGTTGTTAAGTCTCAAACACATTTAAAACACATGATGGAAATCAAAGGAGACAAGCCCTGAAAGGCTGAGGGTTGGACATTTATAAAACGGCCTGTATCTGGCAGCAACATCCTCCTCAGTTCGGCTCATGTGAAGCAGCAGCTCTGCCTGTCTGAGATAAGGAAGCACAACAAGCGCCTCAGTTTGCAGTTTATACCTCCAAAACAACAAGATTAAACCTTGGCTGCTGCAGCGACTGACAAAAGTCTCAACTTGACACAGAAGCTTTGTTTGCAGTTCGCAGACTTGAAGGAGCACTTGTAAACTCTTACTAATGTTATCCTCTTCACTACGTTGAAGTAAACAGATCTTGGAATAGATAACTCTGAACATTAAAGGCTGCTTTACTTTCACGTCTTTGTTTCAGAAATAGTGTCTGTGAAGTAGGGATGTCGTGATTACTTCATTTCACTACTGACTGGTATTAAACATGATTAATTCATTTTTAAAGATAAATTAAATGTTGTTTTTAATAAAGGATTATGTCTGAACCACATCAGCGGATCAGTGCAACTTCTGCACAACAAAAACGAACACTTTGCTGTTTGGGTGTTTAGTTGTTCTGAGTGAGTTGCAGGAGAAGCGTGTTGGAGTGGAAAAGAGTTATTCCCTATAAAAAGTTGTTAACAAACACATTATTTTGTGTTTATTAGTAAGACTGTATTCTGTCATTTTTAATGTTTACCTGACATGAAATTAAAAGTTATCGTGTCGTCTGCAACTGTCATTGTTTACATTCAGGTTTTATTTACAGCGTAATGTGACGAGTGCAACGGTCCATAGAAGAAACTGGCTTTTATTTATTTATTTTCAGTGTTCCAGTATTATTCATATTTAAAACAACAGTTATTCTGCTGAAGCACAGCTGGAAGTCAGAGCTAGCTGGATTTTTTTTCCGTGTTTTAAATTGAGGTGGGAATCTTTTGGCACATCCTGATTTAATTACGATTCGGATGGCCGCGATGCACAACGATTATTGATGCATCCTGTTTTCCTGTGTGACAACTTGACTACGTTCCAAGTGGAAACATGTAACATGGTTTCTCATGTTGTTGTGACAAACGACAAAAAGAAAACAGGTTCATCTGTTGGTTAATGCAGGACAACTTCGGTTTCCACCACATCAGGGCGAAACATGGAGCTGCATCGGATCCTGGCGCTTATGGGTTGATTGTATTTCTATTATAACTTTTACTGCGTTCTTCTACATGAGACATTTCTCCCGCCTATCCTCTGATACATTTGTTTGCTCGTATTTAGCCACAGTGCGCCGCGTTGAACCCACAATGCCCTTTGCTTCGTAGTCGGCTTCCTGCATTTGGTTTGCTAACCGAGAGCTACGTTTGTAGGCGGACTAAAGTTTGCTTCTTTAAACCACATCAGAGTGCATTTGTGGATTCACGCCTCTTCAAATCAAGTGGACTTTCCAAGCAAACAAAGCTGTTCACAGAAGCTGTAGTACTTCCACATGCTAGCTTTTAATGTGAAAGGTTAGCTTTAACGCTTAGCCATCAACCGTTAGGTGCGCGTCAGAGACAGGATGCTGCACTTCATTGCGCTCCTTAACGTTGGTTTAATAATTAACCCTTAAAGAATCGAGTCTTTTAACATTTGAACGTCAATTTTGAATTCTCCGCATGTGCATCACGATGCATCTGAAAGACTACTTTACCCCACCCTTGGTTTCTAAATTCTTTACTGAGGATCAAAAGAAATGTTAAAAAACATTTTTTATAATGTAGTTTCCTGAAAGAAAAGCTCTGAGAGAAGTCCAGAGTAAATTTGTAGGATTTATTTATGTTTTACACAGAGGAGGTGATGTTTGGTTACTGAGCTGAAATAATATTTTGTTGTTAGCATCAAAAGACAGAGACAAAGAAAAGTGTTTGTGTGATTTTATACATTTTTAGCCTCGTTAAATGAACATATAATAATCATGATCATTTTAAAATGAAATGAAATTAAAACTAGCAACATGGTGCAGGAATATCTGAAGCATGGTTGACTCATCTGCAGCTATTTCAACAGCAAACCTTGAGATGGGAAATGACAAGGTGGCGCCTGATCACTGAAAGATCTATCTCTTTTTTAATCCCAGTCAGGTCTAAACAGGAGAAACCACTTTTGTTCAGGCTCCTGAAAATCTTCTGGCTACAGTCATATTTATGATTATATCTGGCTGACAGCTGCTTTTCTATTTAAAGTTGCAGCTGATGCTTGTCCAAGAAGGATTACGTTTACAAAGGTTGGAGCAGGTTAACTGCTATTATTACATACCATAACACCAAGATGATAAGAGACATATTCTCACTGAAGTTTACATCAACCTGGACCTTCACTGATATGTCTGGCAGTGTATTTTATGGTCTACCAGCTACTAAGTTAACCTCTAATAGAAGTACTGTCCTTGTTTACACACTAAACGTTTTGACTGCTTCACTTAAATATGTTGAAATTTATTATTGTTTTTATTGTGATGTGAAAACTTAAGTGAAAGCCACTGGTTTAATTTTAAGAATGGGAGACAGATGAGGAAGAAAGCTGAATTCATGCAAATGGATTGCATGAAGGAGTATTTAGGTTAACATATACAGATACATGAGTTAATCCTGTGTAAGTGGAGGAAAATGGCCATACAGGGAAATTAATATAAGCAGTATAACAAACTTAGAAGTCTATCCTTTTAATGAACATTGGTGGAGGATCAGAGACAGAAAGGAGGAAAACGTTGTTTGTCATTTCCTATATTCACTTCTCTGCACCTCTGGTATTAAAAAAAAAGGGGGGGGGGGCTTAGTCTTGGAAATGTGATATGTTAGTTTTCTGTGTTAATGCCTTTTACAAAGAAAATAAAAATAAACCTGGTGTATAAAGATGGATATCCTCTTTCTTTTTCATTTGGCTTCTTTTTACATGAAATATTTTAAGTTAAATTTCACATTCAGATGAAAATCTGTTTAAATCATTCAGATAGTGACTGAAAATAGTTTTCTTTATGAATATCAGAAACTGTAACTGACCTAGAAAACTGTAATGGATCCATCTGTATTAAAACCCTCTTTTTAAAAAACAGACTATAAAAAACAGTCGTCATTAACAAGTTTTAAATTTTATCTGTACAATCAAAATGAAGACAGAGAGGCTGACAGGAAAGTACAGCCGGAGCTGCCATCCACCCACACTGTCATCACTTCTCCGTGCCGTTAGTATCCTTCCTCTTTATTTCATGGCACATAATATGTTTGACTTAAACTTCCATTTTACATTTTACTAACACTGAACAAATAAAACCAAACTCTCCACTCAAACAGACGGGCAGACTTTGGCTGTTCTATAACAACAGAGGTCACCAAAGCTTTGAGAAAAAGCCACAGATCTGTAAATACATTGGGCCAAGCCAGCGTACCAGCAGTGGGGTTATACAGTGATCTAGAAGCAGCCCAGTAGCATCAGCAGAAAAGCCGAACTCCAGCTGCTGGCTACAACGGAAACTCCGGCTGACGCCACAGACGTGTCTGTTGAAAACCTGCCAACTGAGAAGAAAATCTTGCAAGATGTCAGAAACTAGGAACCCAAACATAGAAGTGGTTGGCTTGTGGCGGGTTTAAAAATATACGAGTTCCTGAGTCACTGTTTGAAGCTGCGACACTCGCTGTGGAAAAAGCACAGGAATGTGCAAAACTCAGGATTTGACTTGTTTGCTTTTAAATGACTTTAGCAAACACAGACATCTGTAGCCTGTAAGATCATTACTAATGTTTCTGAAATGGTGCAAGATAAACACACTGGACAGCTGATTTGGTACACAAGGTTGGACCACCTTGTCCTTAAGAACTGAATTATCCTTCATGGCAAAGATTCAATAAGATGTTGGAAATATAACTTGGAGATTTTGGTACATATTGGCATGATCATGTATTGTTGCTGACATGGTCAGGCAGCCTATGGGGTTTAAACCATGCAACATTAGTACCAAGGAGTCAAAAGTGGGCCATGAAAACATCCCCCACACCATGACACCACCAGCAGCCTGAACTGCTGGTCCAAGGCAGGATGGATACATTTTTTCATGATGTTTCCACCAAATTCTGAGCCTAACATCTGGATGTGGAGCTGAAATGGAGACTCATCAGACCAGCAACGTTTCTCCATCTTCTATTGTCCAGTGTTTGTGAGTGTGTGTGAATTGTAGCCTCAGTTTCCTGTTCTTAGCTGGCAGGAGGCACCAGCTGTGGTCTTCTGCTGAAGTTTATTTTACTATCTATAATTACTCAATTAATATCTTATATATTTTTTATTTAGTTATTTTATATTAAAATATACATCTTATTTTATTATTTAGGTTATTTTTACTTTGCACCAGCTCACAAGGAAAGTAATCTAAGGTTCCCTTTCCTCTAGAACAGGTTTGCATTTTACATATAATTACGTACGTACATCCACACCAGCCCTTCTGAATCAAATCCTAGTTTGTTTGCTTGGAAAGTGTGGTTACTTTGGGTAGGGGTGAATGTGCAACAGATCTCTGATATGCATCAAAAAAGCAAATTCCACCTAAAATTAGAAGTCAACTAAATCCAGGAAGCAGACTACAACTTCTGTGGTGGAAAGTGAAGTTGCCCAGCATTGTTCGTCTTGTCTTCTCCTTAAAGCAGCACCGCCTCAGGTGAGGAGGGGAATGCATTATGTAAAAGGTATGCAGTATGAAAGCCAACTCTAACCGACTGTCTTCTTCATTCTGGTGCTCAGTTTTAACTTCAACAAGTCCTTTTGAGCATGTCTACATGACAAAAAGCACTGAATTGCTGCCACGTGATTGGTTGATTAGATAGTTTTTCTTTAAACAGTTGAACAGGTGTCATTATCCTGACAAGACTTACTCTGAGATTTTTAAAAAGGGCATAAATATTTTAAATTTTGGATTAAAAAGAAAACAAAAATAAACCTTAATTTGTAGTTCTGCTGAACTGGCCCATCTATTTTTGTACCGTAATGCATCCCTGATGCAGATCAAAGCCAGCATTTATTTCTGAACAATGCTGACTGTTAGCACTGCTGTACAGGGCCCTATGTAACAGAGAGTCACTGAGGCAGACAAGAGTCGGAGCACAGCAGGGCCCGGACCACAAACTGGGGCAAACACATGTCATACGACCTAGCATAAGGCTGAGCTGCAAAATCAACAAAAAGGAAAGTCAGGGACAAATGTAGGATTAGAGCTCACTCCACCTACTTGTTAAGCAACGAGTGTCACAAAACCCATGAATCCATTTAGTTTATTCTGCATCGCATTCAAAACTAACTCTAGTCATTACCTGGAAGGCACTTTCTGTTCTGACTTTGTATAAATTTTAACATCATGTAATGTAAACAAAGGTTTAACTGCTCCAAATATGTGCAGCATTAAGTTATTTTCTAATAACCTATGTAGAACTGTTTATTTGAGTGTAACCTGAATTGCATGTGCAATAAACTCATGAGGATGTTAAATTAATGCCCATTCTCACTGAACCTTTAAAACTTGTTTCAATTAAAAATGTACTAAGAACCTCAACCCTTTTATATCCAGTCAACATCCAGACATTATTTTTTTCAGGACAGCCTCAGTTATCAAATTATGAGGCTAAAATGATGTAAAATGAATAGATATAGCACCATAAAGGCTAACCAAAACCCATGAAAACAATTTATTACTAACAAAACTTTGTAGAAATAACACACATATCAACAGTGACAAAACCTTTTCTCATCTGCACATCATTCTATCAAGTCTTGGCTTTCAGGAGAAAAAATATTGTTATTGAAACAAACACACAACAGAAACTATTTATATATTTACACTTTTCCTCGTTTCCAGTTATTCCTGCTACTATTTACCTGCTATCCTCACTAAACCAACTCTAACTCAGCTGCTTTTTGGCGCCACCATTCATCGGAAACGTCTTCTTGGCTTTATTCCAGCCATAAAATAGCTTTTCTTTTTCTTTTCAGACACACACAGAACTTTCTGCTCACTGGCTGATCTTTGGTTGCTCCTGGTTGGACATTAGCGTCAATTTAAAGCTTTCCAACTGGTGGAATGTTTGACAAGAAGTGGCTTCATCATCA
>CM047985.1:4722221-4735434 GCA_026261665.1 Melanotaenia duboulayi
CTCGAGGACCGACGTTGGCCACCCCTGCGATAGAATGTAGCCCGCACTTGAAACTTTTGCTTGAATTTATTGCATTTCTTAGTTTTACCACCAAGGGGGGCTACTGTTGAACAAGGCCGCTGCTCCACCAAAAGAAGGAGAATCAGAAAAAAATTACCACAGGTTACCAAACATTAAAAAAACATAAGAGACCGTGAGTGCAAAAAATTTCAGACACAGTGGGGAAAATAATTGTTTTTTCAAAGATTTAGAGGGAAACGTGTTTGATTTGCAGTGAAACTGTGGCAGTGATGAAAGAGTATAATGTACGACGACACTAAGAAACACAAACATGACACCTTCGTGTCCGACACTGGTGCTGAGCGAGAGCAGAAAGTGAAGCACATGGCAGCTATTCTGCAGAGTCAGCAACAGTAGTTTTTCCGGCTCTAATAAATGCAGGGAAATAGAATAGAATAGAATGCCTTTTATTGTCATTATACAAATGTACAACGAGATTAAGCCATCCCCAGTGTCAGTGCAAAGAGAGCAGTATAGAAGATAATAATAAATAAAAGATCTATGCTAGAAATGCTAGAATAGCCAGCGATGAAGTAGCTCAACTCATCGCCAGACATAGCAAGCCTTTTTCAGACGGGGACAACACAAAACAGCGCCTCGTTAAAGTCGCCGAAATAATGTGCCCGGAAAAAAATGCCGGACTTCAGCAATGTCAGCCTCCAGAAACACAGCTGTGCGACGCATCAAAGACTTGCCAGTCAACATTAACCACCAAGTGTTGGTTAAAACTTGTGCTTTTGATTTTTACTCCAATCTCTGTGTGTGTGTGTGTGTGTGTGTTATTTTTTCATAAATAACCGTGATATTAAGTAATCATTGTGGCGTTTAAATGGTTAAAATCCTGATAGTTATTTAATATTTAATAGTTGCAAGCGGGACTGAGACTTTGTTACAAACAATTGTACCTTTTGAACTAACACAGCCAAAATGCTGGCCACATGAAGAGAAAAACCTTCCCACAATGGATAAAAATGTCCATAGTGATCTATGAGGGCTAAAGAAAACACATGTTCTGCTCTTTTCACGCCAAATACAACAGCATTAAATTATCTGTCATTACTAGATTACAGCAGATCAGATAACTGGTTATCAAGAACAAAGAGGCTGATTGTGGCCAATGAAACGTTACTTCCCACGCATCAGCAGAAACCCCAGCTACAATATCAGCCAATTAAAAGCAGCCCTGCTCTGTGGAAGCAGGTTTCTTTCTTTTCTCCCAGTGCAGTGCCTGTCTGTACGAGAACCTCAACATTTCTTAAAGGTGAATTTAATATGGGGCACATCGAAAATCATCTGAATGATCTGTGTCCTCCCTCTGCAGCCAGCTGTAGGTCATTATCATAAATGCTATGAAGAGCAATTAAATTGCTTATTGAAAACACAGATGCATTTCTCCAGAGACTACAATTTAAAAATAATAAACTGGATATTCTTCCATTCATCAGAAAACTAGAGGATAAACAGTACATAATAAATAAATTCATTAAATGAGTAAGAAAAAGTAAAACCAGTGATTTTAATTTAAAAAAAACTATTTAAACAGAAGAAGAAAAATATTGACAGACTGATCATTTTTTGTTTTCCACAAGCATCTGCTTTATGGGTTCTTTGGGAAATTATTGCCACAGTTTTTGAGAAAAGGTTCGGGAAAATGACCCATTTATGAAGCACTGAGGAAAAGGAAAGCACAGCTGTAACAAAGGACATCCTCCCTCTTATATCATGAGGGCTGCACTTCCAGGAATAAATGTGAGCCTGGGAGGAGGGAAGGCACACCCGCACCAGGAAAAGACAAATGACACATCCAGAGGAGAGGGCAATTATGATGATGGATGGAGTCTGTGCCCAGTTTACTGAAACAATCCTGTGAATCTGTGCAATAAAAACAACTGCAGAAGACAGGTCTCTGTGTAGAAGTAGTGATAGCTAATACACTCAATTCAAAATGGAGATCAATGCCAATTTAAGTTGGCCTTTAGCAGAAGAGGCTCATTTATTGCTGAATCACTGATAGGGTTGTAACAATACATTAATGTACCTCGATTCAGTGGTCGGCTAGCCAATAACATGGATACAAATCATCATTCTGTTTGCTCTGACGGTGGACACGAAAAAAGTTGTAATTTATGATATCTGAAACCAAAGAGAAGCACTGGCGGAACAACCATAATTGAACAAACAAAAAAAGAAGCATTTAAAATAGGGCTAGGCGATGTATCAGATATACTAGATGTATCCCGAGAAGTTTTACGAGCTATATTTGAAATATCTATATCGTGCACGTGATTGTTTTCATAGTTTCATGAGGAAACTGTTCGGCTGTGCGTGTTTCCCGGTGGACATGAAGTTCTTAGTACACCGAAGCAGGAAACTCCTCCACCTGCTTCTCCTCCAGCTGCTCTGATCCTAAAACCGGATATTTTTGTCAATTTTGCAAGTGGTTGACTCTGCAATTGTTGTGATGTGGTGTGTTACAGACCCAGGCCTGAATGTATTTAAATTACTGTGTTCGGTTGCAACCAGGTGACTGGCCAGCTCTCTGGATTTCCTTAGCTTCCTTGTCCGCGATTGGCTGGCTCCGTCATCACCCACCTTCATTGTCTGTGACACCCTGTGATTGGCCCAATCGTCTGACATCCACCTAGAGCTCCACTATTTAACCAGCTGCAGGCAGTCATTCAGGGCAGATGTGGTCGTTCAGAGCAGCTTGAAGTCTCTGGACTTGTTGTGTTTTGCTGACCTGTGAATTAGGTTAATTTATTGTGTAAAGGCTTGGGAAAAGCCATAGATGGACTAATCTGGAATAGAATCAAACGCTGTTTTAAGCCTTTAGTCGAGCTTGTTTGGATTTCAGTTTCTTTGTCTTTTCCTGTCTTTATTGTTGTCACCCCTTTTCTCCTAGAAGGTTGTAACATAGTGCAACAAACAACAACAAAAAAAAATCTAGCAGATATTAGAAATTAGAAATAAACTTGATCTTCTAGGGTTGGTGGGAGTTGCTGTTGGGAGTTTGGGGCGCCCTTCTAATATAATGGTTGGAGAAACATGGGTTTTATTAAATGTTGGAGTGCAGGCCACTGGTTCAAAATAAAAAGTTTTTTGAAAGAGAAAGAACACAAAAATAAATTTTGCCGAGCTTGCTTAAATCCCGGTGTCTTTTTAATACAAGATAATGTTGAATTCTATGTTTACTCTGTGTTTTAGAGGAGATTAAAAAAAATAAAAATTGGGATGTATATTGTGTATTGGGATAATGCCAAAAAATATCAGGATATCATTTTAGGCCATATCGCCCAGTCCTAAGTTAAAACGGTGTGTCCCAGCCGAGCATGCTTAATTTATTTAAACCAGTAATGTCAAAGCAGTTAAATTAGGGTACATACACACCAGGACAGTCTCTACACTCGGTATGGTTGGAGACTCGGTTCAGTTGAAGGGTGCAACATTCTTCAAGACCGAGTCTGCGTTCACGCTGCACTACTCAAACTAATCTGACTTTTTAAATATCGTATTTCACTCCTCGCCAGAGGCGGTGCTGAATCAAGAATTACTGAAGGAGACGAGAAGCACAAGGAAGAGGAAAACTTGCTCATCTATTGGTTAATGCACAGCAACTCCTTTTTCTGCCACATCAGAGTAAAACATGGAGCTGCATAAGACCCTAGCGGTTTTGGGTTGACCATACTTCTACCAAGACGTTCCTCCCGGCCAGAGCCGCCTATCATTCCACATACACTTATGTTTTGGTTGTGTTTACCCTCAATGCACTTTGCTTTGTAGACCACCTCCTGTATTTGGCTCACTTAAAGCGGACCAAGACTTATTTAAAATAAATCAGGGTTAATTTGTGCATTCACAATTCATCAAATGAAGCAGACTTCCTGGACAAATGTGCAAGGATTCAGATAGAAAAGGCTGGTGTGAATGCGACCTTAAAATTAGCAAAAGTGAGCCCATTTAAATGCACGCCAAAAATCTGATCATTACCTGATTTCTGAAGTTATCAGATGATTCAAGTGATCATGTAGACAGCCCGATCGATATCCTTCATCAGATACTAGCAGTATTCTGATTGTGAGAAATTGGATTAACACACCTAGATTTCTCCATTTTACTATAATGTCTTTGTGCATGTAGGTTTTTATTTTGTTCATTTTTTTTACATCTGCGCTTAAACAAAAAAACTTCTGTCTTTTCAAAATTAAAAGACTGACGATGCAGTCTCAACGTGAGTGGAACACAAAAGAAAACATGATGGCGAACAGCAGCAGGAAATTGGAGTATAAAGTAAAGTATTCATGTCTAGTCTATTCTGCAGGCTTATTAGCTCTCACATTAGCAGCTTGTGCTAATACTAAGACAGTGGGCAGAAGCATGTTCAGCCAAAACCAAATGTTTGGAAAATAACAGGAACATACTGGATAATAAAATACTGGAAAAAGACAAGGGTTTTTTGAATATTAAATTTAAGAAGCGCATGTAAATGCATCATATCCAATTATTACAATTATCTGGTTATCGGATTTCACTGATGGTCATTTAAATCGCCTCAATGTACCAGGCTGTTTGCCAGTCGCCAGGAAAAATACAACAGAAGAATGCTTTACTGTAGCTAAAACACACACCACCAGAGACAACAACCAGCAAAAAGGTTTGTGTGGAACTCCTTCAAGGAAATCAACCAAAATAAGGTCCAGTGTAACCTCTGCCAGGTAAAGTTAGCATATCATTACCCTTCAAAAAAAAACTTCAATTTATCATAGCAAGTTCTTCTCTTAAAAAACTTACTGTTAAGAAGTGAAATAAAGCCAAATAACTTTAAATGCTTCTGGTATCTTTAAAATTGTGTCAGCAGGTGACTGAAGAACAATCGATAAGCATACAAGGCATATTTAACATGGCAGTAAGCTTTAATCTGCATGTCTGTGTCATAACAGTCATTTAACAGCTTGTTGGTTTTGGCTATCCCTCCCGATTCAGTGATTTTCAGCCACTGAGAAACAACAGAGCCGCACGAACTCATTTTTCCATTTATTCTCTGTTCAGACAGTCCCCGTGTCTCTCATCTCCAGCAGCACTGGTAGTGTCTGTAGCTGTCTGGCTCTTGTGTTATAGGCTATGTGTTCTCTCTCTGCTGAATGAATGGACCTTTTGTTTGTTGCATGCATTCACCACCACACAGTGCTCTCACATAAAATGAGAGGAAGTGCTGAAAAGAAGGAATACTGCCACTAAACAACCTGGAGGGCTTCTTGGGACTTCAGAGCTGCCCTGCATCACTGTTTACAACTCAATACATGACAGTCTGTTTAGCAGTTTCCTTTATCTAACCAGAGACAAATGTCACACAGATATATGGACAAGTGAAATAGAAAAACAACCAGGAAATGCCCCAGTGTCACAGCAGACTGAGCCGTGTATTTAGGCTGGAAATTTCCCACTAACTACAGCCAAGAGTTGGGAAAAAAACACACCACAACAAAACTGCATCTGTGTTCCCTAGAAGTTTGACTTCCATTTCCCATTCGCACCACCATCACAGTCATTCAAAGAGTCACTAGCAATCTCATCAATCGCATCTCCTTCATGTTTAAATTCAACAAATGACTGTAATACACTTTACAATAACATTTAAAAGAATTTATTTTGGGTGCTAAAAGCATAAAGACACATAGACTGAAATTGTTCATAATTCCTCTGCTTACTAAACTGCTTCAGTTTGTTTGTAATTTTAGCATATGACTCTGCATCCAGTACAGTACGCTGCCTCTCGCCTACTACCTTCTGGGACCGGCTCCAGCGACCCTGAATTGGAATAAGAGGTATAGAAACTGGATGGATGGGTTTTCTGCTGGAAATCAGGAACCCTTCCAGAAATTACCGTCTTACCTACTTTTTTTGTTCTTTGCTTCCTTTTCACTTACTGTTTCCTCTCACTCTTTTCCTCTTTCCCCAATCCAAGTCCAAAGACAAATCACTCTATTTCCATTATTTGTCCCAACCGCCCTCCAGTTTCACCAAATCCCTTTTCTCCTCTTTCTGTTTCGCTTTCATCCACTTTGTAAACTGCAGTGTAATACATCTCTCTTTTTACTCCTCTCACCTTCTCTAATTATCTCTGTTCCTCCCTCTTTCCATATCTTTCCCAAGTTCAACAAATCCGACAAAGATGACCTGTATATGATAGTCCGGACCATCTCACCATTCCACGGTGCTGTTGCTGTGGGAGGTTACACAGCCCCAGTCCCTGGAAGCGTGATGTTGGTGAACGATTCTGCAGTGCCAACATCACATTTTATCTGTGCCTTTAAAATCTTTCAGAAAAGCGTCTGAAGCATATGCCATTTTACCCATTTTCACTTAGAAACTATTTAAGAAGGGCATTATGGGTGTAGTGTTTAAAATAAAATATAAGGTTAGCATCTGAACAAACACTGTCCACAGATATGAGGTGATCTTATGCATGTAACATACGTGTCTTAAATGAAAATCCAACAGTATATTAATAATCAAACACTGACTGTAAATACCTTACATTTTCTTCCCACATAGAAACATCTTACAGAGCTTTTCTTTCTGTTAATGATGCCTTAGAGATGCTCTGGTTGCTCGGCTGGTGACTGGAAGCGGCTGCAGCTTGACCCTACATGACCGATGACTGGCAGATGAGAGACTGAGAAAAATCTGGTTAAAAAAAAAGCCATTAGATGCCACAGAGGCACAGCTACAGACACTGACATGTCTTCAGACTTAAAAGTTTGTAGGAGTGGACAGAATTCACTTCTTTTCCCACGTAGAGGCTCTAAAATTGACAGAAGCAATTCATAGATAAAAACAAAAAAAGACAAGATGAGTTGATATCGTTGTCTGCAGAGCATCTGTAGCACACTCATGTCAATGCTTAATTTCTTTGGAAAGAAAATCTGATTCATCAGACCTTCACAGAACTCAGTAACCAGAACTGACCATGAAAACTGCAATTGCTGCATCTCTAACCTCAGAAATAAGAGACTTCCACACCGTGATTCAGCTGAACTTTCCATCATCATGTAATTACCACAAATGTGTTAGCTCCACACAACAGCACCCTGAAAAGGCCCACAGTATATTGGGTTTCCCAGCAGCTCTCTGTGCTCTTTCACAGTCAGACTTATCAGCAAGAAATACAGAGCTGGCAAGGCAACATTAATCTGCTTCAGCAATAACACACACACACACACACGCAGCTCTCCAAAACAGTTGTCTGGGTGCCTTTAAATCAGTGAAGCACAGCTAGCAGCAAGACATGAAGGGAACAGAACTACCATTAATAGCTTGTGGGCAGAGCTGTGTGTGCATGTCTGTGTGTGATTCAAAGGTTAAAAAATAGAAGCTGTACATCCACCATACAGCTATTTCCCTTTAGGAAAAAGAAACAAGTTCCACTTGACCCAGAATTATTATTATTATTATATCTGAGTATTTACAGCAAAACAGCTGATTACACACCCAGTGGATGCATTTTTAATATTAGCAGAATTCTTCTTTAAATGTGCATCATATCAAAAGGTAAAACTACTTCTCACACACAACTGCTGAGTGTTAGGGTGCCAATCTCTTCAGCTAAATCTGAAGAAACGAAATAGTACTTGAACACATCACCAAGACTATATCCAAGACATCCAATCAGCAGCGACACTACGGATGTCAGGATTACAGATTTTCTTAATACAAAAGAATCACTGTCTTACAGTCATCATGACTATTAAGCGTCAATCAATTTCCCAGTAATATAAAATGAACACTCCTTATAGGTCTTTAAATTTTAGTTATGGTTGTTAAAATTAACATAATGCAAAGAGATTATTCTGTAGAATTAAAACATTATTTATTTTGCCAAATGAATGCATAAACAACTAAGCTATTAAGCCATAACAAAAATCTAAATTTGGAATAATCTCTGCTTTTTTACAGCAGGAATATAATCCATCATAAACCACTTTATTCTCCTTAATATACGAAGACTCTGACAGTTTTCAGGTCGAACATTTAGAGGATGGCTGCAGGATGATCCATATGGTATACCGAATAACTTGCAAGTTGCACCGATCTGCCGCTTTGGTTCAGATATGATCTTTTACTGAAACTGACCCTTTGAGGAATCCCCGCTATTAATTACTCTTGGTGGGCTGCACCGTGGTGTGGTGGTTAGCACTGCAGCCTCACACCAAGAAGGCGGGGCCTCGGCGGGGGGGGTTCGAACCTTTCTGTGTGGAGTTTGCATGTTCTCCCCGTAAATGCATGGGTGCGTGTTGCTGGGATAGGCTCCAGCTTACCCGCGACCCGTAATGAACTAAGTGGTACAGATAATGAATGAATAAGTAATTTTGGTATTTAATACTGCAAAAAAATGTGATTAAGTAATTGTGATATCTCTAGCGTGCACAAGATACAGCCCACCAAAATACAAGTCACTGTTAGCTGATCTGGAGTAATTTCACACGGGACCACATCACTGGAAAAGTGTTGCTTGTTTTCCCAAAATGTNTACAAGTCACTGTTAGCTGATCTGGAGTATTTTCACACGGGACCACATCAGTTGTCGATCAAGTGTTGCTTGTTTTCCCAAAATGAAGATCTCAAATGAGATGAACTTGTGTGTAACATGTTGAAGTAGCCATTAGCTCCGCGGAGTCACCTGCCAAGCAAAATGAGCACCATCATCAACAGATGGGACGCTCGTTCAGTTGAGCTGAACTGGCCGCGAAAGAAAGACGACAGAAGTCGAGACAATCTCCGATGCTGCCTTTAAAGTTCTCCGCAAATATCATTGAATTATGCACATGTACATTTATTTGTGCATTTTTTATCACAACTGTATGGCTGCCACTAAAAAGAAAAGGTAATGAGAAGCATGAAGGACAAAGCTTTCAAGCACAGCGCTTACGTGTATGGACTGGTCACATCCTGTGAGGTCTAAATATTTTAAAAAAAATAATAATTTCATATCAGTGAGAACAAAAGGGATCCTGATCCCTACCCTGAAGGGATCTAAGAATAGAGCCTTGAGTACTTTTACCAACTCTGGAAAGAGATGTTGCTCCAACATCATGGGGAGGTTCACGGCGAGGCCAAACCACAAAAAGCGCGGTGGTACATGTGGCCTCTCCTGGCTACAAAGATACACGGTCCAACTACATAATCAGCCACAAAGCCTGATGATCTGCAGCATCACTATAACACTGTGTAGAAGAACATTTGCAACTCAAGGATTTTAGAGATATTTGGCAACTTCTAGAGAGAGAAAAAAAGCCTCAGAAGTGTTGGCCAGCCTTAAAAGGTTCTCCAAAACAAACTAAACAAAGCATTTAGGTCAGTCTTTTTTCACCAAGAGCTGCAGCAGATAAAGAGTGTAAACTATTCAGGATAAACAGATAACACACAAAAGGACCTGCAGTGAGACATATCAAACACACAATGAAAATATGTGTGTGAAACTATGCACATCCGGCCTCTGTAGGCCCCCGCTTACATAACATGGAGAAACACAATCCAAGACTGGGAAGAACAGCTGAACGCTGAGAGGAAGCACGTTGCCTGACACACTGAATCATCCTTTGCTTTAGAAAGATTTTTGACTGCGATGCTGAGACACTAATCTTATAACGCCACAGTGATCAGCTCAGTGGTTGCAAGTCTATCCTGAGGACGCAGACAGATTCAGTACTGGAGAACCAAAACAAAAAAGAAGCTATGCCTCACACCTTGCTAGCATACTGCTCCTGTACACCACAGACAATATAAACAATGCTGCAAATTTACCAACATTTATTTAAAGAAACAAAAATGCAAAGACTGGTTTCCAATTCTCATTTGCGAAACTTTGCAGGTGTGAAAGATTAATGTAAAAAAATGATCAGTTTTATTGATGGAGATCATGTGCACACACATGACTGTTTTCTGGATGTAACTGATGGCTCAGAGGGTGTAACAAACGAGATAATCCGATGCCAACTAATCATTCTGGGATGAATGTGCATTCCATTACATCTCTATGATGGAGAGCACATTTTAAGGGCATAAAACCTTACATCTGGGCCATTTTTAGGGTTTACTTTCTGCTACTACCACAACCATATTACTGAACACAACAGAAAAATAAAATACTGTTTCATTTTGTACTTAAAAACAGGCAGTGACACAGTGCTGGTGGTAACTAATACTACGGTAATCTGGTTTCTGGCTCTGGAGACCAGATAACAAAGCATGCAAACAGGTTATGCAACAGGACAACCTGGCACTCTCTTCTCCCTCTGCTTTCCCCAAGATTCTTTGTTTGCTTTAAACAGCACAGCGTCAGGAAAGTAAGCAGACCACCTGTAGTTTTATCCAGCTGGACGGCTTAACATGAAACTTACAAAACACTGCAGAGACATTCAACTCTTGAATATTTCATTTTAACACATAGAAAACATCTAATGTTAATTTGTTTAAATGGCAGAGCTTACATGTCAATCCTACAGCATGACACTAGAGATATTTTTGTTGTTTAGGTCAACAAACTAATCTGCATCCACTCCATGTTGCATGTAATGCACCTGGAGGCAACAAAGACAGTTCATAAAGACAAAAACAGGAAAAATGTGCGGTCAGCCTAAAACATTCATTAAAGCAAAAGGAATATTGAAGCAAATGCATCGTCAGGAGTGGACTGACAGCAGTTGTTTCTTGTTTAAAATAGCCTTTACTGACTTCCTGATTGGCTAAAAAATAATCCTACAATGAGTTTGATGCATAACATATTTGCATGATCCTTCTTAGAATAAATCAAATTTTCAATTTCTGTAATTTGTACTTTGTTTTGCCTTTGTTGCTCATATCAAGTAAAACAATGGATATTACACCAGTTCCTGTTGAACAACGGAACAATGCCCCCATTAACAAAGACACTAAGATATTAGGGGTCTAATAATTAATTAATAAGAACTGAAACTCATTTTTACACTTAAATATGTATTTACATTAATAAAGAGGTCAAATTAAACGTACCATAAATAAATCACTGACCAAATCTGATATTTAAAATTTGGTTGGCTGAGGTTTTGTTAACAGTGAAGATAAAGTCAGAGGGATTCTGGTGCCAGAAATCAGTGTGGGTCCCACCATAACTACACTGCACCAGTTTACCTTAATTAATTTGCCTTAGAAAAAAAGAAAAATAGATTAACAGATTTGACATTTGGCAGTATGGTTCATTTGCTCCCAGTAAGGTCAATCTTTCTCCTTTTTTCTTTCACTATGCATTTCCTTCTCCACAAATTTTGACCATTTTCAGCCAGACAAATGAAAATCAAGCAAGCAAAAATGGCTGTAAATTAATGCAACATAATGTGAAAGTCTACACATTAAAAATAATAATTTAAACCAGATTTATATAATTAATTGCTTCTTGTGCTAGTCATACATAGAAATGATTAAATTCAAGTGATTCTCTGGTCTTTTAGTAAATAAACTTGGCACAAAAAATAATAAAAATAGTACTATTCCTTTGTTATAACAAAGCTTCTCTGCAATAAATCTTACATTATTGGAAAGCCTGTTTATTTCCCTTTTAAATGATGCTACATTTTTAAGGAAAATGCATTTGTGGGTGGAGCAGAGACTTGGCCTTCAATTTGGAGATGGTACTTTTAATTGTGTTACTTTGGATTACTCCAAATAATTCTGCAACTTGCAAAACATCAGCTTTAAGTTGCTCTGGCCTCTCCAGATCAGTCAAACACAGCTGTACTAGAGTCCATGCTTACAGGCATCAGGCACCTGATTGTCAACAAATTGAGTACCAGAAGCTCAAAAAAGGGCCAATAGCAGAATAAGCTGTTGATGCATGGGCAGAGACTATTAGGCAAGTTTTTCATGGGTGTAACCCACATACATAACTCTGCTGCTCATGCCACAAATACAGTTTCCTTAGAAATGTGGCTCCATTTGAAAAAGAAACTAAACAGGCTTTTCAATAATAAGATTTGTTGCCAAGATGCATGGTTTATTAATAGAAATGGTTCTTTACATTAATATTGTACGTTTAATCTGATAATTAGGTGTTAATAACTGAATCAAACCGCATCAAATATAAACATTTTAGACATTATATATGGGAAAGATACACAAACCTACAAGATAGTAATCAATGTTTTGCTCTCCTATAATAAAGCCTCCGTGTCTGCCATGATATACTGATATGGACTTTATTTGTTTCTTATTTGGTAAAAGGCACGTTCTAATTAAAAGATAAACATGAACTATTTCGATAGATAAGCTGCCTTTATACAAATAATGCTTACATTTTGTTCAGCTTTAGTAGAAGTGGTGCGTTCGCGTTCCTGACGCTGATTCTGTACTGCTGATGTTTCTAATGATGCGGGTCACACCGGAGGGGAGTGGGCCGCTCGAGAGACAACCTTGTGCTAATGTAGTTTCACACCAACGAACAATTTATCACGTATTCAGCAACATACCGTGTCAAAATCTAGACAGAAAACGGCGGAAACGTTGATGATGTGTCAAACCGCTACCACGCGCCTTCATTCCAAAACACATAACGCCACCAGCCAAGCTAGCTAGCGCCATCCATATGCTAAACATCATCAAAGGATTAAACGTTAAATGAAAAAAACACTCTGATGTGAGACAAAATATCCCCTGGAATTAAGCTGGTGTTGTTGTTTTTAGTCAGCTAGGGAATGGAGCATCGTTTGTTGTTGTTTTTGTTTTCTCCAACCTCCGTAGGGATAACGGTAAACGGAGCCCTTTCTCCGTTTCGCCCCAACGTTGTCGTCCAGCTCCGGTCAAATAGAATCGATATTTAGCGCTCTTACCTTGTCGCACGTTGCTGGCAGTCGTTTTCTTTTCGATTAAATGCATGTGTAGCGGTAGATGGCCAAAGCTGACGGGGCTGCTGGGCTTCACCGAGTGGTAATAATGATTTCTCTGGGAGAGGGAGAAAGACCGCAGGCAGACAGCGGCGAAGCATCGCCGGATGGGAGGGGCTCGAGCCGCACGTCAGCCTGAGGTCACCGTGGTCCCAGACTGGATTATCTAACCCTGGATGGAACAGCTGATACCTGTAGTAGAGACTGTCACCTCTGCCAGGGACCAGTTTGTTTACTGACCT
>CM047985.1:4783523-4816181 GCA_026261665.1 Melanotaenia duboulayi
TATATATATATATATAATTGCACCATCACGTCACTACATAATGAAGTTAACATGTTTGTGTGTTTCCACAGCGAGATCAATCATCTGGAGTCCGGTCTGGTGGTGGAGCTATGGAACAAAGGTTTGATCTGGGACACGATGATCGGCACAACGCTGATACCTCTAGACACCATCCACCAGTGTGACGAGGTAACGCAACACATCCCTCCTTTGTTACTTTCTTTGCCTACCTAAAAGCTAGGGGGTGGCGTGGCTCAGTGGGTAGAGTGGTTGTCTTTTAGCCCAAGGGTTGCGGTTCGATCCTGGCCCAGAGATGGTGTCTCTGAGCAAGACACCGAACCCCTAATTGCTCCCGATGGGTCGTGGTTGAGTGCCTTGCATGGCAACTTCTGCCATCAGTGTGTGAATGGGTGAATGTGACTTTGGATAAAAGTGCTATATAAGTACAGACCATTTACCATTTATATTGCTAACCAGCTTAAAAACCACAGAGTTGGTTAATCATTGCTGGTTATCTGTTAAAACTAAAAAAGTCTCTGTAGGACTAAACTTTTCTGTAGATGGGAAGCAACCTTATCCACAGGAATTTGGTTTTAACCACATAAAGCCTGACAAATTAAATAAAAACAAATTCTGTATCGTGATATTTGAACCTTTTTTTTTGTCTTAAATGTCCATTAACACAACCTTCTATATCAGGGCTGTTCTGTTTGGTCCCATGAGGGCCGCAGTCCTGCAGGTTTTCAAAGTTTCCCTGCTTCAACACACCTGACTCAAATAAAATGGATCCACCTGTCCATGACTCATTAACTAGAGGTGTGTTGGAGCAGGGGAACATTTATTTTTGTAATAATCATGCCTGCATGATCATAGATGTCTAAGGGTTAATAATGCAGCCTCATCAGGGTCTGAACCTCTACATTTCCTCCTGTTTCATCTTTTACCTTTACATCCCTCCTCAGTATCTTGTTTTACTTTTCTCTCTTGTCTGTCTTCCTTTCCTACTAACCTCCCTCTCTTTTCTCTGCACCTCTACATTTCTGACTCTCAGGAGGGACCAGGAGAATGGGCATCTCTGGACTCTGAGGTGTTAATGAGGGAGGATGAGATCTGTGGAACCTCCAACCCAACAAAACATCAAGTGCTGCTGGACACCCGCTTTGAATTACCCTTTGGTATGTGTACAGCATCAGACACAGATTTTGATCATTTGATCATTTTCAAACACTAAAGAAAGATTAAATCATGTCCATCTCGACCTCAAATACAATGAATAAATTTTTGTTTATATAGATATCATATAGATAACATTTACTTGTTTCAGTCAAATCTGACTTCATGCAACATGCTCACTTTTACTCAGTGCAATCAAAACATTGTGTTAAATGTGACCACTTACATTTAAAGCAACACTACATAACTTTCCTGTCCTACGACTCTGTGCTTCTGACACGTTTTGATGGCACACTGACATTTGCAGAATTTTTACTCTGTACTGCATTTTCATTGTGCAGTTGTACTACTTATCTTTATTAATGTGGAATTGTCCCTTTTTAAAGGTTAATAGAATAAAATGTGCACATTCCTGGTTGCCTTCTTTGCAGCCTTCTCCTGCACTAGGGCTGAGAAACCCACATCACAGCTGTTTTTTCCAACCCAGGGCGTCAGGTTACAGCTGCATTTTGCTTTATGGCACCGTGTCACATGCCAGCAACTAGATATCAAGAGAGTGGCCATTTTTAACGCGCATCAGGGCTGATTCAGCAAAGAAATGCTGGAGGACATTATTGGAGGAAGCAAGAAAAAGAAGGAGAGAAAGGGACAGAGGAGGGATAGGACAAAAGTCAACCATCAACTTACTTTCATTGGCTGGAAAAAGCTCTGAGAAGAGACAAGATGCCTAATTAATCCGTGGTTGAGTTTTCATGTATGTAATAAAATTGGATGGAAAATTGACACGTAACTAAAGGGCATGAAGTCAACCTTTGGACAAAATTATTTTTGACTGCAAGATGAATAACTATTTAAAAGCATTTAAGTAAACACATTCATTTGCAGATAGCACAGTTGTTTGAGACAAAGTTTGGTGATTAAAGAAGAGAACGTTGTTTTTACACTTTTATCTAAAAAGAAAATGTTTAAAACATGAAACACAGCCGGCCATGTGTTTGTCTTCCTCCCTTTTTTCGGTGTGCTGGAGCCTGTGAAAGCACCATTAGGGTTCATCAAGTTTTTATGATGGATTTCTTCATAACGTGTTCCTCCAAAATCTTCCCCAGCACTCTTTTCATTTTGTTCCTGCATTTTTTATTTCTCTGATGTTGTCATCAAAGAAAAATTTGTCTTTTTTTTTTCTCCTCTATAAGCTATTAATCTCAAAGATCTGTCTGAAGTGTCTCCTCTTAGGCTTTGCCTCTCCTCTTCATGCTCTGCATGGTACTCTATCTATTAACTATGTTCTTCTTAACACAAAGATCCAGGCCTGAAGATGGATTTTTTTTTATTTAGACAAAACATTAATTAAAAGAAGACCTCTGATGGGTATAAATCAGCTCAGTATGTTTCTGCTTGTCCAGTCCAGGTGTATTTGTTGTTTTGATCATCTTCATCATGTCTATATGACTAAATGCATTGACTGAGATTGGCTAATTACATGTTTGTGTTAACAAGCGCTTGAACAGGTGAGTGTCAGCATGTAGTGTTTACCAGTTATATTCTTAATATATAACATAGTAATATTATATATTCAGGGCTTTAAGTGTTCTGGCACCTGGCTGGTGTTGTATTGAGGCCAGTTACCCAACGAGATCCATTCTCCCTCCAAGTCCACTGAAGCTCCATCCTATCCACACGTGAAAGATAAGGACTTCCTTCATATTTATGTTCAGAACAAACTTATGCAACTAACAGCAACAAATACTGTAATGTACAAAAAATCCTTATAATAGTTCATGTTTTTAATTGAATGCAGATTTTATGTAAAAAAAATGTCTGCAGAAAATGTCTGGGAACCACTGGACTAGAAAACGGATGAATAAATGGTGAATGAATATCAGAAACAATGATCAGGCTTTTACTCGTCCCTCATTCTTGTTTTTTTTTATTTATTTATTCTTATTTCACAACATTGGCTTCAGGTACACCTTTAAGGCGATTAAACTTTTTCCAGGCCTCAGGAAACAGGAAAACTCCTTTCTACAATCAGTATGAATATAGGACTTTGAGGAAAGCAAGCAGTGTGGATGGGTGAAGCCAGAGGGAACTGTGGGGAAGGGTGGAGCTAAAATGCCTGCAGACCTTAATTCCTTACACTTGATACACAGTCTGACTCATCATCCCCTTTTTTTCCATCATTTCTCATTTCACCCTTCCATCTTCACCTCCATTTCTTCTGCCCAGATATCCCAGAGGACGAGGCTGAGTACTGGACCAGTAAGCTGGGGCGCATCAACACCATGCGGATATACGACGAGGTACGTTCTAAAGGGGGATGTCTATTTGATCAAATTTGGTATATTTTATGTGCAGTGGAAGTTCTGCATGGATCTGATAAAGTGGATCCTCTAAACACTAAACACTGACACCAAAAATAAGAATTAAAACATTTTAGTTGAAAACTAACAAAAGTTTTAACTTACAGAGAAATAAGACTTCTCCATTATAAACAGAACAACATTACTAGATTTCTGACCTGTTGTTCTATCATAAAAATGAGATATTGTATATTAATAAAATTGTTGATTTCCATACAAAGATAATCATTTTTAAAAGAGCGAGGGCCAGTATTCTTAAATTTTGTAAGTTTCGAGATACAGTGAGCAATCAGAAAAAAATCCATGTTTAACATGTTAGGATAAATTGTTTTATTAATTAATTTGACTTTATTAATCCCGATTGGAAAGCAAATAAAGCAAATAAATAAATAAAATAAAATAACTAGATATAAATTAATAAAATAAATGCCAGAAGTGCTCTGGTGCAAATTTGCTAAATTTTTGAGGGATGAAATGTAAATATAAATCATTTCTAGGAAAAGGTATTTTAACCCCTTTCCTGGTTTTTCTTTTAAGATAGCCATTTATTTGTCCCACATTAGGGAAATTTGTCCTTTAGCAAAATTTAAAATATAAGTAAATAAATTAACTTTAAAAATTGGCTATATGTTTAGTATATTACTATGTGATGTCATCCATCCACCAGAGGGCAGACGACAAGTAAGAGATCGTTTACAGTGATGTTTTTACCTTATGGTGATGCAAATGTCTCAGAAACAGAAAATATCAAATATGATACAAACAGCGTTAAAGCTCCTCACAAACTTGCATCAAAAGCAACGAATTTGAATTTTTGAACATGCAAAATTAAGAAAAAAAAAGACTAAAGTGTTCTCTACAAATATAAACTTTTAATGTAGATTCAAGATTCAAGTTTTAAGATTCTTTATTTGTCATTATACAAGTGCAGGACGCAGGTACAACGAAATGACTTCCAGTACAACCCGCCCAGGATCAGGCAACTGTACTTTTAATGTACAGTTGACCATTTTAAATACAATCAGTCAAGCCAATAATATTAACTTTCCCACATCCTGACTCTTTTCATATAAGGCTTGGTAGTGACTCCAGCATCTTTTTAGCCATTTAAATCATTGCAACCATTGAGAGAATACTTTCTTCTGCATTTTAAGGCATAGTCAAAATTAATATGCACTTATATCATTTTATGTGCAACGGAAAACCACCTTAACTTGTATATTAAGTGTTTTTTTCTATCTAGTCTGAAAGAAAAGGTGTCGTATAGAAACAACCCAACATTGTTAAAACAAACTCTTAACTTCATAGCTACGTTTTCGTCCCTGGTTTGCGTTTAAGCGTATGTCTGAATACAAATGTAAACAAAAAATAGTTTACAAACCAAAAACAAGATTTAGATGGATTATTATCTGCAAGAATTCCTCATTTCTTGGCCTTTTAACCAAACATTTTTTTAGACCCTGCATCCCTCCGCAGGGATGTAGTTTATTTTCGGACATCTGCTGCCACCTAGTGACAGACTGTGGTTATTACAGCCGATTTTGTGGGAAAACGTTCAGTTCTGTGATATTGTGTATTTAAATAATTTTCATTGTTTAATCTTTTGACTGTATCTTATTCCCCTGTCATGTCAGTATCCCTTACAGGGGGATGACCAGAGAAGAAGAATGCCATCTGTGCCCTCCCAGTGCTGTAAGTATTTGGTTGATGCCAAAGTTCATTCATGTGCGGCTTGTGTACATTCAGGACTTGTACAGCATTCATTTTAAGGGAGTAAGAGGGAAAGAAACATTACAATGATTGCATCTGTGTCTCGGTTGTGGATTATAGCAAAGCCAAACCAAATAAATAATAACTTAACAGGAAGTTAGTGGTGAGTTGAGCTGTGTAATTTTTTTTTTAACATTGTTTAAAAAAATCTGTTCAGTGTTTTGTGACTGTGAAAGTATCTGAGTCATTTCATTACTTCATCTGACTTTATCATTTTGCATCACACACCTATAATACACTCACCAGCCACTTTATTAGGTACAATTGTTTAATTAAAATATCAAATCAGCCAATCACACGGCAGCAACTCAGCACAAGTAGTCATGTAGACATGATGAAGACCACTTGCTGAAGTTCAACCTGAGAGTGTTTCAGAAACTGCTGGTCTACTGGGATTTTCACACACACCCATCTCTAGTGTTTCCAGAGAATGCTCTGAAGAAGAGAAAAATATCCAGTGAGCAGTTGTCTGGACCAGAATGATGTCAGAGGAGAATGGACAGACTGGTTGGAGATGATAGAAAGACAACAGGAAGTCAGATAATCACTGATTCCAACCAAGATCTGCAGAACAGCATCTCTGAACACACAACACGTCCAACCTTGAAGCAGATGGGCTACAGCAGCAGAAGACCACAGCAGGTGCCTCCTGTCAGCTAAGAAGAGGAAACTGAGGCTACAATTCACACACACTCACCAACACTGGACAATAGAAGATGGAGAAACGTTGCTGGTCTGATGGGTCTCCATTTCAGCTCCACGTTCAGATGGTAGGGTCAGAATTTGGTGGAAACATCATGAAAACCTGAATGCTTCAGGCTGCTGATGGTGTATGGGTGTGGAGGAATTTTTTAAGACCAACATGGCCTGATTTTAACCAGCACAGCCTACCTGAGTATTGTTGCTGACCATGTCATCCCTTTATGACCACAGTGGAGCATCTTCTGATGCTACTTCCAGCAGGATAATGCACCATGTCACAAAGCTCAGATCATCTCCACCTGCTTTCTAGAACATGACGATGAGTTCACTGGACTCCAACGGCCTCCACAGCCACCAGATCTCAGTCCAGTAGAGCAGCTTTGGGATGTGGTGGAACGGGAGATTCTCATCATGGATGCAGCAACTGTGTGATGCTGTCATGTCAATATGGGCCAAAACCTTTGAGGAATGTTTCTAACACCTTTTTGAATCTATGACACCAAGAATTAAGGCAGTTCTGGAAGAAAAAATTTGTTCAACTTAATATTAACAAAGTGTATCTAATAAAATGGCCAGTGATTGTGTATAATTGTTATTACCATGACATCATACACTTTTTGATATGTTCATTTCCTCGTTACATGCTCATTTGGCCATCACCATTAAAGACAAAGTTTTGATCAGTCAGTAATGCAGTTTACTTCTCTTCTTTGGGAACTTGCCTTTATGCCACAGGTAGTTGGAATTATTTTGGATGGAGTGACCAGCAGAGTACGTATGGTGGTTGTTTCTCTTTTTTCCTCCCCGTAACTTGTTCTCCACCTTTGCATGGCTGCACATTGTCTTTCTTTGAAAATAAGGACTGCTGCATGTTTGTTCCATTTTGGTTTTCATTGTAATTGATGTGTCAGTCCTGCATCAGTCTTGTCTTTCTGAACTATGTGGAGTGATGTTTGGTTCTGTTACAGCACATAACTTTCAGCTGTCTTCATTTTGTTTGTATTGTGTGCTTGCTACCACAAGAGGGAGCTATTTATCCATTTATCTGGAACTTGCGTCACCTCAGGAGTCTGTCTCTCCACTGATATGAATTTGTTAAAGCAACATTTTCAGCCTCAGTATGTTAAGAAACCCTCACTTATATATTAAATGCTGAATGGATTTATATAGATTAAGAAACAATAGGCTACACACCTAGAGATGTGTTTGGAAGAGTTGAGCTTTCAAGAGATATTTAAAGGTGAAGAGGAATGCACCTCCTCTGATATATAGTAGATCATTGTATGACCAACAAACCACACATGATGGTAGGGAGTCAACTAAGGGGATGTTCCTTCTTAGAGGAACAGAGTGGTAGGAAAAGGAGCATGGCTGAGTTTAGATAGCTGGACACACTCTGCATCAGGGATCTCAATTTGATTTTGGTAGCCAGATTTATTCACTGGGTAATGGGGTGACATGTATCCACTTTGGCTTATCAAACATCAGACGAAATGTTGATCAGGTCTATCTGTCAGGTTTTAACTGTGTATGATGGGGGATGTCCTGGGAGATTGCAGGTCTTTCTGTGTAGAACAGACAACACAACAATGGCACGTCTGCAGTGCAATGGAGGGTATTGTTGTAAAATTGCCTCACTGAAGTGTGTTCGTGTTTCCAAACCAGCTTATGATGACCATGATAGTGCTGTGGACGATCGCGACAGCGACTACCGCAGTGAAACTGGACATAGACCACTACGGTTCCACAACACTTCCCAGCCAAATTCATCCATCCACCAATACCCAATCGGACGCAGGGGCCAACATCAAAGTTTGTCCAGGGAGTCTGACTCTGTACAAAGCTATGAGCTAGACTATAGAGACATGAGAGCCCCCAGGTAAATACACACTCATCACTTTGCCTTCATCACTGCCAATATTCCTACAGTCACAGCAAATAAATAATTATTGCACAAAAGGAACTCCTGATAAAAACACTGTCACTAATACTTGCAGCATTACTGTATGCATAAGATATTTCTGGTGTTCCTATAAAATCATAACATCTATCACTGACATTTAAATACAAGGTAGATGTGTCTTAACTATTAAACTGGCACCTTAAATTTTGTCATAAAAACCCAAACAATCTGTTAAAAAACTCACAACCAAACAGGTATTGATTAAAATACTGAGATTGTAATACAAAGAACTGCAAGTTACCTTCATGCAAAAACTACATGTGTCAAATTTGGGCTAAAGCAAAGCCACAAAACCTTTCATGCTATAAAACAACATATTTTCTACATATTCAGCTTTTTTTTTTTGTTTTTTGTTTTTGCATTTGCAGTTTTAAAGCTTTACTTGCACATATACTTTCTTTGCATGATCTGTTTTTGCTTCATGTCTAATACGTCATCTCTCTTTCTTTTTCTTTGCATCTTCCACTGCTTCCTGCATGACTCTTTTTTTGGTTAAGGCGATTAAACAGTAAGGGGGGAGTTAGAATAATTCCCGTTGACTCCGGTATGGGTGTGGAAGACTGGGAGAGTAAATATAAAGTGCCTGACTCGGGTGTCTTGGATGACTATTTGGACACTGAGCAGAAAATGTGGGAGGATGAAGATAAAAGCATCATCTACCGGATCAGTGACAGTGGTGAGTCCAAAGGCAGCAGGTTCTATCAGATGGTGGAATGTGATGGACTATCCCCAGAGGACATGCTGGATGGGAAGACACAAAGACAGAGGCACGGCTTTGGCAGTGGAGAGGTACGGTTAGTTTATAAGGAAGCTGGCAGCTTTGAAGATGAATCATCCCCCCCTGAGATTGATATAATTCCCTCAGTCAAGCAGCTACGACAGCAGACCGCCACAGAAAGTCTTCTTTACAAGACCAGACTTTGGGCAAAAACTGCTTTAGAAGACACGCTAGAGAACTATGCAGCTTTTCGTGAGGAGGAGGCTGCTCGGGAGGAGGCTGCAAGGATCAGAGGGAGGACTGAGTATAACTCCGTCGGATCCGATGAGATGCAGGATTCATTTGGATCTGAAGAGGAACTGGATGATCTGGCATTCACTGAAGGAGATGCTACTTATGAATATGAAAGCTATTACTACCCTGATAGCTATATGTCCACTATGGAAGAACAAAGTAGAGGCAGAATAGAACATGGACAAGATTCTATGTTATCTCCTGTAGAGGAGCCAAGTGATGAATACATAGATCCAATGGATGAGCTGAAGAGCTTAGTTGACTCGGTGTCTGAATACCTAGCTGTAAAAGAGGAGGAAATTAACAGCTATGAACCAATTCCTAGTGCACCTAGAAGAAAACTTCCACCACTGCCAACTGATGCAAAAGTTGTGCAGCCTGAGGACAATAACAGCGGAGATGTCAAGCCTGATGTTAAGGAAGACAGACCTGTTGAACAAGGCATAGCTGGAGTTAAAAATGCAATGAGCTCATTATTCAGTTCAATCACAGGATCAAAGTCTCCCACTGAGGTAGAACCCTCTGGTACAGCTACATCCCCCCAACCACCACACACAGACTCTGGTATTTCAAAATTGCTCTCTTTCATCCCTAAAGCTAGTACTGATGCCACGGAAACCTCTGTAACAGACCCACCTACCTCCCAAGCATCTCACCAACCTGATTCTGGCATTTCAAAGCTTCTTTCATTTATCCCCAAAAGTGCTGGCACCTCTCCGCCAGTAGCTGTAGTTCCTCCTGCTGCTCAGGAGCCTACAACAGAGAAAAAGTTTTCCCTTCAGTCTCTTTTGCCTTTTCAGTCTTCTGAACCCCCTCGACAAACTAGCCCTAATCAGACACCAACAAATGCTGACACAGAGGCACAAGGTAACCAGGCCCCGTCTGGGCTTGAATCCATGTTAGGAAGGCTTAGCCCTTTGAGACTTTTTTCTAGCGCACCTTCGTCTAGAGAACCATCACCTCAGCCATCAGAGCAGAGAAGTTCATCTGCTGCAAGCAAAGACTCCCAACATGGGTCTCTAAGCAGAGCTGCAAGTCCGAGTAGAGAAGGCTCACAAACAGAGCGACAGTTATCAAGCGAGATGAGACCGGGATCAGGAACTGGATCAGTTGAGCTTTTGCCAGATACAGCAAGTGGGTCAGTTGAACTTTTGCCAGATACAGCAAGTGGTTCGATGGAACTTCTTCCAGAAACTGAATCATCTGGTGAACTACCTGATATTCAGCAAAGAAGAACATCTGCAGTATCTGAGCCGAAACCTGAGGGCAGTTCAGAAGAAACAGGATTCTTTAGCCCTTTTAAGAAATCCCTCTCCACGCTCATGTCGACAGCCCCTCCTGAAAGTTCCTCACAGAGTCACACCAAACCTGCAGAGGACTCATTTTTAGGTAGCAAACTCAAAATCCCATTTTTCTCAGAGAATGTTTCCTCAACAGCTGCACCAAAAGCAGAAGGGGGCATGCTATCAGGGATTCTTAAGTTAGCAACAGGGGAAGACACCAATACCCCTCCAAAAAGTCCATCCCCTGCCCCTACCAGATCCCCCTCCCCAAATCGTGCTGCACTTCTTGACAGTGTACCGAAAGGAAACACAGAAACTGGCTGGTTTTCTAACCTGTTTAAGGTAGCCCCAGGTGAACCTGTCAAGGAACCGCCAAAGACGCAAATGACTCCCACTGTGACGCTCACCAAACCCAGTGGTCAAACTGAGCCTCATATTGAGCAAGCGCTCCCCGAAACCATAGAGGGCAGTGTTTCAGGTGCAGAACAACCTTCTCAGGAGCAAATGTTGTCTGAAGCAAATGCCACATCTCAAGAACTTGTTTCTTCAAAGTCTGAGGAAGGCAGATCACAACCAGAAGCTTCACAAACTCAAGGGATTCTTTCTGGGTTGTTAAAGCTAGGATCAACAGAAGATGTTTCATCTGATAAGAGAATCCAGGGTGGGGATCCAGGGGGTCATCCTTCACAGGGTGGGCTGTTGTCAGGCCTATTTTCATCACCTTCCCAATCTTCTCCCCAAACATATCAGAGTCCTGCTGCACCACAAACAGGGGGTCTGCTGTCTGGTTTTCTAAAATTTGCCACTGATACTGTTTCAACTCCTATGAATCAGTCAAATTCACCAGGGGGCCAACCTGACCAAACTCCAACTCAAGGCCAAGGACAGCCTGCTGTTGCACAGCCACCTGCTGGAGGACTCTTTTCTGGGTTCTTAAAAAAAGCTACAGACACAGTAACTGGGTCTCACCCAACTCAGTCCAGTCAAGAGTCACAGCCAGAGGTAGCTGACCAAACAGCAACAAAGGAAGGACCTGAGCAAAACTCGAGCCAAGGGGCAGCTTCTTCTGCAGTTACAGGGCTTTTATCAGGACTGAAGAAATTAGGATCATTAGAAGGAGCTCTCTCTAACAAAGGTCAATCAGACCAGCAACAGATGCAACCTGAAGCCTCAGCTCAGCAACCAAAGCAACAGCTACAGGCAGAAGCAGCAGCTGAAAAACCACCTCCGAAACCAACAACAACACCACAGCCAAGTGGATTATTTGGAGGTTTGCTGAAAATCTCAGAACCTGCTCCACAGCAAACCCCTCCTAATCAAGGAGGCTTCCTGTCTGGTTTGTTTGGAATCAGTGGCCAAGACTCTGCTCCTGTAAGCCAACCCCAGCCCTCCCAAAGCCAGCCACAGGGTGTCAAATCTGGTAACCAACCTAATCAACCGCCAAGCAATAGACAAAACCTACAACGACAAAACCAAGTTCCACCACAACAGCCCCCCAGTGGTCCTGGAGGGATGCTCACTGGATTATTTAACAAAATTGCAGATGTTGGTGCTCCACAGCCAACGGCAGGGAGTCCACAAGCTCAGCAGCGAGCACAAAGACCAGGCACAAAGACACCTCAGCCTCCACCTAATCAACAGGGAGGCTTTCTCTCTGGCTTATTTTCAGCTGGTCCCACTCCAGCTCAGCAGCAACCAACTACTAATCAGCAAAACCAACAGCAGCCCCAACAAGGTAACAGACAACCTCTGAGGAGGCAAAACCAGATACCTGCACAGCCTGCTGCCCCTGCACCAGAGCCACAGCAGGGTGGCCTGTTGTCAGGACTTTTTAATAAGCTAGCATCTAGTGATAATGCCCCACAACAGCCCAGCACACAGGTGGGGTCTCAACAGGGTTCTCAACCTGCTCAGCCTGCAGGTCAACAGGCATCTCAAACCAGCCAGCAGGGAGGATTCTTATCTGGTCTGTTTGGACAGCCATCGCCTCAACAACAACAACAGCCTAGCAAAACGACAGGCCCTCAGCAAACAGCAGCACAGCCACAAGGTCAAAGTGGTGGCCTGTTTTCAGGTATTCTTAAGCTTGCATCTGGAGACAGTTTACCACAAGAACAGCAATCACCTCAACCTCCTCAGGCAGGAGAACCAGCTGTTCAGTCAAGGCAAAATCCACCTCAGCCTGAATCCGGAGGACTATTCTCAGGCCTGTTAACTAAAATCTCAGCTAGTGTGGAGCAGTCAACTTTACCTGTCGATCAGGTGAGCCCTCAAAAAACACAGCAACAGCAGCAGCCACGTGCAGGTCAAAGTCGACCCCAGATTCAGAGAACGAAGCCAGTTGAGGTGCATTCCTCTCAAGAAGTGTTGGCTGATAAGGATTCCAAAGGTCCAGCCCAAAAAGGATTTCTCTCAGGCCTTTTTAATGTCACAGAAGAGCCGCAGTCACAAACCCAGCAGCCATCCACACCTCAGCCTGAGAAGGAGGAACCAAAACCCAGCACAAGTGGCACATCTCCTGGTTTATTGTCCAGCATTTTCAAAACAGGCCCAAGTGGTGGAAGCACTTCTGCTCAAGAAAAGCAAAAAGCCCCCCTTGATCATTCAGTGCCAAGGAGCAAAGAGGAGATCCCTTCAAGTACATCAACGCTCACAACTACTGTTAATCCAGCAGAAAATCTACATTCTCAAGTGCAGCAAGATCCTACAATTACCCCAACACAGCTCTATCTTGAGGAAATTCAGCGTCTCTTGTATGGGACATCAGATCAGTATGGCTACAAAGACCTGTTATACAACTTTACAGAGCATGGTGTCATTCCACCAGATTTATACGAACATCAGTGTCTTATAGAAGCTCTTTTGTGGCAACAACTCAATGATTACGCCCTTGCTGAAGCTCTTGCAAATCAAGTTCAAGAAAGCAACCAGACACACCAAAGGCACATACCACCCACGATTATAGCACCCCAACCAGAGAGTTGCGTATGGTTGAATCCTAAAGAAATGGACATCAGTGACTTTAATGTACCATCACATCCATGGAGGGATGCTGCTGCCCAGCTTTTCGAGAGCAGAAATCGCTTTCTTGAGCCAGATGAAGATGTTATTTTGTTTGACATGACTTGCAAAGACAAGAAATCCTGGAGTAGCTGTGACCATTTAAATGATCTCAATGGTAACAAGAAGCCATGGATCGCGAGGAGTAGTGCTCTAAATCTCTCGACAGAAAAAACAAAAACACGGTTAAGTAGATGTCAGTCACTTACAGAATATAGTGTACAAGAATTCAGTAAAGTGGCAGAAAGAAGTGCAGTTAACAGTCAATTAAATGGTGAAGACTTTGACCTGAAATCAGCAACTGAATTTTTAAAACGCCTTGCCACAAAAAAGGGTCCTGTTGACTTAAGACGTGGTGCTTTGGATTTGAGCAGGTCTGGTGGCACTGCGGAGGCTGGAGATGAAGAAATGCTATTTGAGGATGCTGAGTGGTATCAGCAATGGCTTTCACTGTTAGAGCAAGGGTTGTGGTGGCCAGCTGAGGCTGGGGACTGTGGCTATTATGTCTATACAGATGAAGACTACATTTACTCTCTTTTAACAGATAAAGCTGGTAGGCATCTCTATGCCTGTGCCACAGAAGACAATATGCAAGCTCTAGGAAATATCACTGAAAATATTGCTAACATTCTGAAACAAAAAGAAACGGATAAAGTAACCCTTTGTGGTTTTAAAATACCTCTTGGTGATGAGAGTAAAAGCTTCTGGGCTCCAGGACAACAACAATATAACTTCTTTCTATCAGATGCACCCATTGATCTCACATCTGCTCTTAAAAAAGGTGAAAAAATAATGAACATGAATTTGGAAAGTTTCTCTCAAATGTTTCAGGAGTCTTTATCTTCTCAAGCAGAACAGGCTGTAGACTTTACTGTGTACAAGCTTAAAAAAGTAACCTTGGAGTCTGTGAAAAACACTTACAGCTATCACGAGGAGCCTTTGGAAGCATCTGATTTTAGTTTAAAGACTCTAAAAGGGGGACTTGGAGGTCCATATTGGAAGGATCAGCGAATAAAAGATGTGCTTGCACCATCACCCGCATGCCCTCCTAGGCGCTATTCAACTCCAGTCTCTCAAAGTAAACGCCATCCAATTCCTGAGATCAGGATTGCTGATGTAGATGCTGAAGCAGACCATTCAAAACTAAAATCAAGCTCTGTTCTTCCAAGAATGATTGGAAAGCCCACTAACACTGAAACAAGTAAAGCTGAAACCCTGTCAACATCAGCCAAGCCAACATCTCCTAAGCCAACACCTGTGCCAAGCAAGATCTCAGAGGCTTCACAAGTTGTGCATGGGACCCCACTGACTTCAAAAATACCTGGACCTGTACAGTCAGGAAGGAAGCTGCCTACACCTTCACCTGCCACTACTACAGGCAGTTCTCCAACTCCTTCAGCACAAGCAGCTTCTGTGAGGTGTCCTGCCATGACATGCACCTCAACTGTTCCGTCTGTTTTGCCGCAGAGACCCCAGCTTGCAAGGCAGCCATCTCAGGCAGATAAACCCACAGTAATATCCCAAGCAAATAAGACCGCAGTCACAGCAACCAGCAAAAAGAGCAGCGCTTCAACGGTGGGTCAAACATCCACCCAGCCTCAGAAACAGTCACAGGATTCCTCAAAGGAATTTACACCAAAGTTACACATACTAAATGACACTTCGGTTACATATAGTGAAGCCTACCTTTACAACAGGAATCAGAAATCTTTTTCCACTCCCTTTGATTCCCAAATATCCAATAAAGTTCTAGATTTTACTGCCACAACTAACAAAACTCAAGAGATCAAACAAAAAGATGTGGGTGATACCAGTGGTGAATCTAAACAAAGAAATGACATTGTTGACTTTACAAAGTACAAATTGAAAAGATTTAAAGAGAAGCAGCAAATGAATACTGAAGCAAATGAAGACTTGACTGAGAGTAGCCTAAATGTTGTAGATCTCACTAAACAAACCGAGGAAGAGGAAGTTGAATGGCCAACTTTAGATGATCCTAGTGTGAATTCACTACAGGACGCTCTAGCAGTCTCTCAGACAAATGTGGACAAGCCTACTGTTCAACTAAACCGAATAGAGAGAAGAATGTCGAGGCCAGAAGTTGTAATTCGCCATGTACCTCCTTCAGTGCATACCCAGCAACCACCAACCTCCCAGAGCATCTCTAAAAGAGCGGAGACAAAACAAACTGATATCAAAGCCCCTAGCAAAGCTCCAGAAGTTTTTTCCACCAAGCTAACTCATGCTGCTGCTGTAAAATCAGACAGTTCTGATACTAAAGTCACATCAGGAACAACAACAACCTCTACTGCTACGGGTGTTTCCACTACTGCATCTAACCTTGTTGGAGGTCTCAAAAAAACTGTGAAAACTGAGACAGTGAGATCTCTTCCAACCTCACCCCTGATGAGCCCCGTTATGAGAAAACAAGTGGACATTCAGGAACAACTGCTTAAACAGCAAACCCCACCTTTAGTTACAACTGGTCCTCCACAGCAGATTCCTTGTGACACTAAAAGAATAATATCTACACCTCTTTCCTATCAAGTTAATGAAAAGGCTCAACACTATCAGAAGACCACTGCACCAGCAAATACAGTCAAAGCTACACTAGATATGTCTGTGAAGGCAACAGCCGTGCAGGTTCCGCAAACAGCTGTTCCATCAAAAGATCCTGCCTGTGAGGCACTTTCATTGACAAGGAGAAAACCAATTGCTTGTGTGGAGACAGAAAAAAGTTTAAGTCACCAGGAATCTATTGACTTGACCTACAGAGCAGTATCACAGCAACAACCAGAGTATATTTATTCGCCACCTGTAAAAGAGCCAGCCATTTCACTGAACAGCACACAAGACATGACCTCGAAATCTACCAGCTTGAGGGAAGTGGCACCAAATGTAGCTATTCCCTCTGAAAAACTCTCTGGTGACTCTGTGGTGACTATACGATCCGTTCACAAACAGGGGACTGAGGAAAAGCTTCACCGTCTCTCCGACTCTGTGCTAAACAAACAACAATCGTGGCAGAGCAAACCAGGATTATTAACACAATCAAATCAGCCATCTTTACAGTCATCAGTCACAAAACAGACACATGAGACATCAATTTCAATAAAACATGCCACAGAAGCGGTACTGGATATGTCATCCAAACCAGGTCAAGGCACGCTGGAGAAAACAGTTCCTGAAAATGTGTGTGCTCCAGATCAAGCAATTCCACTTGTAAATAAGCCAAGTGCAAGAGCAATTGCAAGGAGCGATTCGGTTGGTATCTCGCTGGTAGTTGACCCAGCTTCGCTGGAATCAAAAAGCACACAATGTCAAGATGTGACCCCTGTACAAAAAAGGCAAATCCCAGACATACAAGCTGTCCCCGTTCTGCAGCAGTCTCTTCCCAGCTCCAAAGCAAGGCAGCGTTCCTTTATGTCACAATCCACTAGCCAGCGACATTCGCTCAGTTCAGCTCCAGCAAACTCTGTAAAAGGCACGGTTGATATGTCAACAAAAGCATGCCAATGTGATGCAGTGACACACTATTCAGATCCAGTATCACTAGTGCGCACAAGACGATCAAGCTTAACATATTCTCAAGGAGATTCTGTTGGTGTTCCACTAATTGTGGACACACATCATCCCCAGGAGCAACCCAGAAGACAACAGACAATAGTGGTAGGATCACCAAAACAGATCCAACAAGAATTTGTGCAAAGTGGATGTCAAGAAACATCTGCGCCTGCTAATTCAATCAAAGGGTT
The DNA here is from genome assembly GCA_026261665.1 of Melanotaenia duboulayi. Classification (NCBI taxonomy): domain Eukaryota; kingdom Metazoa; phylum Chordata; class Actinopteri; order Atheriniformes; family Melanotaeniidae; genus Melanotaenia; species Melanotaenia duboulayi. The sequence goes on from CM047985.1 coordinate 4,800,602, forward strand.
CCTAGACATGTCTTCAAAACCCCAACAGAAGCAGTCAGAAGTAGCTCCTGTGATCATGTTGACTGGAGTTGTGCCATTAGTCAGGGACAAGACAATTATGATTAGGAATGGCTCTGCTGGTGTACCACTCATAGTGGAACAATCTGCATGTCAACAAAGTAGACAGGTTATGAGTGCAGTCAGCACAACTGAGAATCTGCATAGGCATATTTCCACGTACCACTGTAATGATGTGTTGTCTCAGTCAAAGACCACTTACAAGGACACAAAGCAACAAAATATCCCAGTAGACTTCTCAGCAAAAGACAGTTCAAGTAAAAGTTATGGTTCAAGCGTTCAAACTGAACTAAAAGATGGAGAGCCCATGAACTGTACAAATAAAAAAGCAAAGAAAGAAATGTCAGAAAGAATGCAAAGTGAGAAGCAGTCGCAAAAGATAAAAACAGTGGGCATTGTTGATTTGACCGTGGATCTTAAAAGCACAACAGTTGTTGATCATCAGGATGCAAAGGATTTTACCTTTCCTTATGTTTCTTTTCCCCCTGAATACAGAATGTCCTGTCCACAGCAATATATACCTGCAAACATTAGGGAGGAGGTCAGGGTTGACACCACATTTTCTCAAACTCAGAGGTCATCACAATACATGACTGACAAACAGACTACCACTCAACCTGGAATACATTACAGAATGCAGTCAGGACCAGGATTAAACTCAGAACTGGTGAATTCTTCTTTGGTTCCCACTGAAAGGAGAATTCAGCCTCCTCAGCACTTTGCTGTCCAGGCTACTCAGGGCAGTGAATTAACTCGTTCTTCACCTTATGGTGCATGTGAACAGGTTGATGGTGTATATCTTCAATCCAGGAGACCAGAACAGATGTCTCAAAACACACCTCTGCTGCAAACACCACAGTCAGTTCCACAGCAGCAGTACCAACATCCTGGTATGGAAATAGGCCAGACTGCATTCATAGTGAGCTCTCAACCACAAGCTCTGAAGTTGCAAACGCAAGATACAAGTGTTCGGCAAGACATGACCCAAAGGCCTAAAATTCTTATTAAACAGGCGACTGTGGACAGCTATGGAAGCACTGAGGAGGGTGAAGACAGTGGAGCAATAACAAGTAGTCGACCTCCATCTATTCATCACCCTACCCATCAAATGTGTGATGGATCCCAAACTGTTCCTACATCAATGCCTTTGAATGCTCAGTCTGGTGTAATTGCCCAGCCAGCACAGAGCAAGTACAGAAATGATCCTTCTTTACCATCTGGAGTGGTACGGCCTGTCCACAGTGTTCCAGCTGCAGCATATTACGCACAAGGATCTCCTCAGGTATCAAATCAACCTGATATGAGCCAAAGTCTTGTCACTGCCCAACATTACTACACACCAACTGTACCTTCAAGTACTGTGGCTTCAATTCAAGGTGCAACACAAGCTACCGCAATAGTATCACAGCCTGCCACAAGACATGACTCAATGCCTATGATACAGGCAATGAGTAGCTATCAGAGTCAAGGCTTCAGAACTGATTCACAAGGACCACAGGTATCTGTAACACCTGCAGGATCCACCTCTGTCAAGGGCTTAATTAACAGATTTAATGGATTACAGTCTTTTGCTGGTCCAAAACCAGCTACTGTTATGCCCCACCAGACTGAGATTGTGTCTAAACCTCTCAATACTGGTGCACCCGTCTCTTTAGTAACCCCTGTTATTAAAAAATCAGAGAAAGTTGCTTCAAGCCCACATAGTCCAGTTGTCTCGAGTTCTCAGTCTATTGCACCAATGATACCAAAAGGTAAACTGACTGCTTCATCTGAATCACCCAAAGATCAGTCTGTTGCTATGCAATTACAGTTGGCTCAAGCCACTTCACCAATCACTGAATCACAACACAGAGATTTGATTTTGAATAATGCGAGCCAGCAAGCATCCTCAGTGGTGTCACCAGTGGACTTTACACAACCACAATCAACATTAATTACTAGCCCAGTAAGAGAAACACCAGGGAAAGAACGGCCTCCTCCTGAAACTTCACCAATGAAACTACCATATACCATGCTACAAGAAGGAATCCAAAGGATTGGTGCTTCACAAACATATCCAAAGTTCACATCAACACCAACTGCTGAAGAGAGTCCTGCCATTACAAATAAAATGGTTGTATCTGAATCAGACATGTCACAACAGCAAGGTTCAAAGGAGACTAAATTATCTACATCCACAGAATCCAGTAGTGACAAGATTTCTCCTGAAGGCATTCAACCACAAGAACAAAGGCAACAGCCAAAGTCAATCTACATTGTTATTAATTCCTCAGAAGTACCTTCTGCTGGTACAGAATATGAACCAGGGGAGCCAAGACCTTATGTAAGACTGCCCCATATTTTTGTCTCAGCAGCAAGCTCACCAGAAGACGATACAAATGACCTTGAATCAAAAGAATGCAGCAAGCCTGATTTGTCAGAGGTTGGTGTCTCTGAAGATACCACTCCAAGTACAGTAATACCAACAGACCATAAAGATTCTTTACTCACCAATGTTGTTGCACAGTTGGTTATTTCTAAAGATGCTGGTACAATAGAAAGCAGTAGCACAGAAGCATCTATTGATGTATCTAATGAGGAAACCAAGACTTGCACACCAGAAATGCCACTCACAGTATGTACAACAGATCTTAAACATGTAAATGAACAAGACTTGCACAGCATACCGATTGAGAAAAGTCCAACAACAGAGACTACCCTCTCCAAAACTGAAGTAGCATCAAAGACTACTGAGATTCATGGGCTGCAAGTTGAAGGGACTTCCACAGACAAAGACACAGTAACTGCAGACATAGTACCTGTTGAAGTAGTAAAACCTGAGAATGACCTAGCCTGCCAGGTTGAAAAAACAGCTTTAGAAAAACTGTCTGAGGGTGTTGAATCACTTGAAGAGAAGGCCCACAAGGATGACAGCAAATCTCCAGATGTGGTGCTATCTGAAATTCAGTCGCTCAAAGAGGATTCCTCAGTCTCAGATGTTAAATCACCTGAAGGAGTTCAAGAGCTTCATGACAAAGCTGAAAAAGATGTTCCTCTATCTGTGCCCGAGCCCAGTCCCACCAAACCTCCCACAGAGGAAACTTCATTCTCCAAGGAAGATAATTCCACTATCGAGGGTGATCAGCCCAAGACTGAACAGCCCAATGAACAAGCAGGAAAAGGTATATTTTCAATGTTTAGTGGTTCTACTGCAGCCTCACAACAGCCCTCTTCCGAAACTGGATTATCAATTCTTGGTGGCATTCTTCCTGGCTCATCTAGCAAAGACCCTCCCGGGACAGGGCTGCTTTCAATGTTTGGTGGGTCAAATGCCCCCTCTTCTTCTGAGACCAAAGACACTCCACCACTGTCAGCTCCCCAGGAGCCTCAGGGAAAAGGTCTGTTCTCCATGTTTGGTGGGGCTAGCAGTCAGCCTCCATCTGGTCCAAGGGGTCCAACTGCTCAGGGTGTCCGGCCTAGAGGTCCTCCACCCAAAGAACCTCCAGGAAAAGGTCTGTTTTCCATGTTTGGTGCACCTACATCTCAACAACCACCCAGTCCAAGAGGTTATCAAGGGGGTGGTTCCTCACCAAGGGGACCTCCCACTGGTTCTTCTCTATTTGGTGGCATCTTACCAGGTTCTGCAGCACCAAAAGATACCCCAGGTACTGGTTTGTTTTCCAAGTTTGGTGGTCTTGGTCCCCAGCCCCAAGCAGGACCAAGAATGCGTCCACCTGGACAAACAGCTACACCACCAAGACCTAGTGGTCCAGATACCCCAGGGAAGGGATTGTTCTCTATGTTTGGTGGACAAAGCCAAAAACCACCAGAAGCACCACCTGAAGTTTCTAAACCACCTGAATCAGAGGGAGTTTTCTCAGTGTTTTTACTTGGTGGAAGCTCTGACAGTAACAAACCTAAAAGTGGGTTTGGCTTGTTTGGAATGTCTTTCATGGAGGAAACAAAAGCAGAGTCAGAAAAGACTACTCCTGTAAAAGAGGAGCTTGCCTCTGAACCAGTTAAATCCACTGACACAAAAGCTTCTACAGAAGAAGGAAAGGAAGACAGTATAGAAACCATTAAAAATGTACCCTCTGAGTCTGTCCCTACATCATTAGTTAAGGAGGAAGTTGAAGTTAGGTCTCAAGACGTACAAGATTCAACTAAAGACACTACTAAAGATGCCAGAGAAATGTCTGTTTCTCAGACAGATAGAGATGTGGATAAAGAAACTATAATGCAAGAAAATGTTCCTTGCGATCAAAATGGATCACTTGTGACTGAAACCTCTATTACAGATACATCAAGTACAGTTAGTAATCTGCCAGAGAAAGACACACTCATGGACCACCAAGCTGTAAAAGAAGTTAGTGACACACAGTCAGGCATTTCAAGTGAATATAAAGAATCTAAAAACGAGGAGGAAAAGTTTACTGTCCAATCTCAAGAAAGTGTTAAAGATTCAATTGAAAAACCAACAGGCTGCGATATGACTGGAGTAGACCAAGTAAAAGCTGTGGTTGAGGGGGAGGTTATAAATTTAGAGACAGGAAAACAAACTGAGGTGATTTTTAAAGTTGCTGGTGAAGAGGAAACTCCAGCTGCTGATGTTGAAAAATCATCAGAGGAGGCTACAAGAAATGATGCTGAGGAACAACCAGCAGTTGCTAATGTTGAAAAATTATCTGAGGAGGCTTTGAAAGTTGTTGGTACAGAACAAACACCAGTTGCAGATGTTGCAAAACCATCTGAGGAGGCTACAAGAAATGATGCTGAGGAAAAACCAGCAGTTGCTGATGTTGAAAAATCATCTGAGGAGGCTTTGAAAGTTGCTAGTGAACAAAAAGTGGTCACAGATGCAGAAAAGTTAATCAAAGAGGCAACTTTGGTTGAATCAGCCACAGAAATAACTGAAATACCTACCACAGAAGCTGTGGTGAGTGCCGTTTCAGAATCAGAGAAAGACTTTAAAGTGTCATCAGTAGAAACAGAAGCTAAATCAGAGGATTCTACAGAACCTGTAGGTGGATTAGAGAAAACGTCTGAAGGGGAAACTTCTAGTGCAGTAACCTCATCATCAAATGAAGAAAAAACTGCTGAGAGCAGCCTAGCAGCACCTGCTGGTCCTCTGCCACAGCAACAGCCTATGCCGGGCATGCCAAGAGCACCTGGCCTACCAGGACAAAGAATGGGAGGACCAAGAATAGGGGGACCAAGAATGGAAGGACCACGAATGGGAGGACCAAGAATGGAAGGACCACGAATAGGAGGACCACGAATGGGAGGACCACGGATGGCTGGACCAAGAATGGCTGGTCCAAGACAACCAGGACCACAAAAGCCCCCTGAACCAGCTCCCTTTTCTAGTTTCATGTCTATGTTTTCTACCCCAAGTGCACCAAGTAAAACACCAACTGTTGGTGGATTTTTTTCAAGTTCACCTGGATCACTTTTTGGATCATCACCGACTCCTCGTCAGCCACAACAACAACCTCAACAGAAAAGCTCATTTTTTGGTCTTCCAAGTAGCATTGGGACAGAGTCCCTGACCAGTGATCTATTTGGCATGTTCAAAGGTCCAGAGTCAACTAAACCTGAGGGACCACAAGAGCCAGACAAAGAGTCTGAACAAAGTGATCCCTCCGCAAATGTGTCAAATCCTGAGAAAACCGAAAAGTCAACTGAAGAGAGTACAGCTTTACATGAAGATGGACAAGCTAAAGGCACAGAGGACTGTGAACTACCTGAAAAGGGGCTAGTGGAAGAAGCAGAAAGAAAAGACAAAATAGAAGCAGAGGAAGGTTCTGTCAGTGAATCTACCACGGCATGTCCTGTAAAAGAGGTAGGGGATGAGCAACATGCTGAACATTCAGAGGAGCCCGGTGCTGGAGTGTCTGAGAAAGCTACACCACCCACAGCTCCTGAAACCAAGGGCATCTTCGAAATACCTGGTCTGACCACTCCTAAATTTGGCTTTATGTCAGCAGCTGCTGAAGGCACTTCATCTTTTGGATCCCTTTTTTCCACCACAACATCCCCAGCTACTGCTGCTAAGACACCACAGCCACAACAAACAGACAGTGGTCTCTTTTCGGGCTTTAAAAGCCTTTCAGCCGGGATTTTCCAGGATGAAAAGTCAACAGGAAAGGAAGAAACACCAACTGCTCCATCTGTGTTTGGCTTGAAACTAACCTCAATGTTTGGCACCTCTGACTCTCCTAAACCTGAAACCACCCCTCCTGTGGTCACGTCCCAACCTCAATCTGAAGGTCCAAAATCTACAGAGGAGTTTGAAGAACCAGAATCTGACAAACCTTCCCCAGGTTCAGGAGAAACTGGAAGTGCGGATGCCAGTGACACAGAAGGACCAACAGAAACATCAAAAACAGGAAGCTGTGATACATTAGCACAGACTCCACAGTCCGACCTCCCATCTTACTCAGGTTCCATAACAGAAAGTTTGGATAAACCTCAGTTAAAAATTACCCCACCCGAGTTCGACAAAGGGGAAGTAAGCACGCCCGACACCATGCATGCAGATTTGGGAGCAGATCAACCAAAGGATCTCTTGCAAAAGGAAGCTGCAAAAAGGCTAGTACCTGTATGATAAATGGCAGTGTTCATTTATCATGCTATTATAGTCATGGAACCCTTTTCCTCTTCCTTGTTTCCCCATTATTTTCCTATTCTCTATAGTTTAGTCTTTTTGACCATTGTCCCCTTTCCCATATACTTTTAGATACTTTTTATTTATTTCCACCAAAGATATCTAGATCAGAGAGTAGGATAAATCCACAAACAAATACAAATCAGTCATTGAAAATTAGCCATTGTGAGTTATGTGATGAAACCATAAGACATGAAATGATCACATGTCAGAAGATGGGCATCATTAGAGTAAATATAGCAGAGCTATTTTACACCAACTCAGTAATACATTTATTGACATTGATGGAAACACAATTAATGAAGAAACTGATGGTTTTATTTATTAGCTTTGCACTGGTGAGGCAGTTACAGAGCCTCCGCCTTCCACTGTCCTCTGCAGTTTACTGAATTATTTCCAATCTCAGCCAATTTGTTTAAATGAATAAACTTCGATTGATTTATGACGGTGTTGCAGCGCACACCGTGGAGGCAGGCCGGACACTGGAATAAAACAAACAGTGAGAAGTCATTTGGCCTACACCCAACACAAAGTAAATCATTCCAGTTAAAGCACCGGGCCACTTTCCTCGTTAGGAGTCTCAATCATCCAGCAGTCACACATTTCTCCTTCTGAGTCGGTGACTTATGATTTTAATCATGCCCTGCAGGGTAGACATCTCTCTGCTGCACTAACACCACTTTTATCCTTTGTGTTTAAATGATGTCTGAGAAAATCATAGGTAATAATATGCACTCATCATCTTACAGATCTTCTAAATGTGATATTTTTGGTCATTAAAAAGGTAATTTTTCCGATTTTGCACCATACTGAACTTATTCCAGTAATCCATTTCCAATCTTCTAAGCTTCTTTTCTGAACCTTTTTAGTTTCCATTCCTTTTTTCTGTCTCTCTAAAATTTATGTTTCCTTTGCCCTTTAGTTTTACTTGTGAGTCTCCTTGAAATATTTGATTTAAGATGCTAACTTCCTCACCCACACAGTTGAAACTTGCTTTCTTAATGAAAGCAAATACATTTCTTTTGATTTGAGACTACTACTAATTGTAGCACATCTTTGGATTTAACTTTGGAATAAGTGCACCAATCTCACTTTTCTACAGCCCGCTGGACAGCAGTCACCTGGATTCATCGGGCAACCTCAGCCCCATCAGCTCCCAGCTCAGCTCTGAGCCTGAGGAGCGCCAGCATCCAGAATCCGGTCCCCCCAGCGAGCCTCGACCTCCTCTCCGTAGCCAATCATCCACTTGGAACGAGGATGAGGAGGTTGAGAAGGAGGTGAATGCCCTCCCAGAGCCGGGTTCCAATAAAGATTTGAAGGACTCTTCTGTCATCCTCTCCAAGCCGACTTTGGATAACTATGAAATAAAGAGTCAGACCAAACTCAGGTATGTAATAAATATATAGATAAAAACAAGTTACTCTACCTGAAAATACATCACTGGTAGGCAAATGTGACCAACCTCATAATGCCCAAGTACCAGCTAAAAAACAAGCCAGTAGATCTTTCCGTGTTGTCATGACAACAAGATTCTTTGATATTTATGTGTATTCGTCTCTGTCTCCTCGTGTGCTTTTGAAACTATTGATCTCTTTTTGATCTTCCTCAGTTTCTTCGAGGATGGGCCTCCACCTTGCTCCCCATCTAAGGTGCGCTGGCTGAAAGCATACAACAAAGTGAGAGTCAACATCATTGAGGTAGGAAAACTTATTTTCTCTGTTCTCTCATCTGCAATTTCTCCTTCTTGCACTCTCATACACAATTAAACACTTAGATAAATAGCATATATACATTTTATTATAGAAGGTAAGCTTATATCTTAGCAGAATAGTGTAATAATACACATGGTAGGCATGTTTACATAGCTGTTTCTCTGTGTTTGCTCTCATGAAACTTTCACTACTTCTTCTACCCTATGGGTTGGTTGAGTTTCCAGTCATGCCACAACCATTTGCATCACTGATTTCTTTGATTTGCAACTCCACTTTTTTATCAGCAGGTTCTTAAAATCTGGCTATCACTCTTCGGTTCCAGACAACATATTAAATCGATCACTTAGATTATTGTACCAGTCACCTGGGGGCGATTTACAGTTGTTTGGGGTCTATCTAAGTCCTGTAAAAGTTACGTTTTGATGTGGCTAGTCTTCAATCATAAACATATTCCAAAAGAACCACAGATGCACCATGGACAAGTTCTTTATGCATGCAAAAAAGAAGTCCATTTTCCAAACAAAATGCAAGTTTAACGGTTTATTCCTCCATGGCAAGCGAGCAAACATAATCAAACAGTTCCTTTGACTTCTGCTTCTCTTGCCCTGGTAAAAAACAAGACGCCCAGCCCGGCGCATGCTGCTTCTGTCTGTTCAGATGGATTCTTTAGACTTATTTGTTTCCTGAGGACAAGAGGGAAACAAATGAAGAGGAATTAAATCTCAACAGGAAGTGGCATTATAGTTAGATTACTGAGGAAACACGAACTCAGGTGTAAATGTGTTGACAAAACATCACTAAAGAGTCCTGAGTCCGAGGCAGAGTCCCCGTTGTACAGCAGCTGATCCTGTAAACTGACCTCCACGTGGCAGAAAGGAACGACTAGACTCCTTCAGGGAGAATAAAGTTTATAACTATTTATGACTTTTCTTTCAAGCATGGCTTTCTGTTTGTCATGAATCAGAAAACTTTTGAGCAACAGAGGCTGGAAATAGCTGGAAATTAAATCAGAAACTCTTGTTCCTGAGCTTAAATAATGAAATATGTTGTTTATTTGTAGTTTTTCAGGTGTTGTGAATAAATAAGTCATTCAGTAATACCAAGAATAAATTTATATTTGACAAGTTCAAATGAAGCTACTGTGCTAATGTCGTTTTAACAAAGAGCATGAAGTTACTAAAGTGTTTTCTAATCTTTTCCTCTCCTCAGAAAATCAAAAGACAGCACTACTTTATGTTCTGATGCATTTTAGACATATCTGCGGTGGCCAGGAAGGGTAAAACAATATTACATCGAGTGAAACATTTTTAAATTTTCACGATAATCATTTACATGAAAGAAACCATGTTTACATTTAAAAAAATACTTTTACCAAGGGCTAAACAACTTTACAAAACACTTTTATAATCCTAGATGCAAACTTACATGTGCAGCTGCAAAACAAAGTTCTGAACCACTTCTACCCCAGGCCCGAACTTAATTACCCCAGCCCTAGAAGGAGCTGGAGGGTGTCAAGGATAGGTTTCAAAAGTTCAGTACTAAACTTCATGACTTAAGGTTGTACATATGAGCTTAAAATCTTAAAGAGTCCATCTGTTTTATGTAGCCATAAATGTCAGTTCCTTGTCTTACACCAATCTTCAGTCATTTGACAGGTGTTTTTTGTTTTAATGACATTTCAACCACTACAAAGGGAGAACAGCATGAAAGTCAAACCTCTGAAAGGAAACCTTCTGAGCTGCCAGCTAAAACATACAAAGATGATAACGGTGCTATTATTTTAATCCAGTCTTTTTGGTACCAACTTAATCATAAGACTGAATTCTTCCTCTGAAGCAGAATTAAGTCCCTGCTGGCAGATGTAATGGACAAATTTGTAAATTTCCTTAAGTATGCCTTGAGAGAACTTTGAGTGATAAAATTAAATTAAGAAAAATGGGTAATTGAAGCCCAATATGTTCCCCATTTATCCTCATGTTGAATCGTTCCTGGCTCTGATTAGACGGCACTCAGTATGACTCTCAGTATGGAAAAATGTGTCAGAATATTCTCTAGAAAGGTTTGATGATGTCAAATCAAAGCTCCTTTTTTCTGTTTTGGAGGAGCTATCAGTCATTTTTGTTATTTCTTCTTGGTTGAGCTGGTCTATACAAACATACAAAAAGACATAAAAGAAGTTTGCCACCTCCACACAGGTGATGATTCCTCCTTTGCTGCTGCTGAAGGCCACTCAAGCCAAGATGTGAGAGAATAATTAGTTTAATGAAAGACTTTTTTTTTCTTTTGCCACCTTTGATCTTTTACAAGGCCCATAGAGGAAAGCATACAGATCCCTCACCTTTCATTAACAATTACAAAGCAGTCTTGCTGTACTCATTTTAGTCCAGTTTTGAGATTTCCTGTGTTTGTGGTCAAATGCATCTTAACCAAATGAGATCTTTTACTAAATCTTGTTTTAAATGGAAGAAAAATGTTGACAGAAGTCAGCCACTAAACTAGCAGGCTAAAGGAAAGTTACCATTAAATAACCATTAATCTAATTTCATGTGGATTGAGCTATTAGACCATAGCACCTTCATATGAGCCAGATTATGAAGTACAGTTGGACAAATATTTCATTTATTCTACTGAAATTGATCTGATTGGAGATTTCTACTGACATGTTTACATGGACGCTGGATGAAGTTGTATTTACATGATGGACAGATTTAATATGATTGTAACGCTTTTGACAAGCGCAGTGCTGCTGGTTGCTGGTTTTTTTTATCTTTTGAACACTAATATCCTCAGTAAGCCTTCAGTTTCTAACAAAAACGTATCCGTCACAGTCCCGTTTTGCTTTGCTGCCGCCATTGTTCAAGTCTTCCCTGAAACTCATTACGCCATGTAACCCCGACGTGGTTCATGCATGCGCAGAGACAACATGTACCACAGAACGATCGGAATGAGAGTAGACATGTTTACTTTTTCCTGCTGATTCCATCGTGAAAAGTTTTAAACCACCCCTTTCGATCAGATTGAAAATTCTTTCCGATCGAGGCTGATCGGATCAGCTGACATGTTTACAGGATGTNTAAACCACCCCTTTCGATCAGATTGAAAAATTTTTACGATCGAGGCTGATCGGATCAGCTGACGTGCTTACAGGATGTTTTTTTTTATTCTGGTTGGACGTTTGATTAGAAGTGCTTCATGTAAACATAGCTCATGTCAACATTCTTGCATTGTATACAAACTTCAATTTCTTCAATNTTCTTGCATTGTATACAAACTTCAATTTCAGTAAAAAAAAATAAATAAAATGTTTTCGGATGTTTAACAAAATTGTGAATTCATTTCAACCTTCAATTCAGAGACAAAAATACAAAGGAAATTATTTTCAGTATATTTGTGGACTAATTTAAGTGTGTTTAGAAAATATTAACACATCTAGAATTTAATGGTTGGGGAGAAACAAAGAGACACAACAGAACAGAATAGCATATATGTCAGACATATATGCTGTTTCATCTGCTCTTGGGAAGGTTTAATGAGCTTAACACCCTTTCTGGAAAAAGCTGGTCTAAGACCTAAAAGGGGATTCTCAGAATTTGGATTGCACCAATGAAATAAATCACACCAGTAAAAATCAGTCATTTTTTTCACCTTTCTTTTGCCATTCTGCATTATAATCATGCAGAGACCTTCAGCCCAACTCGGATGTGATCTTTGATCCCTTTTTAATGTCAGTGAATATCATCACTGCTGCTCTTCATCATCATTCATTCAGTCACTTCACATTGCTGACTCTTCCATACTTTCAGCATCCCCCTTTGTATCCATCTACATTTAGCTTTACTCGTTCTTTTGTCCTCTCTTAAATGAGGTTGAAGATAGAAGCTTCAGTACAGCTGTTGGCTTTATAAAGAAGTGTGAGGTTAGTGTCAGAGGTGTTAGGAGAGGTGTGTATCAGTGGGACTCTTCTGCTCATTCCTTCGTTGTGAAACCACAACTAGAAACAGTCTGAATTGAATGTGTAGGATTGATAGGTACAGTTTCTGAACGGGTGCAACCCAGCAGCCGCTTTAAGCAACAGTTTGATTCAGGGGACTGTTGCACCCAGTGGAAGCTCAATAAGTAAAAGAAGTGATGTGCCTTTTTTGATTGATCAAAGGCATGTCAGACATGTCGCTGCGTTCTGGATCATGTGTAGGAGTTTGTACGTGCTTTGAGAATGACATTGTTTATTGAAGAGTAGGGTGGGATCCTGAGTCAGAAACCAAACCTGATTTTTTGTTATATTGTAAAGTTCAACGTGGCCTGACCGAAAGCTGAATGCATCATCTTGGACTTACTCATCATAATGAATTCAGTTTTTACTCACAGACAGTTTTTACTGCCTCACAAGGTAGAACACCAAAGAATTTCCACACAGAATCCCTCTTCACCAGAAGTTTTTCATCTCAGCAATCACTTTTATGCTTTGTGAATTAAACTCCTATTTCAGTGTAACATAAAAAGAACTTCTTCCAAGTTCAGGTAGTACTTCAGGTAACATTCCTTCTACTGTTTTATTAAATGGTGCTCATTAAATATAAACATTCCTGCCGTTGTTGCAGATGTTTAAAAGGAGGAAATTTCTCAAGGCTTGCCATTGGCCAGCAGTCATCACGTTAAGGACAAAAATAGTTCTTTTGACTTTGTAGCAAGAATTGTACCATGGCAACAATATCCATTTCTATGGAAACACACCCTTACATTTGTATGATTAGATTACCATCCCTGCAGACAGTGGTAGGTGTGTGTTTGGAGTAATGTTGCATCTTCAGCATGTTGAGTTTTGTTTCTAGTTTAGTTTCTTGTTGACTTTAGAAAAAAACCTGAAGTTGTGTTTGCATATTTTTCTGTCACTTTCTTCTCTGCTGCATTTGTGGGTTTAAGTCTTAGAGCCTGAGCGGCATGGATCAGCACCACAAACCGTTGCTACATAAAGGAAAATCGTTTCTAATTTGCATATTCTACCTGTTGGTGTCAAAGCCCACATCTGGTGCACACTAATAGCTTTGTTTTTCGACATCTGGTACCACACACAGTGAGGGGAAATTCACATTTGAAATGTGTATTTTTGCATTTACAGTGTTTTTTTTTTTAAGATATGCCATGAAAAGGTCAATGCAGACAGAAAAACTTGCACCAAGTTTAAAATTGCTCATGCTTTACTAGCCTCAGCCATCTCATCAATATCATATTAGACACAACATAGCGATGCAAAAATGGATAAAACACCCTCCAGATTCAAAGAGATTAAAAGTTGTTTTCACCCCGTTCATAACAAACAAGACTGGCTGTGAGACCCCTAAACAGCAGCAGTACACATGACTTAAGTTGCTCTTAATCTCTTAAGCACTCATATACAGTATAGTGGGTGCTGCAAACTGAAATATGTTTCTTAAATAATTTTCAGGATCCAGATGTTTAACTGACACGAAATTTGATGTAATCAGAAACAAAAGGGTTAAGGCTGCTATATGTACATGTGCTGATCGTATATTATGAGGGCTGTTCTGGTAAGACGATCTTAGCTGTCAGTCCTATAAAGCCTGACACACTCGTCTTTATTTGGCCCTTTAACAAAATGTGAAAAAAGGAAACAGTAAAAAGGAAAGGGACCGACAGATTCCATCAGCTGGAATTTAAGGACTGTTGGGGGAACTGACCATGTGCTCCAGATCGGCCTGGTTACCACCAACCAATCCTTCGAAAGAAAACAATATGAGGAAAAGCAAACAGAACCAGGCCCAGCCAGTATAAGAGGGCTTTCACATATATGATACACATTATATTAAAAGGTTAAGAAAATAAACTAAAATTAGGTCCAGTACAGTTTCTGCCAGTCAAGGCTAACATATAAAAAAAGTCCACAATGACCATGAACAATTAAAGAAGGTTCATCCACAAATCAGTAGTCAGTGACGTCACCAGATAAAATATGATGACAGATGTAAGGAACAATTTCTAGCTCAATGGACGACTCGCAGAAGTAATAATGTGCTTTTTGAGATTAAAGTTAAAGGATTCATTTATGTGCTGTGTGTTTTTTAACCCTACTTAAGGTTATTATTTCCCTTTGCAACTCTGTCCCTGAGTGACTTTTGTCTTCCTTTTATATTTAATGCAGTACAGATGGAAATATAAACATGTGTTACAGTTCAATTAGATTTAAGTAGTGCATCTAAATCTTGTGCTTTTGTTCCTAACTTGTGGAATTAGTCTGGGGCCGCCAAATGAATCTCTAAAAATAGCCTTAATTTCACTGTTTATCTTAATTTAAAGTGTAACTATGATTCAAACTTATATAGTCTGATCCTGTTAGAGGCTTTGAAAACTTCATGACTTTTACTTTGAAAATCATTAGGCTGTTGATTTGTAAGCCATGGAAAATTAAAACATTTAATTTCAGCATATATAAGCAGACATGCTCATTACAATTACCAGAAAACTGAATAACCAAAACACAGATGCAATGACAGCATTTGTCTTTTTCTATGTACTTTGCTAAAAGTGTATTTGTCTAGTTTTGAAAGTGCATGGTAGAACTGGAGTGTCATTCTCTTCTTACAGCATCAACGAACAAAATACAAAGAGCAGCAACGTCATTAACATACACATGAAGAGCAGGAATGAGAGCGTAGAAAGAAAAGGAGCGAGTGAGAGAGCAGCACTGGCATCAGCCTTGTCTCTTTATCTGTTTCTCTGAATCTAAATGTTAATGTGATGCACTGTGTAAATGAATAGTGACAAAACAGGACTCTAATACAGAATTATGTAGCAGCTGGAAAATAGTTCATTCTGTAATCTTTGAAATCTCTTTTGAGCTCAGCCAGGACAGTTTATAGTTAATTAGATAGTTATACTTAATTGCAGGTCATTTACAATGAGCTGGAAAGACTCATAACGAATTCTTCTGTTATGTAGTCTCACTTTGTTCAAACACTAAACATAACTAAATACCCAGTTTGGGTGGAAACTTTGAGGAGGGCTATTTAGCTGGGGTAATTGCAGCCTCATGGCATAAAAAAAGTGCTAAGTGACGCTCACCCACCACTTTGTCGGGTCTACCTTGCTAGTACCGGGTTGGACCCCCTTTTTCCTTCAGAACTGACTTAATTCTGGGTGTCAGATTCAT
>CM047985.1:4816432-4833335 GCA_026261665.1 Melanotaenia duboulayi
CATTTACAATGAGCTGGAAAGACTCATAATGAATTCTTCTGTTATGTAGGCTCACTTTGTTCAAACACTAAACATACTGTAACTAAATACCCAGTTTGGGAGGAAACTTTGAGGAGGGCTATTTAAGCTGGGGTAATTGCAGCCTCATAGCATAAAAAAAGTGCTAAGTGACGCTCACCCACCACCTTATCGGGTCTACCTTGCTAGTACCGGGTTGGACCCCCTTTTTCCTTCAGAACTGACTTAATTCTGGGTGTCAGATTCATCAAGATGTTGGAAACTTTCCTCAGAGATTTTGCTCCAAATTAACATGATAGCGTCACATAGTTSYTGTAKTATTATGTCCACTTGATACAACATTTTTGCCTGACCTTTAACCCTGCGTGAATGCTTGTCTGTGTCAGAGCAGCAAAGAACTGTTGCATTTTAAGAAAATAAATGACGCCTGCTGGTCTGTGGAGAAAGTTCACCTTGCTGTGTTCAGTCTCTGGTAAACAGCACCATGCCTCTACAGTTCCAGCACAAAACAGTATGGTTTTGTAAAATGTTTGTCATGAATTGTAAATAAAGGTTTCCTGAGTAAATCCCATCTGCTTTTTAAGGCCAACAGCAAATATCCCCTGAAAAAGAGGTTGAACCTTTATTGCTGCGTTTCTGTGCTCTACGGGATATTTCATTAAGTTGAAAAGTGTCTGTTTTGGGTCTGACCTTTTAAAGAATGCTGATATGTGTGGACTGGGTTTGCTGGCTTAATCTCAGTTAGAATAATGTCAGTTCCTTCATACATGAATGGAGTTTTTCATTTTGAGAATCTATTTCTGTTCGAAGAACTGAATTAAGTTATTAATGAACTGTTTCTAATATATATATATATATATATATTCCAAAGATAAATTCATTTAATTCTACTGTATATTTATTTAAAATAATGACAGAGAAGTTATTCATATAACTCCACTTTTATGACATTTAAGGAAAAACTCTACCAGTCAAAGAGTTTTTATTAAAAACTTTTATAAACTGCGTATACTATGACTTGAGGGGCTGGTAAAGAGCACTCTGATCTCGTGGTAATATTTGTAATAACTATGTTGGCCCCACAGCACCAAATGCTGCAGGATCATAAATATGGCTTAAAAATTGTACCATGACGACATTTTAATTCTCAGTTTAGTTTGTGTGGCGATTCAACCAACGTGATGACGAATTATGTCCACAGACATGATTCCACCCTGTGGGACGAGTTTAGGTGTATTTGCTAACAGTTTTATTGTTTGGAACTAGCTTCTTGGCAGCTCCGAAATGAAGTGAAAACCTAAAGTGAAAAAATCTAAAACTGTTTTGTTTCTGTGTTTACAACCCTAAAGCATCTTTCCTGAACTAATGATGCCATGGCCCCACTTCCCTTTACCTCTATGTGCAAACCCTGCCAAAGCAAGTTTCTGCACATGCTACATTATGTTATTTTATGTCATTATCTTATGTTTTGTTGTTGTATCGCTGTAGCAGCTTAACAGCGCCACTTACAGGCCTCACATATATACTACAGTATTTTATATATATCCTCCTGACCTGGAAATACTATCTGGTTTTCCAGTTGTTTCTGTTGCCTCGGTGACCAAATCATGGACAAAGGGAACGAGCGAGCTGGGGGTTTGTAACACTGGCTTAAATGTGGGCCAGAAGTGATCCAAACAAGAGGAGCTGGCCTGGACAGAAATTATAGCAGGTTTCTTGTGGGCCACATCTGGTAGTCACGTGGCTGCCAAACTCACATGGAGTCAATGTCGTAAGTCAGGGCCAAATATGGGCCAAACCAAACTGCAGAAGTGGGCCAAATTTGGGCCAAATAATTATTGCTTCTCCACATCGAGAGGAGCCAGACGAGGTGGTTTGGACATCGGGTCTGGATGCCTCCCTGGTAAGGTGTTCCGGGCATGTCCAACCGGAAAGAGGCCCCGGGGAAAACTCAGGACATGCGGCACGGACTACATCTTTCGGCTGGCCTGGGAACGCCTCGGGATCCCCCCGGATGAACTGGTGAATGTGGCCGGGGAGAGGGAAACCTGGATAAGCGGCAGACAGTGGATGGTTGGATATTTTTTGCTCTCTCTGCATTTTTGCTATCCTGTAGCCAAGTCTCGGTGAAACACATACTGTAATGCTGCATTCTCAGTATTTCTGCTGTGTGCTTGTTAGTACTTCCAGCTTGTCTACATTGTTAGCTTGTGACCTCACATTTCCCTTCAGAACTTCTGGAAAAAATAGTTTGAAAGTTCTTCCCTTTTCTCTCTGCCCTGCATACTTTCTTTCCTCTTCAGCTCATTTGGGATTTGATGTGTTATTTTGCTCATTAATTTGGTTTTGGAGAACTGTTTCGTTGCCATAAATACTCATCATAACAAATGTAGCCAATGTACAAGGAGAAATCACTCAAGCAACACAACCTTCGAACCAACATGAGAAAATAAAAACTTTTTTAGTACAATGGATGATGTTCAGAAAACAAGAAAAAACAAATAAGAAATTACCATAATATCTAACCCACTACAAAATGTTGCTAAAATCTGGAAATATTAGATTTACTGATCAAATTGATACAAAAGTAAAGATCAGAATGATAACATTTCATCACTAAAACTGTAGAATAATTATGTTTATTTATAAGAACTGACAAGTAAAAATTTAAATGTACTTCTGTCCTGTAATTACAGATAATTTATTATTTTCTTTAGTTAAATAATAAAGGAAATCTTTTGTTTTTCCTACCTGGGCATATGAAACTTCCATACCTTCCTCAGTGGCAGTTTACATTCCCACAAGCTCATGCATCCTTTTATTCTGGCCATTTTCCTTAAGAGACCTTAAATCTGCTTCTGAAAAGAGAACAAAGGGTGATGTAAAATTGTACAATATCAGAGACACAGAAAACAGCACTCGTGATAATTAGAATAGCAGGTTTGACAGATGAGTGCAGAGTGAGTGATACATGTTGAAGGGGGGTACGCGCAGAGATAATTGGATACAGAGGGAAGGGACCACCTCCATCTGCCTGTCCAGGAGTCCAGACAAATTCATATAATTGCTATTCCTGCATATTTTGCAAGAATTTGCAAGTATATTTTTCTCCCAGTTGAAAACAAAGTTCTTGCCACATTATACAGATGGTTAACTAAGTTCATGAATATTCTGTGACTCGTAAACACAAACCACTCTTGCAGCTTCACTGCATTGCTCAGGTCGTTATTCGTGGAGAAATTATCTCAGTCACTCAGGTGTTAAATGTATGATCACAATAAGGAGGATTTAATTTTTCAGCTTTTATATCAGCAAAGAATGAAGTGTAAACTGTTTGGATAGAATCAGTTTACCTGCATATTACCTGAAATCTACTCCAGTATGGTTGGCTGAGACAGCCTAATCATGGTGGATTACAGCTGAGTCATGCAATCTCAACAACTGCAGCTATGGTGGGGTTGAAACTGGGAAACCCAGTCAAGATGCAACATTGGTGACCAAGTGGTACTGGTGCATGTACGTGTAATCTGATCCAGTAGAACTACACATTCCTAAAAACGTTGAATCTTGGTTTCCATAAAAGGATGATTAATCCGGCTTTCCAACAATAATTGGTATTGTTAAAGATGATAAATACTGACCAAACACCAGTTTCCTGACTTTTTGTGTTAGATTATACTACAAATCCACAATCAAAAACAAAAATAGACTAAAACAAATAAGCTAAAAGAAATTTCCTCCCACTTCATTTTAAGCTTAACTCTGCTGTGAGTATTTCATCCACTACTGAGCGTCGGTGTGAAGGAATGAGAGCAGAAAGAAAGAGAGATTAGAGGAAAGATAAATATAAATTGGATTAAAAGAAGAATAGATGAGTAGAGAGGGATGGGGGGGTTAGTCTGTATGTTTTTGGTGATGACATTTTTGTTCAGCATGCTCTTAGCGATCCAGGTCTTGTTGCAGCTTGACATTGGCTGAAAGTCACCATGAAAGTCAGACTGGTGGGTAGCCTGTGTGTCTGTGAATGTCTGACAGGGATGGCAGGGGTCTTCATTTATGCCCTCTTGGATGCCTACGCTAAATCAGTTTCCTGCCTTCTCCCTCTGACTGGGAAGTTAGTCTTGTGTTTACCAATGGACCGACACAAGGTGCACACCCTCACACACATCTTTAAAGCCCTCTACCCAAATTTATCTCCCACCTTGCTATCACAAACAGGATGCAAAAGCAGATCAATTAAATTTAAAGTGAAACTTGTTGATGGTATAAATTCTTGTGAAAACTGAAAAAAAGGAACAACTCTCTTATTTTTTGGTGAAATGGCAGATATCACATCATAAATGTTCCAGGGTTCGAAGCTGATGCCAGACACAAGCAGGATGCTGCATTTTCTGCTCTGCAAGCATCCATGTCAGATAGCCATCAGTTTCTTTTCTATTCCCTAAATCTATTTCTCTATTCATTAAAGGAGTCTATTAAATTTAGCAGCTGATGTATGAAATAGTTTTGATAACAGGCAGTTATGGCTGAAATGAGTGTAGTTGTGATTATTTTTCTCTGACTGTGTCTTGGCAAAATGTTCATGTCTTTGACGTCTCTGATTAATAGATGGATAGATATCAATTCAAACAATCAATAAATATAAAAGCAAAGTTGACAGATAGATACCATTGATTGTGTTGTGGAGAATTCGGTGTAAAGGTTTTTTATGTTAAAACCAGTTAAATAACCTATTCAGGCTTTTATGTATCCATTTATTACCAGTCGCGCCACCCTGGATGTTTCATTTACTTTTTCTCCACTTGAATCCTGCAGAGCTTTCTCGTCCTTTCTTCCTCGTTTTACCCTTGTGATGTTTGAACTCACATGCATCCTCTTTTATTTTCATCCTAGGGGTGCTGCCTCATGTTGTAATAAAGGAAAAACATTTATTGTTGTTTTGTTCTTGAAATGTGGAAACAGATTAGTTGTGTTTTTATGTGACGCTTGCTGTGAGCCTTGAATCTATCATGCTGAATGTGACCTTGTTACTCCGTAGTAAAGCGTTCTCTCTGGGGTGTTACTTTTATTGAAACCTCCCAATGAGTATAATTATATGCACTTTAGTAACCAGATTAGTCTTGCCCCATACACACACGCACACACACACATATAAATACAGTACACTTGGTGTCATAGACACATCAAGGTGGTGGAAACATTCCACAGAGATGTTGTTTCATATTGACGTGACAGCACCACACAGTTGCTGCAGATTTGTGACATGGTGCATTATCCTCCTGGAAGTAGCATCAGAAGATGCTCCACTGTGGTCATAAAGGGATGGACATGGTCAGCAATAATACTCAGGTAGGCTGTGGTGGTTAAACCAGGTCATGTTGGTCTTANTACTCAGGTAGGCTGTGGTGGTTAAGCCATCCCACGTTGGTCTTAAAATGTCCCCACAACGTTACGCCACCAGCAGCCTGAAGCATTGATCCAAGACAGGATGGATCCATGTTTCATGATGAGCCGAACATCTGAATGTGGAGCTGAAATGGAGACTCATCAGACCAGCAACGTTTCTCCATCTTCTATTGTCCAGTGTTGGTGAGTGTGTGTGAATTGTAGCCTCAGTTTCCTGTTCTTAGCTGACAGGAGGCACCCGGTGTGTCTTCTGCTGCTGTAGTCCATCTGCTTCAAGGTTGGACGTGTTGTGTGTTCAGAGATGATGTTCTGCAGACCTTGGTTGGAACCAGTGCTTATCTGACTTCCTGTTGTCTTTCTATCATCTCCAACCAGTCTGCCCATTCTCCTCTGATCAACAAGACAATGTGGTCCAGACAACTGCTGCTCTCTGGATATTTTCTCTTCTTCAGACCATCTCTGGAAACCCTGGAGATGCTTGTGTGTGAAAATCCCAGTAAACACTCAGACCAACAACCATGCCACGTTCAAAGTTACTTAAATCTCCTTTCTTCATCATTCTGATGCTCAGTTTGAAATTAAAGTTGTCTTCGTCATCTCTACATGAATAATCGTACTGAGTTGCTGGCATGTGATTGGCTGATTAGATTTTTGTGTTAAAAAGCATTTGAACAGGGATAAATGAGCTACTAAATATTCTAACCTTTTTTAATGAATTTTGTCTTGTACTACCTCGCAGCTTTTCAACTGTGTATGATCCATTGAATATTACGTAATATACAATAATAGTTGTTAGTATGATGCAGTTATGCCTCTGGCTGCATGTCCTTGGTGGCGAATATTGTTTCTAATAATTTTCTCTTATGACACTCATCAGCTGCATCCCAGGGCCAAAGGCTATACAGTCACTGACCTGAGCTTTGATGCTCCATTGTGCTAATGGCCTTTAATGAGGCATAAATCACATAACTGTCCACAATCCACAAAGCATTTTATGCTAATGCTTTAACAAAAAACAAATGGATACATTTATGGTTCAAAGAGAATGTTTTCACTGCAGTAAAGGAAGTGAAATACACAATCGTGATTTCTTCTGTTGATCACTGTTAACATTTGAGCTTTTATTGACAAATGTGTCCATCTGCCCAACTAAACACAAACTGATTCATCTTTTATCTAAGTTTAATTATCATTTTGAGATTATTAGTCAATTGAATGTGACGTCAGTGGAAAGTTGATTAGAAACTAGTTTAGTAATCAGTCGTTTATTAGATTCAGCTTCAAAATATATGGAGCTTTTTTTCTTGGAAGCAAACTGGTGCAGAAATAAAGGCAATTGAAGAGAGTTGGTGATGGACATTCATAACTTTATGTGGGCAGACATTTCCATTATGGCTCAGAGGCTTTACCCATAATAGTTGTGTAATACCACTCTTCACCCCCTGTTACAGCTTAGTAAGTAAGTATTTTGAACATGTCACAGTTGTGCAATCGTTAGTGACCACGTTCTGTCATGTTACATGGTGCTTTTACAGTTTCTACCTTCCCTAAAATAGCTTGTTCATTATGGGATTGTATGCATGTGTGTTGCAGACTGTAGCATGCGTGCAGCTGTCAGAGCGCTGGAGTGTGTGAGAAGTGAAAACAGCGAGCAAGGGAAAGAGGTGAGGAGGGAAGAGAGAAGCAGCGAGGAAGGAGAGTGAGCGCAAAGACTGCAAGCTTTTGTCGGCTGTGCAACAAGCTGCGATCAGCGGAGCTAACAGGAGTGGTGGTGGGGGGCGGGCTGGTGGAGGAGGTGGTGGGCAGAGGGAAAAGCCTTGAAGGAGTGTGAACATCATTCAGGAGATAAGAGGATGAGAAACAGTGAGGGAAAGAGGAGGAGACAGTGCGGTGTATGCAGGCGTTTGAGGTGAAAGAGACGGCTGGGAGGCGATTCACCGAGCGCTGAGATCAAGAAAGAGAAGAGAGTGCATGAAAGTGACTGACACGCCCGTGAGACAGCAGAGAAGGACCTGGCAACTTTTCTTCTTTTCTCATCAACCTTGGAAGCGCTGCTGTGTCTTTTCATTTATTGTGGAGCTAAGTGGATTGTGTTACAGCACAGGCGGGATGATTAGTTTTCCCAGCTTGTCACTTCAAAGCTTTTTGACTTGCGTATCTTTAAAAATGACGTAAAGAGGTGCAATCAGTCTGTTAATCTGGGATTGATGCTGTTGATGGATGTTTGGATTGTGCTGACAAACTTTGCTTTGATTCCTGGCTCTGCATCAGGTAGGTTTGCAGTTACTTGATGAGGAAGTGCATGATAAAAATATTATCTTAATGTCAACAACACTGAGGACATTTGGGGGATTTTTTGTGATTTAATCAGGGAATATTCAACTAAGAAGCTCTAAATGTCTTAATTGACTCTTTAATGTTTAAATATATCTTAATTTGTGACATTTGGAGCGCTAGCAAGTTCTCAAAAATGAAACTCGTTTCCTCTCTCTGCCCTTGTCACACTGTCATGTCTGAAAGTCAGCTTTTTTCTTACCACTACTAAAATAAAATCAAAGTTCATGTGCACCTTTCTTCCTCTGCTCCCCCCAAGTCACTTCATTCCATGTTCTGAGTATTACCTTCCCTACACCTGCTGTTCTAGCTTGGCATCGAGCTCGCAGACAATATTTAAGTGGGACAGAAAAGTGTTCACCAGCTCTGTGCAGCCTCTAAATAAACAGAGCTCACTGTGTGGGTACAGTCATCGTGATTCCCCTCTCGTGCTACAAAGAGGTGAGAGCTTGATATTTCAGAGCTCCGGGGTGTATCCAGACACTCCATCCTGCAGCCTGAAATATTCCCTGGAAGTGGTAAATGAAGATAAATTAGCATTATTACCGAATTAGATTCATTCTTGACCTGAAAGTCACAGATTTACATGGCTGTCTGATTTTTGTGATGAATATACAGTAAAAGCAAGTATGTATGAATTTAATAATAAAGTTTATCCTCCTGTTTATGTGGAGGGCGTTGCAGTGTGTCACTCTTGTTAGAAGTAACTGGAATTATACTAACTGATTAATTAGCAGGTTAACTGAAGTTAAAGGAACATCCATTTAGGTTCAAGGTTTGTTGGATGAGAGGCATGAAACAAGCAGAAATAGTGGGAAAATATGAGAGAGGAATAATTTAGTATCTGTTTAGGACATGACTGCATTGGACTGAATGGAAATCAGCCCACACACACCATCCTGAGCTTAAATCATCATACTTTTTCTATTATTTAGACTAGATTACTCCCCGGTTTAGACATAGAATGGAGTAAGGCTGAGAGTGTATCTCTATCCGATGTGTTTGGACGTGCAAACATATTAATGCATATTGGGAAAATTTAACGAACAGACTAGGTTTAAGCCTTGACGTCAAACTGAGCAAGGACCCCATGTCTCCAGTGTTTTGTCTGACAGATGAGCAGCTTAAAAACACTTATTCTAAAAGACTTCACTGGAAACAACTCGATCAGTAGCCTGCGCAGTCATGTTTACTGTGGTTGAGCTACTTCAAAAAAGGAATCTGACGAGGTTAAGTAGTATTTCCACCACAGGTGTCATCTGTTATCTGAAAACATTTCTGAAGAAACAGCCATGTTTGTTCAACAGTACTTTCAGTCTTATTGTGTCGTACCTGATAAAAGCTTAAGATATATCTATATAGTGCTTGTATTTCTCTTGACAAACATCTGGAAGACGTATGTATAAGCTAAAAAAAAGTCACCATTTATGATTTTGAACCAAAGCCATTGCCCAGTTAAGGACACCGTGATTATAGATTCATAGCTTGTCTAGAAATAAGCATTTCTGTCTGGCTGCAAAAATCCTTTGGGTCTTGACCACTTTACATTTAGACAGACGCACGCTGAAGACTATCTCCATCACGTACATCAGTGCTGGCCCTGCTAATTGTTTACAGACATGCATGAGAAGAGGCTGATACGGTGAAAGGCCACAATGATTTTCATGCTGTCAGTCAACCAATTTGTGTGTGAACTATGGTTCAGGCTGGAGGTTTAACCTGCGTAGGCATACAGAGGGTACAAATGAGTACACATTCGTTTAAAATACAGTTTTATCTCTGCATGTCTTGGATTCACTGGTTTTACTTTGTGAAAAATCTCCAGCTTTAAACAACAGGATCCATTCCTGCTTTGAGGGGAAGGTATGTTTGAGGACTGTAGGTGCAATAAATTCACATTTTTTCTTTCCTAAAAAAAGCTGGAAAGACAATGCAGCAAAACAGAAAGAAAACTATGAAGAACATATCCATGGAAGAGTAATCAACTAACTGAAGACAGGTGTGGAGCAACACAATGTAGCAGGAAGAGACAGGTAACATGATGGTTTGATTCTCAACCAGCAGCACGTCAGAAAATCTTCCTGGGAACTGATTTATAACGACAGGTGTGCAGGATGTTAGGAACAGCTGCAAGAGTGTGTGGGAGTCAAGTGAAAAATGATAGATGTGGCAATGTTGACTTTACGAACAAGAGGCTAAAAATTAGCTTTGTGAAAATTAATCTGCCAAAAACTGATCTGCAAGCTGAACGCTGACAGTCAGAAAGGTTGAATTGTTTCTCGGTGGTGAAGACAAACACAAGCCACCAACACACAAAACAGTCCAGCATCCAAAATGTATTCGCTTGTCAGGGTCAAAATCAAAAGGAATTAACCCCGTAAAGCCCAGTGTCGCTAATTTGCATCAAACCACTTCTGGCCTTTGTTTATTTTATTTATTTATATCTAGTCATTTATTTGTTGTTAATAATGCATTAATGTAAATTGTACTTTATTTTTGTTATTTTTTCTTTTATTTTGAAAAATTGTGAATAAAGTCAGGCGTTGAGGGGAAATGTCCACTTCCGGTCCCTGTGGCCTGCTTCCATACACCTGGCTCAAACCAAGAGGTTTTGAGGCAGAATCAGAAAACAAACAGCTGAAGAAATCTAGTGAGTTGGAGCAGAAATCATCTAAAACTTGCAGGACTGTGGCCCTGAGGGTAGTAGAAGAAGTAAAACAAGACAAGGTTAACTGTTTTCCTTTTTTAATTAAACAAATAGAAATAAAAAAACAAAAAACAAATAAAAAAAAATTATGTCATGACATAAATATGAAGATTTTTTAGCTTTAGCCTCAGCAACATGCTTTAATTGTCCTTATTGTGTTTATAAAGCACCTGAAAAAAAAACAAATCTTTGAATGAACTTTAAAAACAACAGAAAGGAATTTCACCTGATTAATTTGTTTTACTTTCACATTATGCATTTCTGTTATTCCAGTTTATTACACTTGGGCCACTTCATTCCTAATGATGACTGAACTTATTTACTTAACTAATTTTAGTTATTCCAGTTTAAACCAGTCTTAATGTCCTCCCAATATTGTCACACATAAAAATGACTGCACCTAATTTCCTTATTATTTAATGCATTTACTATAAATTGTCAGCCAGTTTTTTAATTATTCTGACATTATTAAGTGCAACAAAGACTATAGTATCGAACAACCTTTATTTTCAGAGTATTTGATGAGTTAAAGCTAAAATGAACCAGATGTAGGGTGGTTTGGAGTTTGCATGTTCTCCCCGTGTATGCGTGGCTTCTGTCCGGGTTCTCCAGCTTCCTCCTACCATCCTCATACATGCATGTTAGATTAATTGGTCACTCTGAATTGTCCCTAGAAGTGAGTAGTTGTTTGTCTCTCTGTGGTGGCCCTGGCGACCCGTACCCTGCCTTTCACCTGCTAATTGCTGGGATAGACTCCAGCCCCTTGGAACTCTGAAGTGGAATAAATGGTACAGAAAATTAATGAATGAAAACAAAACTAAAAAGAAAGATCGAGTTTAAATCAGTTGAGTAAATGTTTTTCCTAACTAATATGCTACGTGCTACTTTAATTTAATAGAGTTGTTCTGACAAAATTTACAGTAATACAATGAGTCCAACAAATTGGATTCATTCTAATAAAAAAAGAAAGGAATTTAATCACATGGAAATCCAAGTGATCCATGATTTATTCATCCTCATTCAGACTGATTATTTTTGAGAAATGTTTCCTGCACTTCCGTGTGTTAGTCAGTTAGCTTTATAAGTAAAATGTCATTGATTGAGTGCATAAACAGTCTGCTTACAAGCTACATAAAACTGAACAAATATCACTGAGAATAAAAGACAAACTGGTGATGACTTTACTCATAATAACACTGTCATTTAGGCAGGTGTCAACAGATTTTATCTTAACATTTCAAACCGTGTGGTGCTTTGCTGCCCTCTTTCCAAGATGGTTTGAGGTCTCTCTTGATTTTGTGAGAATAAAAGGCACATGAACAGTTTGAATCAGGTTACCTCAGCATGACCAAATCTAATAAGATGCTGAAGTTCATGTAAATTGTACTTGATTTACTTACTTTCACCTTGTAAAAATGTAATTATTTTTTCTTCAAATGACATCTTCTTCATCCTATTATATAAAACCCTCCAGTTTTACTTCATAGAGTGGTCTTCTGTGTTTTATGAAGGGTTTCAACCAGTATTCAGATGCATCATGAGCGTTATCACCACCGATCAATGCCCAAGTACAGTTTCCTGTAGGGGAAGCAATAATGAAAACAAGGAAGTGAGTGATATGGACTGGCGGATAAAATGGTAGTACAAGACCACCTCGGATAGACTGCAGATGATATTTCAAAGTATTGACATCATTAACCAGGCAACTGCCTCACATGTCCATAAATAGAACAGCTAATGAAAAACACTGGTGAAACCCACAATAGTTCAAACTGACCAGACCTGATGATAATGGAAACCTGCTTTTCTTATGCAAACAGATCTGTTGTGGAGCTAGAGCCCTCAAATGCAACGCTTCTTCATATTTAATTCATATTGACAAGGTTAAATGCCTCCAAAGTGACTCTCAATTGATCTTCGGTCTCCATACTTAAAGATGCTCTGTTGGGTTTTGATCTAGGCAATTAGAAAGCTGCATAAAGCGACGTGTGTGCCCATGAAGTAAAATACCTGCAGGCTGCTAGGAGCATTTAATGTCTCAGACACCTGGTTTAAATGTGTCGGCTCTTCTTTTGTTGAGTTTTGTTCGTGCCATCTGTTTAATGGATCGACATTAATGAGATTGTGCAGATTTTGATTTATACAGTGTGCTTCAATCTTCCAGTGATGCATGGCCAGAGATTTCTTTGGTGAAGCAACTAATAATTGGCTGGTACAAAAACGACTCATGCATAATAAATATTTTATTATCTGACATGTCTTCCTCTGATCAGATAAACCTGATTGAGGAAAATTTATGGGATAGCCATTTGATTTTTTAACAGAGTAAGAGTGATTGCATGTAATGCTTGGAATATGAGAGCCTCCTTGTTATCCTTGGAGATTTTCACAGTTGTTGCACTCAATGCTGAAAGTTGAATCTATAAACGTATTAAAACCTTTAGGCACTGATTAAAAACATTTAGGGCACTCTATTAGCAAAAGAACAATTAACACTCCTGTTATAGAATTTAACTTTCCTCCAGAACAGCATTAAATTAATAATTTCAGCTTGTTGTAGGTAGCGGTACAGATGCACTGCTTTACAGTCAGGGCTCTGTGTGTCTCATCATGTAAAAATCCTACAATCAGTACACTGAATTAGTGATTTTGTCTTGTCCTTTAATGCAACCCATAGCTGCTTTTGCAGCTTTATATTTTTAATGCAATTATAGGTCATTTTCTGCATGAAAAAAATTTCTCATGTGGTTGCTGGTGAGACTGTGGTGTTGTCTGGAGCACAAAGTTGTAATAAGATGCATTAAAATGTGAGCCTATACACTTTATTAGGTTCACTTGTTCAAATACTTAACACAAATATCTAATCAGCCAATCACAGGGCAGCAACTCAGTGCATTTAGTCAGATAAACAAGGTCAAGACGACTTTCTAAAGTTCAAACTGAGTATTTTAGAAACTGCTGATCTTTTTTCTACTTTCCCTTTTACTTCTCCTCACTTTTCTCCTTTTATTCTGTGCCCTCTGGTCAGGTCCAGCAAGAGTCTATAAATTTCATAATTACAAATAAATAAGATAAAAAGAAAATCAGATTATCAAGAGGAGCCGTATACCCATAAAGCTCCCCTTGGCAAAGCAAATTTGTTTGGCACAACACAGCAGCCAGACCATCATACTGCTGCTGCCATGCTGGACAGGACAAGTTAAAAAAAAAAAAAGAAAGAAAAAGAAACTGCTGATCTACTGGGATTTTCACACACACCCATGTCTAGTGTCTACAGAGAATGGTCTGAAGAAGAGAAAATATCCAGCAAGCAGCAGTTGTCTGGACCACAATGTCTTGTTGATGTCAGAGGTCAGAGGAGGATGGGCAGACTGGTTGGAGATGATAGAAAGACAACAGGAAGTCCAATAAGCACTGGTTCCTACCAAGATCTGCAGAACAGCATCTCTGAACACAAAACACGTCCAGCCTTGAAGCAGATGGGCTACAGCAGCAGAAGACACACCGGGTGCCTCCTGCCAGCTAAGAACAGGAAACTGAGGCTACAATTCACACACACTCACCAACACTGGACAATAGAAGATGGAGAAACGTTGCTGGTCTGATGAGTCTCCATTTCAGCTCCACATTCAGATGCTAGACTCAGAATTTGGTGGAAAAGTCATAAAACATGGATCCATCCTGCCTTGGCTGCTGCTGGTGTAATGGTGTGGGGGGATATTTTCTTGGTCCACTTTGGGCCTCTTAGTACCAACGTGACCTGGTTTAACCACCACAGCCTACCTGAGTATTGTTGCTGACCATGTCCATCCCTTTATGACCACAGTGGAGCTTCTTCTGATGCTACTTCCAGCAGGATAATGCACCATGTCACAAAGCTCTGTGTGATGCATGCCAATAAGGTGAAAAAGCTCAGAGCGATGTTTCTAACACCGTATTGAATCTTAAAAAAAGAAAAAAATAAACAGTAGAGGGGAGCAAAATAGAGACTTTCACACTA
Source organism: Melanotaenia duboulayi (assembly GCA_026261665.1). Taxonomy (NCBI): domain Eukaryota; kingdom Metazoa; phylum Chordata; class Actinopteri; order Atheriniformes; family Melanotaeniidae; genus Melanotaenia; species Melanotaenia duboulayi. The sequence continues at coordinate 4,830,898 of CM047985.1, forward strand.
AGCTGAATTCAAACAAATGCCCACAGATGATACATCCTTCTACTTGGCTATGTTAGGACACCACTAATAAAGTCTTGCTAAATGCTAATGCTGATTAATTAAGTAGTTAAAAATATGAAACAATGCCAGATTCAATCTGTGAAGTAGAGACTGTTGTTTCTTTTCTGTTCCAAGAGAATAACTATGAGTTAGAAGTTTGTTTCTTTTTTTTTTTTTACTTTTATCAGGAAACCAAAAAAGACAAACGCTATGAGTCTGGTTTTAAGCAGCGTCTTGGCGGGGGCTGAAGCTCCAGGCAGCAGTCTCCACAGTATCAATTTATCACAGTCAGCTGAAAGGAAGGAGCTTTCTGTTCAGACCAGAGGTTTTGTCATGAATTGCCCGGGACATCAGGCAGCATCATTGTTTGGCATCGCTAAAGTGGTTGAGAGAAAGCTAAATCAATTAGCCTCAGGAGGCCTCGCATTGTCATTCGCAACGGGTTACCAGTGGCAGACGGCCAGCGGTGGTTCATGGAACAGGCTCTCACTCAAGGAAACAGGGAGGGAGGGAATAAGAGAAGGCAGAGGGAGCAGGTCCGGCTCATTCGATTTGCTCTGGAAAGTGATTACTCCTTCCGAATCCCAACATTCCCCCCTCCTTGCCTCTGCACAGTGGCTGCAAGATGACGGTGACACACCTTGCCGGGGCACTCCTTGTGGCTGCTTTCACAGTTTTTCTTGATAGCTTGTCACAACCTTCAACTGTAAACACTTTAGCTTGGATTGCATTCTGCAAACTACATTTTTTTCTACCTCCGCTTGCATGGTGATGGCTTCTATTTGTTTTGTAATTGTGATTGAAAGATTAAATGAAAAGAGAGACACGTACACTTGTGTACATACGTGGTGTGTGTTTGGAAAAATGGCTGATGCCAGTAGACGGAGGTGGAGTGGCGATGATAAATCAATTAAAGTGTGCAGAAGAATTAGGGTAATGAAGGTGACAGCAGAACCCGTACCCACTCAACCGTGACTCAGTCCTCTTGGTGGGTGTGTACGGGTGCACACAAGTGTGTTCTTACTGTAGCCTACACAGGAGTGGTAGTGCATTTTTGTGTGGTGAGAATTCTGCAATATGGAGATCTGGAGCATCGAATGATAGTTTTGTAAGTTATACTCCTCACTAAGAGGTCGAACTCTCTCTTAAGACACCAGCTCCCATCTTGCTGAACAACGCACTGATGCTCCAGATCTCTTTGTTTTGCAAAGTTCTTTTAACATCTGTTCCTTACTAAAGATTTTAACCAATATTATGATTATTAAAAGAGGGAAAATCATTAAAATTGCATTTGATTTCAAAATTAATGCTCAAACCTTTTACTGATGAACACCACTTAGTGCTAATAAAATATGACTTTCACCGCCAAGATACAAAGGGGGTGGTGTTATGAAGCCTCTCAGGAGGAAGTTGGGGTGGATGTTGAGTCTAATTTTGAATACTATTTTCAACCAAAGCTAACATTCATCTCCTTCTCCACTGCTTATCTAGAGTCAGGTTAAGAGGGCAGTAGCCTAAGCAGAGAGCTCGAGGCTTCCCTTTCTCCTGACTCGTTCCCAGGCCAGCGCAGTGACATAGCCCCTCCAGCTATATCCACAGCCTGTGAACATGGGTGAGGGCAGGAATGTAGACTGGCTGATAAATCATGGGCTCTGCCACTCGTCTCAGCACCAGACCAGTACAGAGTCTGCATCACAGCCAACGCTGCACCGATACGCCTGAGGATTTCCTGCTCCATTCTTCCCTTACTCTTAAACAAGACCCAAACATACTTGAACACCTCCACTCAGGGCCCCTCCTCAAACTACCAACGTGTCGTGGTGGAGGGGTTTGCATGTCCCATTTATCTTAGGTGTTATGTTGTCGGGGGCTTCATGCCTCTGGTAGGACACCCATGGCTTATAGGTCTCTAGGTGAGGAACCAGACATGATGACCCCCATGAAGAAAGGTAATACTGGATCCATGTATCTGTTTCTGGACCGCTTTACTGGGCCACGGCTGGAGCTGGAGCAAGCGGCTGGTTGCAGGGCCTCTAAGTTCTGGTCAACACAGCCTGAGATGACATGGTGACACTGCCTGTGGGACCAGGGGCGCTGCTAGAGATTTTGAGCCCCATGAAAAGAAACTAAAGTGCCCGTCCAACCGCACAAAACTTAAATACAAAATAACCTCTTCCATGAAAAAAATGCATTTATAATCTGTGGAGAAACAAGTCTCAGCTAAAACACCATCAAAAGAAAATGGCCACTCATTTTTTGTGGTTTATTGTATTGTGAGCGTTATCATCAGTAAATCAGATGCAAATGGTAAAATAAATGAGGTAGGCTCAGAAACTCGTGTGTGTTTGGAACAAACATGATTTTTTTATTATCATTATTTTTAGCAGAGCAGCTTGTGA
>CM047985.1:4841834-4861372 GCA_026261665.1 Melanotaenia duboulayi
ATATATATATAAATAACGTTTTTTGTGTTGTGAGCCTTGCAGAAGGCATATGCAGCACGTCTCGATGGGTAGGATGAACTCCGGCAGTATAAAGCCTTTACATTACATTAGTTATAATCAATAATGTTTTGTTGCTGCGTTGATGCAGAATCGTCCATGAAACGGTTAAATTCAAAACCCCCACTTGGAAGTACCATACATTTTATTGCTGACTAAGGACAAATGTTTTAATAAAATCAGGCGATGTGCTTTTCTTTCACGACCTCCTTCTAAAGTATTATTAAAGATTGCATTATTAAAATGGGAATTACTTGCATAAGCCACTGTAATATTGGAAATAGTCATTCCAGTAAATTAAACATGTTTATTTGGAAGTTCTCCAACCCCTTGTGTTTGAAAAGAAAAGGAATTCTCTTTTTCTGTTGTGCTTGGTGCTGCATTACAGTGTGAATCTCTAAAGTAATCCTCATAATTTACTGGCACTGAAGCAGACACTTGGAACATCTCCCCTTTGGCTCAAGTGTTAGTTTCTCCATTTGAGTTTGCATTGATTATAAAATGACAGGAGGAAAAAAAATGCGTAAATAATTTGGCTTAGAAAAATGCAACAAGATGAATGAAGTAAATGGAGCAAATGATAAATTGTTTTTTAATTATATGCAAATTGTAGGTGTTGATAATAAGAACTCTGAGCATGAATGGGCCACACAGCAAACAGAACCAGAGTCCTGACATCTGGACCGAGCTTCCTCCCACCCCCCTGCAGATTAGTGGGGCTGGATGAGGATGATGCTGCCTTCTAACCTGTCATCAGCCAGCTGCTCTGCAGCAAACCCCCAAGAAAAAAATTAATAATAAAAACAAGTTGTGTTTCTGACACTACATTTTTCAGAAAATGGCATTATATATAATATTAGTATTTTTTTTTTAAATGATCATATAATTCATTTAATTATTAATTGGGACATTATAAATAGTAATTACAATAATTTAATTAATTTTATTTTTATGAAAATCATTCTAATTTAATCCTATAAAATAAAAACACGTATGTGTATGTGTGTATATATATATACATGTATATATAAAAATTCACAGACATGTTTTAATGAAACTTTCAGGAAATCTCAGAAATTAAATAAGAAGCAAGTGATTAGATTTTGGGGTGTTTCACATCACCGTCTGGATGCAGGAATTATTTAAAGGATTCTTTACTTTGGGGAGATCGGGATCATTTTGTCATTAGAGCTTCTGACTCAGAAATAATAACAATCATAGCCCAAAAAAGAAATTACGATCCTTGGTGGAGGTGTGTGCTCTCTGAGAGCTTCTAGTTATATGTAACATGTTACATATGTGTTTATAAATTATAAGATTGTTTTAAAACACATGAAAAGTTTTATTATATTATTCTCTTCAGAGATTAATAAAACATTTTTCCATTACATTTCAAAAGGTTGAAGCTATCCCAGCCTCAGAGCAGAGCAGCTCTTTACTCTCAACTTCCAAACATCTTATTTCTCTCCTACTGACAGCTTATAAGCTTCAGTGTAGCCTCCACTGCTGGATGTTCATGTAGTTTGTAGATGTGATTGACAATAATCTTTACAAAAATTAATAGAAAATGTTCTTTCTTGCAGAAATTCATGTTCATGTTTTAGTTGTTGCTTTCACTCTTTTCAGCCTAATTCTTTCTTGTCTTACCAGTGTAATGAGTACCTCTTAACACCTCTAGACACTTTGAGCCTTTGCTGCTGTTGCCATGGTGAAGAGGCTACAAGGCAGATACAGGTAGTCATTTAGAAGAGACCTTAAATGCTTTATGTTGGAGATACATCTTAGATCGACAAGCAGCTAATTTAAGGTGTAATTGTTTCATTGTCCCACACACAGAAACTGTTCTGAGTGGAAACCTCTTACATTTTGTGTCTAGACAGTATTTACCACAGAACACAGGACTGTCTCACCGGCTGCTTTGTACTGATGACTAAAGCCAGACCAAGTTTTCATCACTAATGTAAAATAACAGCTTGTTGAAGATGTTTAGTACGAAGCAAACTTAAAAATCAGATATTTTTCAACAGAATAATATTAAATACAGCAGTGTGTTTGTGGGTCCTGTACTTCATTGCAAATATAAAAGTTTCTGCATTGCATTAAGTCATGGAAAGAAGTCACAATAATTCGGTGGCAGGTTCTTCCTTAGGGTAAAAGGATTTTATCTGGGACTGCAACACATTTTATGCTTTAATTTTTTATTCAAAACGCCCTCTGGAGTTACTGTTGTACAGATCTCTTTGAGATAGGATCACCCAGGAAGCAAAGTTGTCTTTAATCCATTTAAAGGAGAATTTATCAACTTTTGTTTAATGATTATCACCACAAGGGGCATAGTTTTGTCAGTTGAAGATTCCATTAAGAAAACAAGTAGTGGTTGAGTCAAATGGTTCAGCTTGGTCCAATTAGGTATAAGTTAGTCAGTGTAAATCAAGCAAAACATCCAGCAGATCAGTGGATAAAGCCACTTTTGTAATAGAAACTGAAAATGTCATTGTTTTTCCTCAATGGATAGTCACAAATGAATCTTATGGTCCTTAAACATGCACCATTACAGGGTTTTTCACATTCACTCAACACCTTACTTAAGTCAGTTTTGCACATAGTTTCTCATTTCAAATAACAGTTTTCAAAATCATAAAAGTTCAGTGGCAAAAACGGTAAAATTAAACAGAGCAGGCAAGGATGATGGTGAGAGACACCAAGAGGTTTTCATACAAACAAGGAGAAGATGAGACAATCAGCAGCAGAGAATCGGTTGACAGGAGAGAAAACCAACCACACCAAAGAAAGGACAAACTTAGGAAATAAAACAAAAACAGAAACAAGTCACACAGATTATGACTAAAATAAGTTAAAGTAAAAGGTCCTCATTTGAAATATCAAGTAATGACTTCACACTCCAGCATGGTTTACCTACACTAATATTCATCAAGAGTAAAAGAACGTCGTGTGCCTGGAGGCTTGCCATGAAAAGTTATATTTATTAATAGGAATCAAAGCTTAATTGATGATAAATCTCAAAGAAAAACAAAACAAGTCTATTTTAGAGCTTGATGACTTTTTTTTTATCAAACACAGAATGATTTTATTCCTCCATCACTCTCCTCTGTGTCATTTGGCTTTGACATTTACTTTGACTCTTACTGTTATGAATGTTATGTCAGACTTTAGAAGAAGGTTATTGATAAACCCGTCAACGAATCTAGATAAACTGGTCATTTTTAGGGTGTTAAGCTAATATTTGGTCTCTTTAAAGCCAGCAGCCCTGTGCTAATCATCCCTGTCTTTGCTAAATTTTCTCTTTGAAATAGTCAATAATAATAAATGTTTTCTTACGGCTCCTGAAAGACTCATGTCCATGGTGTCTGTCCACACACACAGATTTGATGGTAATGTATCTCAAAGTTTGATTTGATTTAATATTAGATGATGTATTCCTTGGCTTCAGTCAATCTTAAGCACAAGACCATAAAACAGTTTAGATTTCTTTGTATTACTACGTGTCTGTGTGAGTGGAAGTGTGTCTAAGATTGAAAATTAAAGGTGAATACTCTGGAGAATCTACTTTATCTAAAACTGAAATATGTCCAGTTGTGAATGAAAAAGCTTAGAAGCAGTTATCATACCACACATTTTAACATGAACGACCTGCCCAGGAATCTTTAATATTTCTTAATTAAATTTGATAAAAGAGGAACATGCGTCACAATAACATCATTTTCCTGTTGAATCTTAAGTGTGTTATTTGGGCATCATCTGGTGTATGTACACAGCAGGTAATGAAAAACACTGGAATTCAGTTTAATCATTTGCTGATACACGTTTGGTAAATAGATTCTGCTCAGCTATTTATTATCATTGTGATGTTTAGCTGGAAAATATTGCTATTCAGGAAAATCTGTCAGGATCAGTCTGCTCTGACATGGCCATTACCGGCCATTACCTTATGAAAAGTTGATTCAACCTTTATAATTTAACCCTTATCTCTGTAGTGACGTTTGAAATAATGTACATGAAGTACATTATTATTACATTATTATCATTTGTTTTCAATGCAGAGAAAGGAAATGTGTCTTCATTAAATAAGGACTATAATCCCCCAAATATCTTCTTTTTTCCCACCAGGAATCAGTTGGCTTGTGTTTTTCTTTGTTGTAGTCATAAACATTTTATTCTCTTTTTTCCTCTTTAGTTATGGGCCAATGACACTGAGCGGTCAGGCTGAATATGCTACCAAAAGACTTTTTCTTTTAAACTGAACAATGACATCACAAGTATTTTGACTGTATGTCCCACTTACAATGTGGGGGAACTAGGTAAAGATAGTCCACTCTCCTAAGAATATGTTCTCCAAGAATCGCTTCAATGGACAACATGGAGCGGGTGTTTCCCCCAAAGGAGGGGCAAAGTCAAAAGTTCATCCACCAAAAAAGAGGGCTCCAAATCCCAGAGTAGCACTGGTTATTCGTGGCAAAATACATCGGCTGCTCCAAGGGTCTGTTGACCACCATGTCCCAGAGTCCCACCTCTATTATGCAGGCATAGAAGAGGAAGAGGAGAGGGAGACACGTGAAAGTAGAAAGGAGCACAGAAGCGGATATCCAAAGGTTAGTCCAAGGACTGAAGCCTTTTCTCCAAAAGTTTCAAACATTAAAAGACATGCAGTTGCATCTGGGCCACCATGTGTTGGAGAAGTGGAACTGAACAGAGAGGGATGTATAAGAATACCTTGCACTTTACAACATAAAAGCTGCAGATCCCCAGCAAATCTGAAACGAATATCCTTTGAGAGTGGACTCCGGGACAGTGCTGAACAGATAAGACCAAACCCACACTACAATCCAGCTGATCCAGACATGAATGGGACTAAATTTGCATCAGCAACCCGAAGGGATTTCAGTTCACCTCATACTCGCCCAAAAAGACCATATTCTGCTGGTGACTGCTTGGACTATAACTTCAACAGAGCCCTACCAGAAACACTTCTGGAGGAGGACGAAGATAAAGAGGAGGCCTCAAGTGCAATCATTGAGCATATTCTAAAAGAACTAAAGGGGATCAACAAAATCCAGGAAGAAATCTCTGACCTCAGGGATTACCTGACCTCAGTGCGAGGATCAGTTGAAGAGGTATCATCCTGCGTAGATGCTGTTTTGTTGGAGATTGAAGGCATTCGTTCTAGCAACAAAAGCAGTTCAGGGACACATGCAGGTACTTGGTCGGGAATGGGGTGCAAAGATGGACAGTCGCCACGGAGAAGACCTGCTAGTGCTTATGGTAGTTTAGGGAGTGCTGTACCAAAGTCCAATTCCAACTGTTTCTCTCCAAAATACAACGAGCGTCACAGCGTTCATGGAGAATTCCTGCAACCAAGGCCAGAAGAGGCGGCTGTGACTCCAATTACCGAATTAGTTGATCATCAGGAAGTGGAGGAGCCAGAGGATAACTCTGACCATAGTTCAGATATACCAGAAGGGGCTATAGGACGAAAGCTTAGCTTTGGCTACCTTGAACATCAGGATGGCCAAGACTGTTTAAGCACTAGTTCTTTGTCCTCTGGTCATAGCTCCAAATCTGAATCAGACTTAGAAAGACCATCATCTAGTCATGGAAGAAAGCAGCAAAGATCAAGGGATGGAGAGGAACACTGGACGAACACTGTGCCACGGCACAGCGTTGGCAAGGAATCTGTGTGGCATGGACAAACTGTCTACCTCAGGGACAGAAGTCTGGAGGGGCATAAAGGTGAGAATACTCTCTGTTGTGAAGGAGCTGGAAGCTGGAATCAATACAGAGGGGCAGAAGGTTATTGTACATCACTACAGGGCTCTGCAGGAAGCTCGGAACATTTTTCTGTTCATTCTGGAAAGCACTACAACTCACCTGCCAGCAGTTCTAGCAGGGAGGAGAGAGTCTCGCGTATGAGACGGCCTCAAAGCGAGTCTAGGATTCATGATCCAACAAATATCCACCTTGGAAGCTCTACTGCATATGAATGTGCCACTGATTTGTCCTACCCTCAAAGCTCTGGTTACCATTCAGTTGAGGGCCATGATGGAGAAGCAGAAGAATTTGACTTTGAGCCAACAAATGACCTGAGCTACACATCAAACTGTGAACCTGAAACTTATTTAGTGTATGAGGAGTCTTCAGAAATGACTTGGACTGAGGGATCTTTGAGTACCATCGGAGGTGACAATAAGAAACCACTCATCCGCAAGACTGAACCCAGTAGCCAAAGTTTAGGAAACAGACTCCCTTACTCTGGTGGTGTTGATGTCCAAGCCGCAGGTTTTAATGTCAAACGTATAGGACGAGCTGTTCTTGATTTTAGCTCTGCTTTGCGGGGTGCGTTGCGAAAACTTGAAGGACCTGAAGCTGTAAATCCTGAGGAGGAAACAGACTTTGAAATATCAATTCCTCCTGACTTGTCTGCAACTGAGTTCCCTTCAAAACCTTTATGGTATGAGGCATGCATTGACCAGACCTCTGATGAAACTCACAGACCTGGGGTTGACAGTGGTAATGCTTTGGAAGAATTGTCCAAAAATTGTGCCATTGATAAATCAACAGATTTTTCTGTAGAGCCTATGTTTAATGAAACCAATGACAGCCTTACAATGGAGTCTACGGAAGCTTGCCACCATCCTCTGTGTTCAAATAAGATGCCTCCACACCTGGAGGATCTCACAGTCTGGTCTGACACAGTCCCCAGTAGTACTGGTCTACTTGATGGCCTGACAGAGAAACCTGCTGAACGTCCAGTGGAAGAACCTGCAGAAGGTTCTGCAGATGTGAACATAAAGTCTCAGCTTTCTCAATGCACCACTGCAGAATCCTTGTCAGCCTCTATCTCAGTTGATGAATCTGCAGCACAAGAGGAACAGGGACAAACTGAGGTGCTACAACAACCCACCACAGATGCCGATGTGGCACTAGAGGGCAAAACTGATGGAGATGCAGCAGAGACATCCACAGAGATAAGTCAGATGGATGAGCGCAAGTTAAAGTGTTTGAGGACCTTCCAGCAGATTCTGCGTGAGAAGAGGGAAACCAGGCGCAACCTGGCCACCATTACCAGGCCCGCTTTGTCTCAAGGTGGCTTTGAACCAGGTAGTCATGACATGATCATGTGGTTTCATCCCGTGCATTTTGTCTTTGTTTATATTTCACTACGAATCATTGAGAATTTTTGTGTTTTACATGAGAAGACAAATATAGCCTGGAACTTTCATGTTACTTTTTACTTTTCACCTCACAGTTTCTTGTAGTTGCAGAAACCTTATGATCTTTCTCAGCTGCTGTGTTATTTGCACTGATAAAAATACAACCTCTGGTATCCTCTTTGCATCTGTTCATGCAGCAGATATGAATTGCCCTCCCACCAAAATTTCCCTTGGGTGTTTACCCTGCCAAATGGTTTCTGCTGAAATGATCATTTTCTACTCCCTTGTGAGTAATGTATCACTTGCCACTCATGAGTCCCTTACTCCTCTCCAAGGCATCAGTAGTATCCATTTGCAAATTAGAAAAAATTAATTATCTCCTTGGACAGCGAGCCTGACATTAAAAGGAAGGATAGAGAAATATTAAGAGTCATTTTCATGATGAATTACACATGTTAATGAAACATTTATGACCTCAGACCTTATCTATCTGAAATCCCAGTGGTGGTGCTGCTTTTAAACCAAGCACTAGCCGTAAACTCAATAATAAACCATGTGGCATCTTATTTTACATGATGATTGAGACCAGTGCATGACGTTTGTCTTTTCTGTGTCTGTCCTCTCTCACTCTGTTTTACAGATGGAATTCAAGATGAAGATCAGGTTGCCTCTTGCATTAAAATTGCAAACATAAACTTTTTTAATAAAAAAAAGCAATTTTCTCTTTTATATTTGGAGCTTTTTTCATGTCAATGTCGCTTTTTCTTTCATTTTTCTTTTTATTGTATTTATAATGATTGCTGTAACATCTAAAACTAGTGGCATAGCTCTACATTTTATGACATGGGCAATATTGATGTAGTCAATACTTCTGTTGTGGTACTTTTCAACACAAAAACACAAAAATTATTAAAAGACTGTTTGATGTGTTCACTGGGACCGCATGTGACTTAATAGGTGTTTAGAAATCTATGTAAACATCTCTCTAGTCACATAAGGAATATATATATCCTGAGAGAGGTTTATTCATACGAGTCATTGGCATGCAAAACTGAAACTCAACCAACTCAAGTAGCTCTGTTCTATTTGCTTTTCACTTTCTTCTTTATCTCATTTGTGCATGTGCATGCTCCACTTTCATGAAGCCAGAAAAGATTTTCAGCCTCCAAAGAGCTAAATGCTTGACCTTTGACATTCTCTTTCAGAGCCGAGATCAAGATGCTGACCCCAGCAAGCACCCATGGGCTAAGCCAGGGTCAGTAAAAACCTTTTGGTGTGCATATGTGTGTCTGAAATTGAGAGAATAATCCAATGGTTTTTATTTCAAAACATTTTGATATTTATTTTTGCATACAGGGGAAATGCACCGTTTGGTATTGACAGCATGCCAGACCTCCGCAAGAGGAGGCCCATTCCCCTTGTTAGTGAACTGGTGAGTACACATGTCAGGATGTGCATTATCTGCCCTTGCTCCTTTATAATTAATTTTGACAAACCAAATCTATGTTAAGCATTGAATTAGAAAACAAAATTAGACATATTGGTGTATACTGACTGAAAAAAAGGGCTAAAAGGAAGGACTATAAAACTGACATTGTCAGTTCTAACCTAAACATCCAAAAATAATCAATCCCAGTGTTTTTACACGAGCTACAGTGTTAGCTGTAACCTTCCCCAAACCCTAATTAGAGGTAAACATACAGGAAACTTCCACCAGAGCTTTGCATGTCTGAAGGTGTGTTCAGTGTAAAATGTGGTTATTCATCTGGACCATTGAGTTGCTGCTGCGCCTACTGGGTTATGCTGTAGCTGGTGATATGGATATGTCACCTAAGCAACGGTCAAAATAAGTGTGTTGTAATGTAACAATAGCAATGTTTGTCAAGCTCCACCTGTTAGGGTTGGATTGATAAGACTAGCATCTCAACAGAAGGATTCCAAAAACGTAGGACAGCTTAGATTGGATTTGCTGGCACCCTTCCCAATTTTTGTTTGTAATGCAAAAAAGATGCGTACCATTCCAAGCTGGACACCTTTGGATGGAAACGGGGCTTAAGATGCACGACCCCCAAGCTCCAAGGCATCTGGTACCTTTGTGTACCAGTCCAACTGTACAACTTGGCACTATAAAAAAAAAAAGAAAAGAGTTACAGCTCCATGTTTAAATGTAAGGTGGATTTTTGTTGTTTAAGGTCACATGCCAAGAAAAAAGAACAAAAACTGCTGGATGTCCACCATTCTCCTCCTTCGGTTCTGTGTCACATTCTTCTTCATTATAATTCAAGACTTTGTTATAATTCGAGACAATGATGTATCGCAGTTACAGGCTGGTGAATCTATCACTGTCCAACTGTTACACTGCCCAGGTGGTAAGGGTACGGTTGCTGTGGAAACACAACAGACATCAGGATTTACCAAACCAAACTGCACCAAGCCATCCCGTACCGACGCAGACCTGATGGTGGAAACGGGGCTTTACAGATCACTGCTGTTGCTTAATCCCAAACAACATAATTGTTGATCACTTATTTTCCATTGAACTGGGAAGGTGTATATAATCGTATTTATTTCCCACCATTTTGTTTTTCTTCACAATCTGAAGAATCTTCTCACTTTGTTGTATATTCTGTTTTGTCATATGCACTTGTTAAAAAACTAAAATTAAGTGGCTTTTCTGCTGTTATTGTACTACATAATGTTTTGTGTTGGTATTTCTCTTTGCAAAGCACCATATTGTCATAAGACCCATTTATGTTCCCTTAAGTACGTAAATAGAGACGTCCCTTTCAATCGTTGTCATACGCCGCTGTCCTCATACTTCCATGCATCTTTGCATTGTCATGGTTGTTAAGTTAACCATTAGTGGGCAGTGTTGAGTTCATGTGCTGGTATGAAGTTGTTTCCAACCACACAACACACCCTAAACACTCACAGAGCCTTTCTTCAAAAGCTCACACAAAGAAAAGAAGAAAAAACAAGCAATTTCTACAGTTCTTCATTCTTCTTCTGCTTTTTTGTTCCTTTCCTGATCCTCTTCTTCTCTGGTTTGTTTCTTTCTCTGGTTGCATGTCAGCCATTCTGCTCAGCACTGCCGCTACAGTTTCTGGTGGTATTTCTCCATCTTACCAAATTACGCATGAAACGATTCAGGAGATGGACGAAACTGTCCGTCCGTCTGCGTGTCCGTCTCCTCCGTCGAGCTTAATTGGGCCTTTAGCCATGGCTTACAACGTTAATGTCTTGTTAATGGACTGTACAGCTTCACCACTGGAGGCTGCACAAAGATGTTAAGGCAGGGTGATACCAGAGTTGTACAAAAGAAATGACCTAAATCACCTTTCTTCCTTTAAGGACTATTATGTGCAGGCCAGAGACAAGATAAATACACCAAACAGCCCATGTAGGGAACCACCTGTTTAACAATTTAAGTGCAAGCTCAGAAAAGTTGGTTTGAAGGTGAAAACTGCTGATTTTCTTAGAAGGAATCTGTTTGTCTCTAACCTTTCTTTTCTTCTTGTTTTCTGTCTGCACATGATGCCTCCCCCCTTTGTCGGCCCTCAGGCTATGGTGAGTGAAAGACAAGTGAGATTAGAGTGACTCTGCTTTAACGTTTGTTTGATGGGCTTTGAGTTTAAAATAACATTAACTTTGACTGTAAAGCATTTCAGTATGCTAAGTGTGTGACTTCAGTGAAATTTACTTTGAGAGTTCACACAAATCTACAATTCACTTACTGTGAATTTGTATTTATGAAAGAATACTGCTAAAAATTAAAATATAATGTTTTTTGTGAATATAAATTGATTGATAACCATAGAGTGAGAGGCTTTGTCTTTGATTAGGATCTAATTTACATACTTTGATTAACTAGCTATGTCAACAGCCAAAGTTATTTTTAAATAACACCCACCCATTCTAATAGATGTTTCTCCTGTACCCTAGTCTCAAGTATTTTACTTTTTTGATAGACACTGAGAACTTCATTTACTGCTTACACCCTTTTTCTGAAATTTAGCTTTTTAAAGAGAAGTTAAGTAATTGCGTCAGATTGCAGGTCATACTTTCAGTCTTTGTTCAAAAATCTCCCACCTATAAGTTTAGATATTCAACTTAGTGAAATCATGCAGAATAAGAGAATCAAACAGATAAGATGCAACATTCATAGATGTTAAGAGACACATGAGAGATGTCACAAACCAACAAAATCTGCAGGTAAAATCATCAGAAATGGATAAAAGTATAACATGCAGTCATGTGACTTCCAATTTTAATGATCAAAATAGGTCCAGTTTTACTTTAAACAGAAACATGGTCAAAACCAAAAGTTAAATTATAGTGATCATGTGATATAAGATGATTATCAAATAATGTTATGTCCTGTTCTGCAGACTTGTAGCTGTCAGAATGAAAGAAAATAAATTATCCGACATTTTCCAGTGAGAGATTAGGCACTGTAGCACACCTGATATGCTTGATAATATGTCTCAGTCAGGAAATCAGCCATTAAAAGCAAATTATTATGCAATTATTTTTTGTCAGAAAAGGCTTTCAAAGAAGTTAGATGCTCAAGAATTCAACTGAGAGCAACTAATTCCCCTTCATTAACATACATATGCATAAGCCCTTCCTTAATCATTAGCACCAAAAATAGCATATGCAGCAGAGAAATGGGGACTAAACAAACATGCTACTAAAGCTATGTCTAACTATGTCTCTGTGAGATCAGAAGTAACTTTTAGATATTTATGTGGGCTGGTTATAAACCTAGCAAATAGCACGGCCAGTCAGAGAGAAGATGGATATGTCTCTGCACTTGGTAATTCACTCAACGACTTGGCAGTTAGATAGATAAGTGTCGGCGTGTCAGATGGAGATCTGCCGCAGTCAGTGGAAAATAGAAATGTGCCTGAAATGTTAAGATATGCACCTTTTCCTCACAACTCAGAAGCTTTCACTTAAAACCCTGGTCCATTTTGACAGTGTGATGTATTAATTTTTCACACATTTCAGAAATCATCCTGATATCATATTTAGGACAAAATGTGTATTTCTCCGTCCTGTCTGTAATGACATGTTAAATCCAGCCAACCAGCAATCAACAGCACTTCACTGTGGCTTTTTAATCATTTTTAAAGTTGCAACCTCAAAAAAAACAAAAAAAAGAGCCTTTTTGGGTTTGGATAATTGTGTTAAAGCACAAATTATTCAGATCCATAGCGAAAGCATTTGACAGATAGACTTTCTATTTAATGAATAGTAAAAATCCTCAGAGCCGTAGTGATATAAAGAGGAGAGATTAAACCGGAGCTGTGTGTTTATAGAAGGAAAGTATTAAAGTCAAAAAGATGACAAGTATGTGTAATGTTAAAAAATTATTTGTTTCTGCATGGCTGCGAATCACTGATCCCTCTGCTTTTTATTGTTTTTAGTCTCTGATACAGTCCAGGAAAGCTGGACTCGCCCACTCACTGGCCACACGGACATCCCTGAAAGATGAAGAGCTTGTGAGTAGCATATGTCACACAAATACCAACAAATAAAAAATCTATAATCCTCTTTTCTTATGCAGATTGTCACATTGACACTTACTGATGGGATCCCAAAAATATCAGCTTATTTTCTTCCATTCTACCTCGTCTGTGATTTTATGTTGCTGTGTCTGCTTCAGACAGATTTTGGTGATGCGTATCTAGAAACAGAATGATTAGTATTTGTGGTTATTATTACCTCTAAACTTTCTGCATTGTGAAATGCCAAACCATGATGATAATTATTCTACAGGTTATCAGAAGAAACATTAATAATTTAAGTGCATGAAGTAGGTGACTGAGTGTAGCAGACGATATTACAATGCAGTGGAGAGCAGGGCAGACTGCAAGGCTTAAAAGGTGAAATAACTTTTAAGAAAGCAACAGAATCCTATTTTAGAAATACCTACCTGGTTGACTCCTGTCTTGTAATTTTTACACTTTCACAACATGATCCCTGTAGTATACACAGCTGCTGACTCAGCCTAGTTTTTAACTGAGGAGTTTGTTTTTTAAAAACTTTACTGCGTGGTGGACTTCGCTTAAATGAAGGTTTTCTTATGAGTTTGTCCGACTTGTAAATGCATAAGATAAATAATGTTAACATTCAATTAAAAAGTTTAAATCAGACTCAAAACTCTCAGAGGTCCCTGAAGGCAGCAGATTTAGTTCATGGTATTGTGATTAACTTAGTAATAAAACATTTAAATAAAATAAAAAGGGAACGCCCTCATTTTTACTTAACCTTGATCTCTTCCAGAGAAACCCAACCCAAATGGTTGACTTCGATATATATACATATACATATATATATATGTATATATACATATACATATATACATATATATGTACTCTATTAAGCTTATTCTCTATTAAGATTTTGTTTTGTTTGTTCGCTTGACACTTTTTAACGAGACTGACTTGCAGCCTAATTTGACCCTGACCTTTTTGTTTAATGGTTTACAAAGTTCTTTTCCCTCAACAGCCACATAATTGGATAAACCTTTTCAGTTGTTTGTTAAGACAAATAGCTAATCGGTCAATTACATCATGTAGACATGTTCAAAGATGAGTAAGTTTGTGCAAAATAAGCTGCTCCAATAATAAATCATAGAAAAGGATCACTATGTAAGATATATTTAATAGCAACTCATAATCAAAGTTAATTATGCTATTAAATGTTACTGTTTTGAGACAATAACAATTTTTCTTAACTAATTTTAACATAAAGAATAAATTCTTTAAAAATTTTCAACACAAATAAATGCAAAAAGCAAAAACCAAGTCAGATCAGTAACACAAAAAGCCTTTGGAAGACTGAGCGAATCGAAGCAGAAATGACAGGTGTAAATAATAAAAGTAATAAGAATACTGACTCATATGCCCTTGTACAAATTCTGTGTTTACCAAATCCAGCTGGGCTTGTAGTCTCATCCTGTGGAGGTGTGTTCACCTCCTCCCACACACCTCCTACACTGGACAACAGTAGACTTTAGTTCATCAGATAAGAAGCCAAGAATTAGTTAATACTAGTTTTACATTGCATTGAATTTCTCTGTAATATTAGTGGATGTCAGATTGAAATAACCTCTAGTTAATGTGCATTAACTCTAACTTAAATGATATTCTAAAGAACATTTTTGTTTGTAACATAGATTCTGATTCATTCTGCCTCAGTTGTTGCTTTGACATTCTGTTCATGTCTTTCCTCACCATCAGCGATGTCTCTGTTTTGGTTGTATTTGCATCATTCACTCACATTCTTCTATTCTGTCTTGTCTTGTTTTTTCTACTGTAATGACTATTCGTGCTTTTCTGTCCAATTGTGTTTAATTTTTCATTGAAAACTCAAAAAAAAAGAAAAAGAAAAAGAAAAAAAAGTAGTCTCATGCTTGTTTCTTGCACATTCTGCCTGTGGCTTCTTTACTTTTTCCTTTATTTTGCTCCAACAGAAAAGACATGTGTACAAGAAAACCTTGCAGGCTCTGATCTACCCCATCTCCTGCACCACACCGCACAATTTTGAGGTGTGGACGGCCACAAAACCCACCTACTGTTACGAGTGCGAGGGTTTGCTGTGGGGCATCGCCCGGCAGGGTATGCGCTGTGCAGAGTGCGGGGTCAAAGTGCATGAGAAATGTCAAGAGCTGCTGAACGCTGACTGCCTGCAAAGTGAGTCAAGTTACCAAGTATCTAAAGTGCTTGATGGCTGATTACTTAGCCCTATTCTAGAAAAAACCCAAACATTTTTGTTGTTGTGCAAACGTTTGTGTTTCCTGTTAAATTATCCTTCCATCCTCAGGAGCAGCTGAAAAGAGCTCCAAGACGGGGGCAGAAGACCGGACACAGCACATCATCATGGCCATGAAGGACAGGATGAAGATTCGAGAGAGAAACAAGCCTGAGATATTTGAGGAAATCCGGAAATTGTTTGATATTTCTAAGGTGATCCATGGTCAGCACATGAAGAGCATCAAGCAGAGCGTCCTAGATGGCACCTCCAAGTGGTCGGCCAAAATCACCATCACAGGTATGTCCTTCAGTTTTAATTACGACAAAATAACAATCAAACTGTGATACTGATTCATTTGTTGAATGATTGGAAGAGGTGAAATCAAACAGATTAGCTAACCTGTGGCTAATTTAATGCAAAAAGTTAATAGGTACCAACAAACTTGTAGCAATTGTTTTGCAAGGTTAAGAGATCAGTTAACCTATTGCTAATTAAATCCATAAAAACTACCAACAAGTCTGTAGCAACTAGTTACCACTTTTCAACAGGCTAACAGATTACTTAACTGGTAGCTAACCAAAGGCAAACACTTAACAAAGTTTCCAAAAGCTTGCAGCAACAACATGCTATTTTATTATAAAAGACTAACACATTGGCTAACCTGTGGCTAACCAAATGTAAACAGTTAATAATTACAACAAGCATGTAGCAGTGGGATACTGTGTTCTTTTTAAAATGCTAACAGATTGGCTAACTTGTGGCTAAATAAATGCAAGCATTTAATAGCTACCAACAAGTTTGTAGCAACAGGTTACTGTTTTTCAGGAGCTAACAAATCAGCTAACCTGTGGCTAACAAAAGGCAAACACTTAACACAGCTACCGATAAACTTGTTAATCTAATTTTGGTACAAAGACACAAAACGCAGGTAATTTAACTTGATCATGTGATGGTTGTAAATACACAAAGGTCAGTATCAATCTGATACTGATTCTTAATGAAACAAAGAAAATGTGGTAAAAAGATATAGTCATAAAGAATACATACATATATATACTGTATATATATATATATATATATATGGTGTGCTGTAAGTTATTTTCTTGCATCATTGCTTCTCTGTCTCCTGTTATATCCTTGTGAGTGCTAATCCACTTCAACAGTGTCCCAGGCTTGTAGCAACAGGATGTGTTTCAAATTTTATATGGTGTGTATAACACTCATCTCTGTGTGAAGTCAGTCTGTAGGTTGAACACAGGTTATATTGTTTTTTGTTCTCACAAAAGGTCTTTATACACTGGCTGGTTTCTGAGTGAATTTTAATCTTCCCAGACGTGTCAATAACCCAAAATTATTATGGTTTTCTGATAGCACATCTAACCCAATGTTCAGAAACAATGCTCAGAGGGGTGCTCTCAAAAAGAACTGTAAATTAATCAGAAATCCATTTCTGGGGTTTTGATAAAGGAGGCTTCATGGCACATTGCTAGATTTCCACTTTTTCTGAAAGTTTGGGAAAGGAGCACAGTTTGAATGTGAAGGTTTGAGGAAGGCTTTGCACAGTTGTCACAAACACCTTTCTACCTGCAGCTGTTTGAATATGAACAAACAGAAACACTGTATGCTCAGCACGTTGCTGAGCATACAGTGTTTCTCTCAGATAAAACCTCAAATAAAATTTTGCTTATTCCAAATTTATGAAAGCCTCTTCTTTCACGTACAGTCTGTTCTGAAGTGCGGGGAAACTTTAACCATTTATCTGCACGCTTCGCTGGTTTAGACAGACCAGCATCCCTAACATGCCACCTCATTTCGCCCCACATTATCAGCTCTGTTACTAACGCAACCACACACATCACATCATATAGAGAGAACATAGTTGCCATGGCAGCAATCACACCTTGTCTATCCAATCACCAGCAAAATATAAACTAAGCTGGCAGTTTGCTGAAATTCACGTTCAAAAGGAATCTTGACCCTTTAAACATGATGAAGAAAAGGATCATCTTTATATTTTATTTACATAGCTTTGACTCAAACTCAGTTTTATACAGTAGTGATTGAACACAAAGGTGGGTTGACAGGAGATGGTCTTTGAAACCAATTGATCTCATTAGGGATTATCCCAACAAATTAATATTTAAAATGTCTTTTAGCACAGATACTATGTAGTCAATCACTGTCAGCCAGTCTGACACTGAAAAAAATATGGGAATAGCATGTGCATGTTGTTGAGCTTTAAAATACGTCTACTCATTTTACATAAAAGGGTCTCTCTTGCTGTATGAACTACATTATATATATGCTGGCCACCTGTTGTATAAAAAATACACACCATGCGTTTTAGTAAATTGAGATGCAGAGATTTTTATTTAAGAGGACACACTGAAATTGAGTCAAGACTCTGAACACAAGTCCTTAAGGGCTTCCTCTATCAAAGTTAGGAAGTCATGGTTCTGAGTAGGAGTTAGATTTTTACGTAATTCACTTCGTTAGCTACCTTTAGAGGTACTTGTCTGTAATTTTTGTTAGAGGTCACAGACAGGCTACGTCCTCACTTCCACCTTAACTTTCACAAAGCTAAGCAGCTCTTGACTGTGACTTTATACTCAAGGAACAAAAATGAGAGTAGCATCAATTTTCTTGTCTGACATTTTGTCAGATTGAATAAGTGCATGTCTCAAAATTTTACATTCACTCCTTGAAGCACTGCACTGAGGAAAATGTTGGAAATAAATTAGACCATAGGTTAGATTAAACTTTCTGCTGGAAGTCTACCCTGTAGCCGTTAATTATGTCCTAAAAACATAGCGCTTTTCTCAGAAATTGTATATTTTGAAGTTTTTGAAACCCATTATTCTCTTATGGTCTTGCTATAGAAGAGTATGATTTTGCACTTCCTCCCATTCAGTAATGGGGGTGTACTGTATGAACTCTCCATCTGGAAGTTCTGCAGTTCTGTAGTTTTTCCAACAGTGCAAAACTAGCTTTGTTATGCTATTCTTATTAAAACCAGACTTCAATGAAACCATGATCAGGGCTGATAACTCACATTGAGCTTTTTGGGGAGCCTTTGTCGGTGTGCACCATGACTGCACATCATGTGCACCAGCATATATATTAGTGCACGTAGCACGGCCAAAAATATGGTTACTACAAAGAAAAAACTCTGCTGCTACTGTATGCAGCTTGTTTAATCAGAAACAGGGACGGAAAGTTTGTTTAACAACCACAAAAGAAAGCATATGAAGTGGTTTTTGTATGGACGCTCACAGCACGCTACCAGCAAACAACGCTGCTGTCCACTGTGCTGAAGGAAACAGGACGGATCACATTTGGTGGATTTAATTAATTAAATTAAATAAATACTGTAAATAAAACACAAAGCTGACAAATTTATTGTAATACACATCAGGAACCTTTTTGAAAAATTACATGATAACTGACAACGAACTATTTTTAGGGTTTCCCCTCAAAGTATCAGTTGAATGTCTTTAGGCGAGCTCCTGTGCCTTTCAGGCACTCTGTTATCACAATGCTGTGCAAAATGTAACACAAGAAATACAGTCTGCAGAAAAAAAAAATCCAAAGTAATCAATTTTCTTTCTTGTTTTTAAAATGGAGGTGTCCGTTGTGCCTGTTGGAAGCATGGCCGCAGCTCCAAGTCTCTTTAAGGCCTTCTTTGACTACTTGTTGCACAGTAACAGCAGTTGTTAAAGTAATGAGCGATGTTGTTACCCTGCATCTGCCTGTGAGTCATCAGTATTGTGTTACGAGGCTTTGCATAACCGTGTGGGTGATATCTTGTGTTTTGATGTGTGTGTGAATGAGAGAAGTAAGATGATGATAGGGAGTAGGTGTTTGTTGTTGTTATGCAATTTCAAAGCCACTCACTTTCTGTTTGTGTGTGTTTTTTATGTGTTCAGTCGTCAGTGCACAGGGTCTCCAGGCCAAGGACAGGACGGGGTCCAGTGATCCGTACGTCACCATCCAAGTGGGCAAAACCAAGAAGAGAACAAAGACCATTTATGGCAACTTGAACCCAGTCTGGGAGGAAAAGTTTAGCTTGTAAGTGGATTTTGGTGTTGTCTTGGTTATGAAGCACATCTGGAGTTGTCCGAGGACTGGCAACATGCATAAAAACAGTGTTCCTGTCAGTATCACTGTGCTTGTCCTTTTAAAGGTTTAAGTTTTAATCAAAGCAGCGTGTGGACACATTCATGTAGCTGTGATTTTCCAGTTAGCTTATGCTAGTATATCAAACTAAACAACTTTGATGGGAGCCAGTTGGGGAAATTATAAAATATTCTTATCCTTATCAAGAGTGGAGGTCAAAACTCCAGCCATACTTTTAGTATATGGAGGAATTTCATGATTAAACCAACATACTTGAGCCTGGGACGTTCATCAGGACCACTTAAATAAGGCAAATATAAAATAGAAATGTAAACTTTGTCTTTATTATTATATTTCTAGATTCCAGCAAAAAATTAGCCTCATATGATTGACTACTGGCATCAGTGATATCGAGCCTCCTCTAATATTTGTTTT
>CM047985.1:4882757-4893156 GCA_026261665.1 Melanotaenia duboulayi
TTTGTATATATTTTTATCTAAAATTAAATATGTATTATGTTTTTAATAATTAATAAATTTAAATTTAAAAGTATAAAAATTTGTAAATAAATAAAATAACTAAATTATGTAAATGTTTAACTAAGTTAAAATAAAATAACTGCAGCAATTTCAGGTTGTTCATAATGTTTTCTAAAAAATATAGTTCATCAAAAATAAAAATCATGATCTTGTTTCACTAAAACAAGGGGAAAATGTGCAGTTTTTATTATTTATAGGTCATTATGCTGTTATTTTACTGGTCCAGGCCTCTGGAGATCAGATTTAGCTGAATATGACCCTTATGTGACAACATGTAAACTGAAACCCCTGGTTTAGGACAGAAACATGATTCTACAGGGGGGAACAATGTTGAAAAAAGTTAGAGAACCACTGCGCTAGAGGGCTGCAGGATTAATGAGATTTATGATGTATCCATCTGTTTGTGTTGTGTGTTTGTGCGCTTGGGTGTGTGTGTGTGTGAATGTGTGTGATTCCAAATGTAAAGTAGATAGCATTTGTGTTATTCTACTCTTACATTTTTAATATATGTTTTTACACTGTAAAGCACTTTGTATTGCATGATAATGTATGAAAAGGGCTATACAAATAAAGTTTGAATTGAATTGAATTGTTAAAGTCAGGTGACTGATCCCAAAGAAAGGGACAGAATCACATTTACAGTGATTACTTGTGTGTTTTTGTTCAGACTGATTACCCAGCCAAACATAAAACGTCATCATTATGTCTGTATTAATCCCGTCATCCAGTACCAGCCTGGCCTGTGCTTGTGTTTTTCATCTCGTTTATCCAAGCTTTCGTCTAACTCATTGTTCGCTCGTGTGCAGGTGCTGGAGCTGCCGAGTCCGCCCAGAGCAGCCAACGTGGTGCGGGATTGTGTGAAGGCCTGTCTGAACTCGACTTACGAGTACATCTTCAACAACTGTCTGGAGCTCTTCAACCGGCAGTTTCAAAATGCCATCCCACCCGTGAGTTTCCAAGTATCGAATGCTTGGAGGTCGTCCAATAGATGCTCTGGAGGAGCTGGCTGTGTTAAACCTATTCCCAAAGTTTTTCATCTGTTTCTTATGTTTATTTAAATGTTTTATTGTGTTTTATGTGTGTTGACTATAAGCGTGCCTGCTAAACTCTCCGTCAGAGTTTCTGTGATGTTTCCAGAACTAAACGCATCCGGTTTGACCGCTGAACTTCACAACTTCGGTCCGTTTTACTCTTTCAGCCTGAGCCAGAGAAGAAAAAGAAAAAGAAGAAAGAAAAAGCAGAAGGGGTGGCAGGAGAAAATGATGAAGAGGAGGAAGAGGAGGAGGAAGAGGAGGAGGAGGAGGAGGAAAAGAAAGAGGAGAGCCAGCCAGAGGAGCAAGGCCCAAGTATCCAGAATCTGGACTTTTGGCCTAAACTCATCACGCTCATCGTGTCCATCATTGAGGAAGACAAGAACTCGTACACACCCATCATCAACCAGTCAGTATCTTTCATTTAATGTGTCACGTTGATGATTCAAACTGGTTCAGGTCCAGTATGACCCCACGCTGGTCAAAGTTCCTGATCTGAATCTCAGCTGCAGCTTTTCTGTGTGGAGTTTGCACGTTTCCTCTGAGCACGTGTGTGTTTTCAGCTCATACTCTGAAAACATGCTTCGTTAGCTTAACTGGTGACTCTGATCCGGTTCTGTGATGGACTGCCGACCTGTCCAGGACATACTCCACAGATCAGTGGATTCTTACACCCCAATTATTTAACCCTTGTACGTTGGTATCGATATTATCGATATTTGGATCAATCCACTCACCACTAGCAAAAATTCATACCACTAGCCGTAACGTGGACAACATTTTCTCCAAATAAAAAGGGAAAAAATTAGAAATATGGTCAAAAATACCTGAGGAGGGCAAAATAATGGTTAAATAATCACAATTAATCAATAGATTTGGGTTTATTTTGATTAGATTTGGGACAGAAAATACATTTCCACTGATAAAATCATTTCTTTCCTCATATTTCTAAGAGTATATTCTGTTTATTTAATGGCCTTATTTCTGTAAACATGGTCTGATTAAACACAGGTTTGTGCTTAGTTTGATGTTTGTATTTTGAACTAACTTGCTTCAAGTGTTTACCTGCTGCTATGCCTTTATGAACACTGGACTGAGCATCATCACTAATAATTACCACATGAAAAGCAGCTGATTCTTTGTCTGCCTTCCAGATTTCCTCAGGAACTCAGTGTGGGGAAAGTCAGCGCTGAGGTCATGTGGATCCTCTTCGCTCAGGACATGAAGTACGCTCTGGAGGGTAAGACTGTGTGACCGCGACTCTATAGTTTACCAGGAAGTGTGTGTTTATGTGCACTGAAAGAGCTTGTCTTGGCACTCCATCTCCCCTCCTATGCTCACACCTTTTTTCATCACTCCATCCCCTCTCTTTCTTCCCTTTGCCATCTTCGCCTCCAGTTCTGGATAAAATTGACCACTATCGCTGGAACAACGGTGAGATTAGAGACAAAACACCTGGCAGATGTTGGCAGGATGCGTTCAGAAGAGGCTGTTGTATTGTTGCTTGTTTATCTGCTGGATCATTCGTTGATTCAGAAAAAACTTTGCACAGAATTTGTGTTTTTAAAAAGAACATAAATAATAAGCATGTAGAACCTGTATTCCTGTAATTGAAGGAGAAAATGACGCCATTATTGAAAACCCTGCAGTTTTCTCAAACTGCTGCCAGGTTTGGTCCTAAAAACAAGAAACACAAGTTTCTAAAATATTAGAAATTTTCACTTTCAGTTGTCTAGTAGCCTAGATAGAAATTTAGCTTAAGTTTAGATTTGTTTTTTAGTTTTCTAGAAGTAAAAGCTTGGTTTTTATATCATAAAAGTGATCAGTGAAACCCATTTCCAGATTTTATGTCTATCTTTATTTGTTTTCATTGTTTTTTAGTTCCTTCTCTCATCATTTGCTTCCCTCTTCTGTCTGAACTCTCATCTGTTTTTGTCGTAACTCTGTTGCCGTCTCAGCTCCAGCCACATTTCGCATCCGCGGAGTTGATTTCTATGCTGGTAAGACTGTGTGTGTGTAATGAGTGTGTGTTTTCTGTCTTCTATTACAGTGCCTCACACCCTTTTATTGCTTCTCCATACATCACTTTTCTCATGTTTTGACGCTGTGGTCAGAGTAATTCTGTTGTTTTCTGTGTATATTAACCTTCTTCTTCATGAATCAGGTGCGTTTTTCTTTAGGAATTTGAAAAGAACATTTCTTTTGTTAACTGGAGGTCTGTATATTACTAAAGGAAATTCCCATTAAGGATGTGAAGCTCCAGCATTATGTTCTTTGTGCTAAAATTTGCCTTGGTTATATTACAAATGCTTTATCTTTTGCTTTTGATTTCAGAGACACCAAACTGTAAGATTTGTAGCAAACAGGTCAATTTTTATATGACAGAAAGTTGTGTGTTGTGAAAACATGCATATGTAGTTCTTCAGACTTCTTTCAATATCTTTAAAAAAAACTGACCTAACAAACCCCTAACTTAATCTCCCTTTTTCTTTTATGCAAACATTCCATAAAACTAAATAAACAAAAAAACATGCTAGACCTCATATTATATGGAATTACAGAGTAAACACGCATATGTTAAAATAAAGAGTAAGAAAATATAGAAACAGACAGAAAATAGATTGAATGGAAAAGCAAGAAGATAAAGTTACAAACCTGATATTATCTTACGAAGCTTTTTTTTTTAGTTACTAGCCATCAAAGTTTATTATTAACTAGTTTTATGTCAGTTCTTTTATTGATCCATGCATTTACCCTGTAATGCATTTAAAGCTTGGAGAAACAATGGATTTATTGGCCTGGTTTAGGTTTATTTGCTTGCATAGATCAATCAACTTGCGACCATCCCTGGGCCTTATACAATATAAAAATACACAAACAAGCACACACATGTTCACCAGTGTTGAAGTGTTGCACAGATTTACTGAGCAAGATTGTAAACTTGTCTGTTTATTTATTTCTGAGTGTTTTGGGTTTTTGTCTGTTGTTGTAGAGCATGAGAAGCATAAGTTCTGCAAGACTGCTGACTACATGAACCTTCACTTCAAGGTCAAGTGGCTTTACAACGAGTATGTGAAGGACCTGCCCGCCTTCGAAGACGCTGTGCCTGAATATCCTGCGTAAGACAGTTTCTTTTACTCATTATTTCCCTCATTCCCTCTTTATTCCAGACAAAAAGAAGCTCTTTTTCACTGATTATTTGCCCTTTCATGCATACCCACCACTGAACACTCATATTCTTAACTCAAAGCCCTCCTTTTTGGGTCAGGATAACAGGATAATGGTACTAAAATGCAGCATGTGTGGATGCAATGTAACGGCTTTGTTGTGCAAGTTTACACTTTGAAGAGCCAACTCAGAATTTAATTCTAACAGATTAAAATAAGCTACTTCATGCTGATGTTTTCTGTCAAATTAATGATATCAGCCATTGTTTTTCAGTCAAATTCCTCCAACTCTCCATGAGCCCTCCAGCCATTTCCACTTCCCAGATGAAATGAAATACAGTTAGCTGCCGCACAATCAAAGTGACTTTTATGTGCTAGAAAACAAAAATGAATCTGTTCTGTCTCATAAATAATGTGTTAAAACTGGTGACAAAATGGGCAAACGGAAACAGAAACAACTTGCAAATCTGTGAACTGAGGCATTTTTTCTTTTTTCTCATTTAAACTGACAAAGGANAACAGAAACAACTTGCAAATCTGTGAACTCAGGCATTTTTTCTTTTTTCTCACATCCAGCAGGTTTTTATGTGCTTCCTTATATTTCAGTAAAAAGCAAATCAAATCAAATTTGATTTAAAAATCATTTTTCATACAATGAATACAAAGGGCAAATCCATTTTTAAAAGATAAAAACAAGTCACCAAATACACAAGTTAATTATGAACAACTTAGGAAACACACACACACGTTCTCTTTCATTGTCTCACACACTCACACACACACACACACATGCTAAGCACACATGGTGCCGACCCCCAACCCCATTTAAACCGACAGTCTCTAGCACAAAACGTCTATACAAATAACATAAACAGGTAGACAGTATGTCTTGGCACTGATGAATTCATACGTAATCCTTCCACATCGAGAGCCACCCTATCTGTGACCATAGAGGTCATCCCCATGGAAACCGCCTTGATCACAGCAGACTAACACAGATCGCAACCATAAGGCTGCAGTGCAGGACCCCCAGCCACGTAGACAATGACAATCACCATGGCGACAACACTGTAGTCAGAGCGGGCCTGGCTTCCACGGTGGAGGACGCCATGAGGAAAACACAGGAAAAAAAAACATTAACATCAACTAAAATAACAATGTATAAAAATAGACACAAAATAGCTTTTATGACCATGCACCTGAGGGAAATAAATAAAAAAACTAGAAAAAGCTCAATAAATAAGTAGCAATAAGATATTCAGAAAGTGCATTTTGTCTCGTTGTTGTTGCAGGTGGTTTCTCCAGTTTGTCCTTGCCTGGCTGGCTGAAAACGAGGATGTGTCCATGGAGTTCATGCATGGAGCGTTGGAGAGAGACAAGAGAGAAGGGGTGAGGAAAAGAAACAATGTGAAGGACTCTCATGGGTCCATTTGCAGGAAATATTTATTTCATCACAGTATTCATTTCAGGATCTCAGCTCAGTTTCTCTTTTACATAAAAATGATATAAAGTTCAATTAGCTCAAACTGTAATTCTATTTTGATCTATTATTGTTGCAACATTTGACATTTTGCAGTTACTAATCTTCACCTCACAGAATTCAGCTACTTGGATCGCTGCAAATGTAGCTGAAATCCCTACAGTTATTGCCTGATTCTAACCCGTCGAGGTTGTCAAAGCATGAAAGCAAACAGATGGAGATGTCGGAGTATGGAAAGCCCTGTGGGTGGACGAATATGACAGAGGTCAAAGCCTTTGTCTCTCTGTGGCCAGAGCAAAGACGGTGAAGGGTTTCTGGGGTTGGTTCCTGATGGTCATACCCACGGTGTCCAATTGTAGCAAATCACACCAAATTTACAGCCTTTAAAAAGGGATGGCGAATTATGTCAGTAGCCTACGAGGTGGGAAGAGCAGTTAGTAGTTAGCTATGAGACGATTCCTCAAATAGCTGCACACCTCAGCCATTCTCCAGATGGATGCACACCCCAAGGTTTAAGCATTTTGCTCCCACTTCGAGAGCCGTATCAGAAATACGCTGCAGGCTGGTTGGTTGCGTCGATATTATTGTTCTTCCAGCTAAACACTGAATTCAAAGCCAGACAAAGGCCCATTTTAAAACAATAGAAGACGTCTGTAAATAAAAAAAGTTATATTCTTAGTCCTTCAAACCTGCCTTTTTATTACACTGCAGCTTCTGCTGGTGATTAAATCAGTTTTAACTTGGATGCATTTGCTGATTAAACCCAACATAAACTAGAAGCAAGTGTTGCATATCAGCTACTACCTGTTTTTTTTTCTGCCTCCAGCAGCTGAAACCACCGTGAGACCATATTTCTCAGAGCTGTTGATCTTGTTGTAGTGAAGGAGCACAGAGTGCAACAGCAATAGAAAAACCTAAGTACAATTTACAACAGAATGAAATATTGCTGCATCTTCTGATGACCTTATGTTCTCAGACTCTCGTGGGAACATTTCTTTTTTTGGACATCCAGACTTAGATATACGGGATGATAGACAACTGTTGTCTCTCAACCTCCTTTTGGTCCCAAAGATACACTTTATCTTCAGGAACAGGGTCGCCCTTTCTTGTCGATAAGGGAGTTTATTTTCACTAGAATTTACTCTGGAGAGCAGGTTTGTGTTCAGAGCACTAAAGACATTCGCTGCTGATTAGTTCACACAGAGACTCCCTCAAATATTTTCAGTGGTCTCTCTTTTCCTCTACAGTGGCTCCACAAGTTGAGCTTGTAGTTTAACACAAAGAGTTTGTTTACACCAGTTTGCTGGGTTGTGTTCAAAGCAGAGTAAAACACACACAGCATTTATAATTCACAGAAAACGTATTTTATGTCATTTTGGTCAGAGCGCTCACGAGTTGATGGATAAAAGCTTCATGGAGGGTTGTAGCTTGGAGGCAGTGTTGTGGCAGTGTGTTTAAATTTCAGTTAATTCAGTTTTTTAGGTTAGAAGTGAGAATAAAAGACAACTTGAGAAAGAAAGGGAATTATAGCGTTTTTCTTCTCCACTGTCGCCCCATGCATGCTCAGGATGGGAGGAGTTGGATCAAAGTCAATATTCAATTCAGTCTGTTGGTTTTCCTTAACTAAGCTATTTTTTATTATGAACTGGCTCAAAACTGATTGTCTGTAACGGGCCCTGAGATGACGTTGTTGTGAAGTGGCGCTACATAAATAAAGCTGAATTGAATTAAATTAAATTCCATCACACAAACTACATGTGCATGTGGAACAGATTTGTGGATAGAGGACACCAATTTCTTGTATTTCGTTTGTTTGTTTTATTTGGCTGAATAATCGTTTTCAGTGTAACAGCGGGTCATATTTACAACTTACCTCTCCTCTAATTATTAAAGCAAGAAAAAGAAATGCTGCAGGGTAGAAATATTTATAGATTTTAAATATGGACAGATGCTTTAACTCCGCATGTCTTTTCAAATTAGAAGCTGACGAAGCTTATGTTTTTAAGTGCAGGCAGACATAATAGATTTAGTTTTCAGACAGTGCTTTAAATTCCCGTAAATAATCATCTGATAGCGCACGCTGCATCTGCAGCTTCTCTGCACCAGCGTTGCACCAGAGTTGATTTTAAACTTAGGTTTGTTATTAAATGTTTAAATGGTCTACCTCTCTGGGTCGACCCAGCTGACCAGCTGCTCCTGCAGGTACGAACCAGGAGGAGGCTCAGAGGGGACACGGCTTTCTGTTGCTGCTCCCCAGCTGTTCAATAACCTGCCCTTGGACATTAGAGAGGCCCCTTCCCTGTCCTCTTCTTAAAACCCATTTTTATTCGTTGGCTTTCAACCTCAGACTTAGTTTCAATATTTGATTTTTATTTGTTTTAATTTGTCTTGTTGTGTTGGATTTTAGTTGTTATGTCATGTTTATGGCTGATGTTTTTATCTATTTAATGTTTTCTATAGTTTCTTATAGTTACAAGTATTTGATTATGAGGCTCACTTTATTTTGCCACGAAGCGAGGCTGGTTTCTTATGCTAGACTTCATCTTAGATAACGTAGAGTGAAGCATCTGGAACTATGGGACGTATGGATGTATGTAGGACGTATAGATGGATGGATGTGGGGTTGTCAGAGAACACTCCAAATATAAATTTTATGCTGAATGCACAGTTTACTACTTTCTGACATTGTTGGACGACACAACTCTTAAAACTGGGAGGATTGTACACAGAGTCCAATAAACTCTAAAGTGTTCATTGATCTCTTTTGACTCTTAAAGAACCATCTATGGATCTGTATATTATTAGAGTCAGAAAGACAACAGGACACAGCAGCACGAGCCAGGAACTCTGCAAAGATGTGACCACAATCTGCAGCAGCAACCCTCTGGGCGCCATTTCAATTTAAGCCTTTTAGCTAATGACTTTCTCCATAGTAACACATGGCACTGAGTGGGACAGAGCAATGAGGCATCCATTTCCAGACAGCAACAAGTCAAGGATTTGATTACAGGAAAGTAAAGGAGAAGTGGATGTGGGACTCAATCAGGAGCACTTCCAGGGGTAAAAAAAAAAAAAGAAAAATTAGCAACTTGTCATTTTGTCCTTCCACCTGCAGTTTCAGCAGACGTCCGAGCACGCTCTGTTCTCCAGCTCAGTGGTGGACATCTTCACTCAGCTCAACCAGAGCTTTGAGATCATCAAGAAACTGGACTGCCCTGATCCCACTGTGGTGGCCCATTATAACCGACGCTTTGCCAAGGTGAGATTTTATTAACACAGTGAACCGCTTCGGGATCTCTGGGATGGGTCAGTTTGGTATTTCATGTGTCAAAGCTCTCATATGTCTTATTGGTACATAAATAATCATGATCATAAACATAATCTGGAAAGCAATAGCTGAGAACGGCCAAGAGTTAATATTAAAATAGCTTTAGAAACAAAAAGGTCTCAAAATTGGCATGGTCCTGCTTTTGTTTTCTTTTGTTTTTTATTATTTTTATTTTATGACACACTTTCCCATTAACTCTCTTTTAAAACTGCTGATTAAGAGAAAAGTATTTCTGTTTAGCCTAAAGTCCCTCCATGGTGTAAATCATGGATCATTATCATCATCTTTTCCATAACGTTGATCATGTGTACCTCTAAAATACTTTGTCATAGGTTCCAGTCAAATGTAAATACACAGCAGCATGCAGTGTAGTTTTACGTCTTTGATATTTTTTTCTTTAAATCTAATTTAACATAACTGCTTTTAGGCAATGCCATTAAATCTAACAAACCTTTGAGTTCCAATCGATATGGGACTCATTAAATAAAGAATTGCTAATGTAAGCCATCACTCTGAGCTGTCCTTTCTGTCCCCAGACCTTGAATAGCTTTTCATTTTCTGCCGCTCCACTCAGGTTGATCTCCTCCTCCTGCCTTTTCATCTCCTCGTGTCTCAGCACTAGTTAGATTTCCGTCTAGTCTTCTACCATCTTGCTGTCTCATTGCTCTGTGGACTCCCAGCTTTGGATGCTTTTCCATCAACATTTGCCTTTATTTTACTGTAGTTCTCTTCTTTCCTTTTTTCCTCACCAGTTTCTGTTTCTTATCCTCATGCAGGCAACTGGAGTTATTTTTATTTTGACTGTAAAGGAAAGACAGCAGAAGAAAAGCATAAAAGGAGCGTACGACGTAACGCAGACAGCCAAGGGGCCAAATGTTTAATGCATTAGTTTACCGTCTTGCTGACTCAGCAAAAAGTAGAGAAATATCTAACAGTGAACCCAAGATGCTGCGAGGAAACCTTAACAAGCACAGTTTTCCCATTTCCTGTCCCTGACTCTCCATCCCAACTGATACATTAACTCACTGATTTATTTAAAAGCACCCAATGGAGTTTTTATCTGTAACAAACATTTATTATTTCTTACCAAAGGGCTTTGTGTGGATCATTACAGCCATGTCAGCATCTTCTGTACATTTCCTCACCTTTTCTTGGAATAATTTTTTTATCTTAAACTTTTGCTTTTTCTTTTATCCTTGTATTAATTCCTATATGCTTCAGATTTGTGATACTACCCATCAGGATCTTGCGGCAGCCAGGATTTTAAACTACAGCTTTAATTATCCATTAGGTAATAATCTGTGCAAAACCCAGCAGCACTTTTAACGGCTTA
>CM047985.1:4893220-4919856 GCA_026261665.1 Melanotaenia duboulayi
TATATATATATATGAGGAGTTATACAAAAAGAAAAAGACTAGAATAGAAGAAAAGAAAATACAGTTAAATAAGAAATATATTCATGACAATTAATTAATGAGGATAGATAATAATAATTAACATGAAATAAGATTACAAATAAAGATTAAGTTAAAGCAAATAAATAGATAAAATAAATTAGTTTGATTAAAAGAAATCAAATAAACTAAGGCCAGAGGGTGTTAAAGGGTTAAAATAAACTAAAAATGATGTAAAACATCTCTTAAAAGCACAAGAAGGCCATAGATAGATACAGGCACAATGCTTGATATAACTTTATAATAATTACTGAGATCTAGTGGTAAAGGTAAAGATAGCGGCCACTTCCAATGCTGTCCACCAACTGTCAACCACTCACAGCATCTACACTCACCAGCCTCATGATTTAAACACAAAGCAAAACCACTTTGTGTGAAATTAGAAACGTTTGAACATAGAAAAACAATAGGTTACATAGTTTTAGCATCAAATATAGTTGAAAATTGCTAAATTTCTCATTAAGACAATTTCAACAAAGAGCGTAGAGCCCAGTGCCAGGAGAAACGGTCCGCCATGAGGAGGTTCCTTCCTCTTGGATGAGGCATCATGAGGTTGAAGCTAAATGAAGCAAAGAAAAGGCCCCCTAATATTTCTCCAAATAAATGAATGCATCACGCACCAACTCACCCCACTCCACACATAACTGTCTGTTTTCTCAGCTGATTTTCCCAAATGGAAATGTATGTACAGCCTTTTTTCTGTCTATGTGCCTTTCATTGTCCCTCAGGGACAAATAAAGTGTTTTAAACAGAGTTAAATAATTTCCTCTGTAAAGATGCAGGGTTGTACCACAGTCTCTTCATCTTTTCTATCAGCTAAAAATATTGTTTGATCATTTTCTAAGTGGGGGAATTGCTGGTCATCAGACATCCGTGTCCATCAGAGTTGTGATTTTACATCTGTAGCTTTTCATCTAAGGCTTGATTTACAATTTAGTAAAAATAACTGATTTATTTCAGTGTTTTATGTAAAATTCCCATCCTAAGTTAAAACTCCCGGATGTTTTCTCATCTTTTGTTTGTAATTCTTAAGGCCAACATAAAGTAAAGACAAGAAATGAAGAAAAATCTCTTTGAATTGACTTGAAGAAACTCACAGAGTGAATGTTTGGTGTGACTGTTCTCACTCCACTAAAGGATCAAATCCCAGTGTTCATTGCCACAGCTCCAGCAGTTCCCACAGCACAGGTGAACCATGTCCCTGTTATCTTGTTTCTACAGACCATCACCAAAGTGCTGCTGCAGTACTGCGCGCTGCTCGCCAAGAGCTTTCCATCCTACTGTGAGAAGGAAAAGATAGTAAGTACTGTAACATCGCCGCTCTGCTCCCAAACCTTTTC
Source organism: Melanotaenia duboulayi (assembly GCA_026261665.1). Lineage (NCBI taxonomy): Eukaryota > Metazoa > Chordata > Actinopteri > Atheriniformes > Melanotaeniidae > Melanotaenia > Melanotaenia duboulayi. Next base: position 4,894,639 of record CM047985.1, read on the forward strand.
CTTTGGGTTTCATCGCAGCTCTGCAGAGAGGACCTGACACTGAAACGCTGCTATACTCTCTGTTGAGAAGATTCATATTTCAGCTGCTGCAGCCAGCTTCTGTAGCTCTTTGTTTGGATCTTAAATCCTCTTGTTATTGTTCTCTTTCTTTTGGGCTTCTTTATCTATGTGCTTTTTCTTTATTTTTTCCTCTCCCCTCCTTTGTTTTGCTCTTTTCTGGTATACTTACACCTGTTCTCCCTTCATCCGTTTCCTCCAGCCCTGTGTGCTGATGAACAACGTCCAGCAGATGAGGGTCCTTTTGGAGAAGATGTTTGAGTCTATGGGAGCAAAACAGGTGAGTTTCAATTGATGCAACACAGGTGTTTCCATAACTTTATTTATCAGTTGCAGACGTTGCTGTGGATAATGAAGACTGGTACAGCACAGATAAGTATTCACTCAAAGTAAGATTGACTGCAGTAAGGTTGGTGGAAATAAAAACTTCTACCTTCCCAAACTCTTTCAGCCAGGAACAGAAAGAAAGGATTAAAGTTTATTTGTAAATATGTGGGGGAGCAAAGAATGGACTGACAGTCTGTCCAGGATGCACCCTTGCTTCTCAACCAATGGCGGCAGGGTTTGACTCTAACCACCTGTTGTCTCAAACAGAGTACAGCAGGTGTGGAAAAAATGAATAAATGAACGAGGAGCACTATCCACTGGTGGATGTTTGAGCCACAAAAATGTCTGTTTCTACTTTTACTTTGTTCTTCAATTGCATGATGTGCCTGTTTGGGTCACCTGATCATCCTCCAGGTGTGACCTAACAGCTATTATAGGGCTGCACAGTGGTGTGGTGGTTAGCTGGTTCAAGCCTTCTCTCCAGGTACTACGGCTTTTTCCCACCGTCCAAAGACATGCATATTAGGTTAATTGGGCACTCATAAGTCTCCCTGTGAGTGTGTGAGTAGCCTGACTCTGTCCCTCCGATGCGGGGCAGCGTTCCCCTCCTGCATGACGCTGTCTTCTGACTGCAGCTGGATCTCTCGGCTCTCTGTCTCATCCTCTCTGATGGAGCTACCAACCCAGTTTCTGTCAGAGACAATGTGCTGTGTAGAAGTATAGTATAGAAGCTAATGGATGTTAACTTTAGAGCTGGCCAGTCAGGTTACATTACCGACTGGTAAACACTGGCTGCACTGTTTCTACCTCTATGTTGACTGTACCAGATCCAGCTTCACTGTCACCACTTTCTTTTCTTTTTTTTTCTTTTTTTTTATATTTGTTTTGAAGATCTCTATGGTGTGACCTAGTGTGGCCTCTATTTTCTTTTCTCTTCTCTTTTCTTTCCTTTTCTGAGCAGCGGACTTGTGCTGTGACATTTTGAGCGTGCTTCGAATCAAATTACACCAAATTTGATCAGTGGCCAAACCATTTTTGTGTGGGGTGGGGGAGTTCTTGACCACTATTTCAAGGACAACAAAGAAGAAAACAAATTAAAAGTTTTAACTCAGTGTAACTCAAATATTACATATTTTAAAAAAAATTGATAAATTATTCCATAATTTGATGAGGGCCCAGTTGTGGGCCCCCTCCTACCCTGAGCCAGGAACAACTGACCCGTTTGCACCCCCCTATCGGTAGGCATGCTGATCACCATAGTTTGTGAACTTATAAGTATTTTTGTTCAGAGCCTGAAAAACGATCTGAAAATGCAACGTTTGGCTAGCTTGGACTATTAAAGGACAGTATTTCTGGAGAAAGTAGCTGATCTTTTGTGAGAAATCTGCACATGAGCCTTTTCTGAGGACCTGAGGACGCTTGTACAGCAAGTATAATCATTACCTGTCACGCGAGGCTGAGTTTGTCTTTTTCTTTCTACAGTTGACTACTGAGGAGGAGAGGGTATGTCTGGGGTTATTTTTTTTCCTTTTGGCACCCTCCCTGCTTTTCCTCTGTCAGTAACATAAAGTACTGAAGGAAGACCCCACCCAGAACCTCATCCCAGATATCAAACGTCCCACCCAGCAGTGTCTGTATATTTATAGGCAAGAGATCGATTAGAGCTCCCTCTCTTCCTTTTCCGCTTCCTCCTTGACACCTAGTTATCCCTCCCAGTAATAAAGTGTTTTTCCGGTCCACCTGATGTAACTCATATCCGGTGCTGCTTTATCCCAAAAGCTTGAGGAAGAGGAGGAAGCCGACGAGTGTGACGAGGAGGTGGGTCAATTTGGATCTGTTTCAACCTTAAACCTCAAGGTTTAGATTAAAACAACTTTTCTTTAAGTGTTTTCGGGCTAATTTGATGCGTGGTGCGTTAGGTATTTGCTTTTCCTGGCAGAGTTTAAGATGAACCGTGAGGAACGTTCTTTCAGTTTGAGCATGAGGCTCTTGTGGATTTTTTTTTCTGTCATTTATTTATCAAATATGCTGCATAGCTAAAAATATGGGAACACCCACATGTTGGCATTAATCTGGTATGCATTTTGGCAATAGTTCTGTTATATTAATAAAATAGTTTGTCGGTAAATTATAGCAGTGTTATATAAATGATCGTGGTTTGGTTCACTCTTTACATAGAAAAGGCGAAGTCATACCAGACTGGCAACACAAATAGCTAAAAAAAGACCTGATGTAAATATCCAGATCCGGTGTGCTGTTGAGAAGTGCTACCTTGTCAAAACATCCTACCACAAATATACTATATATACCAATATACCAACATTCATGTAAAATAAATCTTAGTTTATTTCAGGACATGTTGGTACAGCTGACGGAGGTTCAGCTGTTAAACTCATGGATTTATGGGCCTGGCCTCACCCCACATTAACATGAACACATGGTAGGATGTCTCGATGGGTAGGATGAAATGTTAGAACACTGTTTTAAGGTAGAAGCAAACTTAGCGGCTGCTTGGGGCTCCAACTCCACCAGGGGGGCCCAAGTGTGCTTGAAACACCAAGAGAACTTGATTTCAAATGTAAATGAATAAATAACTAGGAAAAAGCACAAAGAATAATTGTAAGAAGTGGAAATACACACAAAAACCCAATTTTATTGTAATAATGTTCCGCCCAAACAGGATGAATAACACCGACCAGCAGTCTAGATATTCATGCTCTTATACCAGTTTATGCCTCAGATCTCTGCAGGGTGCCTAATCTTTCCACAGAAAACTGAGAAGCCCTTTTCGTATATAGACATTACTTTTTTTCTTTAAAACAGTTTAATCCAAATTCGTTGGCTTTAAGGATGCACAACAGAACCTTTGGTATTCAGTTCACTGTGCCATCAAACGCAGTTTTAAGGTCGGAAAGTTACGTAATGCGCCTTTAAACTTGAAGGCATGTCTGAAATATGTCTGTAAACTACAGGATTGCATTAATTTTTTACCTTTATTGTTACCAAGCTTAAAAACTCAAACGAACTACAAGTGCTTGATAAAAGGATCTGTTTCTAACTCATTAAAGGCTCGTGCTCATCTGAAATTTTCTCCTAAACAAAATCACACAAAGTTACTACAGATCATCAGAAAGGATTTCATTAAATAAAATGTTACGTTGACCCCAGTTTTACATTAACAGAGCAGCATTTCTTTATACAATAATTTCTCATTTGTTTTCTTCATGATCACATTTGCTTGTTTTTCTCCATACATCAGCCCATGTCTGACAAGGAAGCAGGGGATGACATGGTGGGTTGGCTGCATGAACACAGACAAAACAGACAAGAATCACTTTTAGTTACACCAGTTCGCTTTGTGTTTATCGTTTAAAATGACCCTCTGTGTTTGGATTTTTGTTTTTATTCTGATCTTTATTGCCTCCAGTCAGAGGATTCGAAGGTGAGAGATGTTTCCAGTTCAATGCTGCCGGGAAACATTCTCATTTCATATGATTTCCTTTAATATCCTTCATTCTTTTCTTTGATTATTTTTCTCATTGTGACTTTTTCTCATTGTTTTAAACAACAGTCTGGCTGCTCAGACTCAGAAGGATCTGAGGTAAGACATAAAAAGTTGTCGACACCATTCACACCTGTTGTTCATTAAAATGGGGAGAAACAGATGTTTCATAATTATTACATACTTCTGAATCACAAATATGTAGGTCATTTTGATTCATTTGCATAATCCTCGCATATTTTTTGTTTTAACTCATTTTTAACTCAATAAAAAAATATATATTTTGACCCAGTAACTGGCGATCAAAGGTGAGAATACCACCAATTATTAAAGCGAGGCATCAGATTAGCTGAAACTTAAACATATTGTTCATTGCAAAAATATATGACAGTTATTTCCCAACAAATTTGTTATCATGTTAACATCCCCAAGAATACGCCACATTTTAAAGATAAATTAATTTGCAGAAAATCCCAACTAAAGCATTCCTTTCATATGCTGGTGGCTGTATCCCTGCCCCCTCGTAAGGGAGGCAAGAACAGAAAACTTTATATTTTAATTGTGTTTTAATGAATCAAAGTAAGAAACATCTTCTGAAATATATTTTCAGGATCAGTAAACCAGATATTTTTCTCAGTTTTGAGATCATTAACTGGACCTGTCAAACATCGTAGAATAAATACTTCATTAAATCACATTTGCTATCTGTTATTCTTTTAAATCTCCTACCGGCTGCTTCCTGAGTGCAGTTCATAAATCCCTTCATGGATTCGATGCCACAATATCCACAAATCCTTTGGTGCAGCATGCTGGCGAAGCTCTTTAAACATTTACAGCTTCCTCCTCTAGAGAGGACTTAACTAATTAGACGACGGGCTGCCAGATAATTGAATGTGATGTTGTGTGAAAATGATGTATTTAGCCACCACTAAATGGCTTCTTGAAATAAGTGTGTTTCAGTCTGGGCTGTTTAATGACACAGCTGAACAGATGCTGTGGAGAAAATATTCTGTTCTAATCTAAATGTTACCTGGAGATTTTTAAGAGGTATTTTTTCCCCTATTTTAGTGGTAAAATTTGGTTTGGAAACACTTTACATTGTGAAATCTTCTTCCTCATAAACACAATGAAACATTAAGATTTCAGATTTCTTCTTTTGTGAGACTCTGTCAAACCAAGGAGATATGTATTTTATTACTTTATGGTCATTCACGTGAAATACTCCCTCATGTGTGAATTTTTTAAACCATAAACACATGGATTTTTTCTTTTTTTTTTTTACCGGAACATCAAATCCTTGTAGCTCTCAAATAAACTTTGTGATATACTCTCTGGCCACTTTATCAGGTCTACTTTGCTAGCACCGGGTTGGACCCTTTTTTTCTTTTAGAACTGCCTTAATTCTTGGTGTCATAAATTCAACAAGGTGTTGAAAACATTCATCCATGATGAGAATCTCCCGTTCCACCACATCCCAAAGCTGCTATACTGGACTGAGATCTGGTGGCTGTGGAGGCCGTTGGAGTCCAGTGAACTCATCGTCATGTTCTAGAAAGCAGGTGGAGATGATCTGAGCTTTGTGACATGGTGCATTATCCTGCTGGAAGTAGCATCAGAAGATGCTCCACTGTGGTCATAAAGGGATGGACATGGTCAGCAACAATACTCAGGTAGGCTGTGCTGGTTAAACCAGGTCATGTTGGTACTAAGGGGCCCTAAGTGGGCCAAGAAAATAAAATTTCCCCTACACCATTTGACCACCAGCAGCCTGAAGTGTTGATTCAAGGCAGGATTGATCCATGTTTTCATGATGTTTCCACCAAATTCTGCCCCTACCATCTGAATGTGGAGCTGAAATGGAGACTCATCAGACCAGAAACGTTTCTCGTCTTCTATTGTCCAGTGTTGGTGAGTCTGTGTGAATTGTGGCAAGAAGACATCCTGGTCCAGACAACTGCTGCCCACTGGATATTTTCTCTTCTTCAGACCATTCTCTGTAAACCCTAGAGATGGTTGTGTGTGAAAATACCAGTAATACTCAGACAAACAACCATGCCACGTTCAAAGCCACGTAACGTCCCTTTCTTCCTCATTCTGATGCTCTTTGAACGTTAGCAAGTTGTCTTCGTCATGTCTACATGACTAGATGTGTTGAATTTCTGCCATGTGATTGGCTGGTTGTATATTTGTGTTAACAAGGTATTGAACCTAATAAAGTGGCCAGTGTGTATATTTTTGCATAAAAACAGAACTAAATTTGAAATCACGTTAGAAAAGAAAGTCTTGATAGCTGAAAAGGTGGTACTTTTTATTTTAGCTGTAAAATAGCAGCATGGTGTGTTTGGTTTTCTGTAATTATTGTTAAAAACGAAGTCTTTAGAGTGTAAGCTGAAAGTGTTGTGGGTTACGACTATTCAGTGGTGCGATGAGTCTATTTACATTTACTTTATGACCTTTTGATTCTCTCGAGCCACCCTGATGTATATTAGGATTTATTAACTGTGGCGTTAGTACTAGCACAAGCTAAATTTCATAGCTTCTTCATGAACAAACATTTGTGCAGCTTGTTGTTATTTAATTGATAAAGTTGTCCTGCTCTCCCATGCTTATTATATTATATTTTATTTATTTCTAATTTTATTCCACTCTGGATTTCTATCTTTATTTTATTTCTATTTTTATTCCTAGTTTATGCCACTTATGACACTGGACTACTGTAACAAAGCAATTTCCCTTTGGGGATAAACAAAGTTGTCTGTCTGTCTGTCTGTCTTACCTTCCAATCTGTCCAACCCAAACTGATCCTGCTGTTCACTTTTAGGTTGATAACAAAGACAAGGAGAAAAAGGTTGGTTGTTTCAGACCCACTGATAATTTGTTAGGGCATTTGAATCAGGGTGTTGTGTGTCGTGCTGTGTTTGTGAGGTAGTCTCAGCTGTGTGTCTGAAAGTACAGATGTGATCATCTGAACACCCGATATTCAGTAAATACTGAATATGATAGATCACACTGTATAGAAATTAATGCATTTTTTGTTATTTAAAAGGCTGTGTTTATTCATTTTCTCTACAGTTATAATAAATGTCGTATTCATCGATATAAGTGTCTTTAATCCAATTAATTTGAATTTTGTACTGCATAAAAGTGAGCCATAAAAAAAAGCAGAATATCTGTAGGTGTACTTTTATTTTTTAATTTTATTTAAAACACAGTAGATATGTTTATATAAAGCTGTAAAGAGGTACATGTATTACTTTTTAAATCAGGTATCGCATTGAGGTCCTCGAGGGCCGATGTCCTGCCGGTTATAGTTCACTGCACCAACAAACATAATAAAATGAAGTGGATTCAACACCTTGTTCTTTTGTACAAAATTACAATCTAATTTTAATTGGGTGTGTTGAAGTAGAAAAAAGTACCGGTAGTTTCATTTCTTTGGGACAATAAAAATAATAATCAATGCTGTTGAAAAAAAGGGTATAGTAGAAGTAATAATACAGTAGTAAAAGTTACTATAAGGGGTATTAAATGCTTACTTTTGGTGTTACACACCCAAATCAAGTGGTAGAGATGACTCAGACAGGTTTGTTTCCATAAGTTTTCCAATAAGATTCATTATATTCACTGAAAGGTTCTAATTTCCTAAAGAAGAGTTATCGGGTTTCACACTTATAGGCGATGCTACAAATAAGGTTTTATACATGTAACTTGATTTATGTTTGCAAACAAAAACTCTGAAAACTAAGTGTTATGTTGTCCATATGGTTCATTTAAACACTTTCTATTGATAATAAGTTCTCATTAACTTATTATCTAATTAATAATTGCAGGACTTAAAATTCTCTATTTAGTCATTGCATCATTTAGTGCTAGCCTATTTTGTATGGTTAGTTACTCAACACTGATATCAGGTTTTGATTCTGTGTTATATTTAGAAATTTAAAGTAAGGACATAAGTCATTTTGAGAAATTTCAACTTTTAAGTGATTGTTTATTGTTTTTTAGAAAATAAGGTGTCTTTTATAGCTGCTGTTCCTGTTGAAGTCCCTGTTTCCAGCAGACATTCTTTCTTTTTTTAATCTATCAGCACTTGGATGCTTCAGGGGAGTTCTGGTTGCTGCATGCTATTAATCTGAGTAGATTGAAAATGTGATTGAAGTGGAAGCCAAAAACTTGAAATCTTTTGCTGTTTTTGTGACCAAAAAAGCATGTTGAGCTCTCGCTGAGCTGAAAGATCAACGTTCTGTATATCTCGCTTGTGAACTAAGGATCCTGGTGGAAACAGGAAATGCACGTGCAAAAGGTTATCCTGTATAACCTTATATTTTTGAGAGATTGAAGCTGATTTCGTCTGTGGTTGCTGTGCTGAAAGTACTTGTCTACCATGTGTCCTCCTGCAGGACGATTCCTCAGATTATGATGACAGTGAGGAGGAGCAGGAGAAGGTTTGATGTCTTTACAATAAGTCAGTCCATATGTCAACACTAACCTCTCCTCCCCTACTGACATATTTCAGCATTGACTGAAATCTTCACGCTTGGTTGACTAAATCCTCCAATATCTGTCATTCCAGTGTGTGTTTGTCTGTGATTGAGATATACATGTATACTCACACTTGCCCTTCATCTGTCATCTTGCCTCAAACCTTTTATGTTTTCTGTTGCTTTGTCTTCATAAACATTCTTTCTTTTGTTCTTTTCTTTGTCTAAAAGCTTGACAGGGAAAAGGTGAGCCATGAAATGATTCACTCGACAGTGTTGAGTTGTTTGTTTTTATTCATTGAAGTAACTTTTTTTTACTTTAGTTTTTGTTTAATCATTTTTCTCTATTTCTTTTCAGTCTGAGTCCAAAAAGGAAAAGGTGTGTTTGCAGCTAAGTCTTATAAAGCAGGATATTGAGTAAAGCAGTTAGGTACAGATATAAGAAACAGATAGCATATTTTTAAAGTATGTCCTTCGCTAGCTAAAGCTAGTTTAGCTTTAAGCAATCTTAAGCTAGCTATATTCCTTACAGCTACATATGCCTTCAACTAAAGACAAGTTGTAGTTGATTTTGTTTTATTTGTTTGTTTGTTTGTTTGTTTCAAAGTGTGGTTGGGTAAAGTACTTAAATGTAGTCAGTCTTATCCCAATAAACAGGAGTCAGAACCGTCTATAGATAATTAAAAAATATTTATGACTTTAAAGCTAAGCTAACAGCTGAACAGGACCACAGTAAAATTAATTTTCACCAAATGAATCAACTCAAATCTTAAATTGTGTGACAGTTAAAGTAAATATTTCATTGTGGGAAATTAACACCATTAAATTTTTGTTCTTTTTCGCCAATATATTCTCAGTTTTAAGTCCATCCATGTGTGATGACTGTAAAACATATCTGACTGTTCACTGTGAAAGTAAGATTGATTTTAATTGAATATATTTAGCAGATATAACTTAATCAAGTTGATATTAAAACTCAAGTTATATGTACTCTGAAGTACAAATGGTTAAATAATTAATACCTGCATTTACTCAGTGTAAATGAGATGAGGATGTAAAAATAATGGTGGTGATAATGGCGGTGGTGTTGGTGCACAATGATGTAGACCTCTAGTTAAAGACAGCAAATTAAAGGTAATTTATTATATGAAACTTTGTAGTTTTTGTTCTTTAGCTTAATAATAGTTTATACTGAAACCTTGTAATGAATGTTTTGTGCCATAAAATAAATAAAAAAAATCACAGGGGGGCAAGTTAGAAAGTCTTTGAACAATATTGGGTGGGATGGGGATCAAACATTGTTCTCTAGTGTAACAGTCCACATCCACTCCCTCCTACCTCTTTATAAGCTTTTTGAAACTTTTGACAGTTTTGTTATGCAAGCATGATATTCTGCAGTTTGCAAAGAAAAAAACCCACAAATGATAAAATAATCAGGGTCTTTTATCCCACACATAATTAAACCTAAAGCTACAACTTACAGCAAGTTTCAGCTCACTCAGCTCTCCTACCTTCAACCCTGCTGTTTTGGTTAATATTCAGTACTCTTGTAGCTGTGTTTTCAAGCACAGGAGATAGCTATTATCAGCAACAAAGGTCTGAAAAGCCACTTTACACGAGCTGCTCACCAGCGAGCTGAAGCGCCAGATATTTCCCTCAGGGCCTAGATATCAAGAACGGAAGTAAGAGTAAATACAAGCAGATATTCAGCAACACAACGCCAAGTTAGCAGTGATCAGTTATTATAGGTTTACCCTGATAAAAGTAGGCAAACGTTTGTTTGTGGCACTTTTTAAAGGACTGGCTGGTCTTGTGGCCATTAAAAAGCTGTATACTGATTTCTGTCCAGTTAGACAATTATGTGATTGGAGGCAGGAGCATCTGTTCATGCAGTAAATCCTAATAAACACCCTGTTCAGAAATAAAAATGTCCTGCTAACTTCTAAGTGACACTGTGGCTCAACTGAGCAAAGTCCAAAAGCAACTGTCCAAAGAACTGACTGTCACTCATCAATAGCTGCTTTTGACCATTACAGGCTAATCTTTTTTTAATAAACATTTCTCAGTCCAGATTTGAGAGCTGAAGACCAATAAGTCTGTAGCTTTCCCTTACAATTATTTTCACATTAGCACGCCTTCAAGCACAGAGAAAACATGACCAGACTCCTCAGAGCTCTAGACGTTTAAGAGTCTCACAAGGGTCGGCTATCTGCACGCCGGATGTTAATGATCCCAAAGCCATTAAAGCAAAGGAGATCATGATGTTTATCCATAGAGCATTAAAGTGTAAATCCCATGTCTGCTCCTGCATAATATTTGCAGAGACATGCCTTTTTCCTTTCGAATGTCAATGCTGGTATTAACTCTTTAGCCCTTCAGGGGAGGATGTGAACATGCAGGGAGGATGTTAAGCAGAAAATCAGGAAAACTGTAGGAGTTTTTCCTGGTTAAGCAGCAATCAACTTTGTTAATGTATGAGTCAGTGCCTGGAGGTGAGAGGGGGGCAACAGGGATGATAAGCCTAACGAAGGTGCTAAAGTGAGTGTAAAGCTGCTGTGATGTTGTTTAACACGGATGTGTGTGCATGCCAGCGTGTATGGCATTTAAGCTCTTGCTCATTCACAAATGTGTGTCCTTGCAGGCTGAAAAGAAAGACAAAGAGAAGCAGGTTGGTTTGTTTGTGATTATTTTGCCCTTCATCTCCTCTATCTGCACCAAAAGCTTCAACTTTTATGAAATAGGTTCTAGATTCATTGAGATGTGTTGATTTACTGGATCTTTTCAGTTTGGAGTATCGTTATTCTCATATATTTTGTAACTACGGTTCTTAGTTTTGTTTTTTTTGTTTGTTTTTTTTTGTTTGTTTTTGTTTTTTTCTTATGTCTAAGAAAATGTAATTATTGACTCTTTTTAAATTGTTTCCTTTGATTTCTTTGCTAAAGGAGGAGGCTAAGAGCAAAGAGGTTGGTGCTTAAATTGTACATACTCTCTGTAAAAATCACATAATACACCAGGACACACAAGTACAAGGACTTAAGTACACAGTAATCTTGAGGGGAGGCCCGAATTAAAGGACCTAAATCATAACAAATTATTTATTTGAATGCGTTGAAGTCACTGTCAACAAGTGAGCAGAAAGAGAGGCAAGCAGATGTTTAATAATGCTGTATTTACCATATCAGATTTGCATGGTGAAGCCACATCAGACATGGATTGCTTACATTTGATTTATTTATTCATAAGGTGCCATATTCCAGCTGGATCATAAAATATTAAAATCAGTCATCTTACAGGTAAAACTTAAAGACGTATAAGAATGTAAATAACAGAAAACACACGTATCAGTCACGTTATTGCTTTAAGTACTCACTTAAAATTGGCGACAAAAGAAACTGGTGTGTGCCAACTGGTCTGCTCACATTTGGGTGGGGTAGTCTAGTGGTTACAGAGGTGGACTTGAGTCTGGGGGACCTGGGTTATGTCCCCAGTGTGCTAACAGAGGTGAACCATTCTGGGCACCTTAACCTCCCTAGTATGAAGCCCAACAGTCTGAAAGTAGTCCTGTCTGCTGCCTCTGTTTGTTAAAAAAAAACAACAGAAACTTTAGTAGAGGCAGGAAGCAATTCTTGAAAAAATTCATGACAATTTTTAATCTATTTAGACGCTGAATATGTTTTAATTACAAGTTCCTGAAGAAAACACATTTAAAACAAATGGCCGAGAATGTGGCATTATCTTGATGTTTTATTTTTCTATTTATATGTTCTTTGCAGACAAAAGAGGAAGTGAACAAGGTTTGTTTATTCAGCCACTATCATCTCCCTTTTTTCTCTGTAGACATGGTTCCTTCACCGTGCCCTTTAATTCAGTACCTGAAGTCAGACTGTTAGCCAGCAGACATCCGGTGTTGTAGTTATCTAATAGCAAGACTTCTGTTTTTTTATCTAAATTTAGATAAATGTTGATAAGAAAATGTTTGAGTACACACAAAAAAAAATGTATACATTTTCTTTAGTTTTACCTGTGGTAAAACTTGATGCAGATTAGCGGAGGTGAAAACATTTTTGCAAATCTTGTCATATCTTTTCATATATGGTTGAATAAATTAGATATTCCCTCAGATTAAAGTAGTAACTAAAGACGAATGTTGGTCACCCCAGGAAAAACTCTTACAGATTTCCTGATTTTATATACAGTATACACACACACACATATATATATATATATATATATATATATGTGTGTATGTGTGTTAAAGATAACTTTTTATATTTTGTATAAAATAAAAACATTTGCAATATATAATTATATTTAAATTTCTTTGTCATTTCTTGCATATTTGACACATTAGCCAAAAAAAAATCCACCCAAATAAGTCTATAGGGTTACTATGTGCATCCATATGAGATGCACTGTACATTAGAACCACACAGAAGGATGCAAAATAATGTAGAAATTTAATAAACAACAGCCATCTCTCCCAGGTGAGTAACTGATCCTTCATTATGAGGTAGAAAGTGTGCAGATGTCCATCCCATACAACAGTACAGCAATGTGTATCTACATCTGATGTCTGTGTTTTGTCTTGTAGCATCCTGATAAAGTAGAGGCAATAAAAAGCTTTAATTAAAGTCACCCACTCATCACCCCTCCAGACAATATCCTAAAAACCCAGTAGATAAACTCCTGATGCTGTTTATATCTGCTCTGAACCTCGGCGTACAACCCTGTGTTTGAGTCGTTTTCCCTTTCATTTTATTTTAATCTCATTTTTGGTTGATTCTTCTTTTTACTTTCCTGTGTCCTTTCCTGTTTTTTCTTTCCATCTTTCCACGAAGACTGAAGCCACTGCTGCCGACACAAAGAAGGTAGAGTTGGGTGGTTGAGAGAGATAAGACAGTTGGTCAAACATTTACTTTGTGTAAAGGACACATCTAATTTCAGGCTGTGGAGACATGTCTGAAAGCTTGTGGCTGCCTTCCCATTGTCATTTACTTTCTGAGCTCCTGAAGTCCTGAGATACTGTACTTCCAGTCAATGAGAATTTATTGCACCTTTAAAATTTAAATAACTGTTTCATCATGATCACATTAGATTGTGATGCATTATAATTAAAGTACGATTAATTATTTTGGTGATTAATAATGTTTGAGACCATCTAATTGGTAAAAACAACAACAAAAAACAACAAAAAAAACAGTTATTTTTATGTATGGTGTGCATAATATGCATAATATGATTTGGAGATGAGAGACCACCAGTATCATAACTATGAATTTAATACCCTAAAATTTATTAAAATATTTAAATTAACTAAAAGAAATCAACAGATTAAAATGCAACAAATAAAATACACTAAAATATATTAAAAGATTTAGAAACACTAGCAGAATTTATGGGACTAATAATAACTAAAAGACTAAAATGCAAACAAAAACACTTTAAAAAGACTAACTACACTAAAAGAAATTAAAAGGCTAAAACCAGACAATTTTCCCACTGTGATAAAAGCCAAGGAGTAAAAACGAATTTTAAGACATTTTTGTTTAATTTTATGTAAAGTGTACATATAATATTAAGGTACACTTTCACAGAAATATGTAAGATTATTACCAATGCTTAATTTCCATCTGTGGTCCCTAGACAGATAATATATGGACAGAAACATAAGACCTGAACAACAGCTTCTCTTTACATGAAATGGTTGCAAATTAAAGACATCTAGTTAAGAATGTGTCCATTTACTGTATCTTCAGTGATAACATACAACAACATTTCCAAGAATAATGACACACATAATGGGAAACAACAACTATTAACAACATAATGTGATTTAAAAGTATCCAGAGTCGAGGCCAGTTTGATATGGGAGCACGATCACCTCTGGTTTTAAGTCTGCATTTAGGAACAAGGAGGATAGGTGATATGAGGCATAACAAAGAGTTGTGCGGACAGGTGGTAAAAAGGGAGCTACTGGATTTTATTGTTGTAAGGTAGCAAGGAGGAACAATACAAAAAAGTAGTGAATCACACCTGTTGGAATTAGCAAAGCTGCTTAAAGCAAAACCCAATATAACAGCTATAGTCAAACTCAGAATCAGCCAGTTGAAAGCAAAAACCAGGAATAACCAAATGGCTGAACGAAAAACTGGCTTACTAATCTACAATATTAACAAAAGGTGAAGCAGCTCCAAATGCTATGCTTATTAAAGTAAAAATTCAATATACAAAATACAAACCTAAAATCTAGCACATTCTAACTTTTAACGATAATCTAACAAAATACAACAAAAGAAGTCAAAAGGGCTTTACGTTTTACCAAACCAAAGACAGCAAGAGTCAGCTATCAGCTATACAACAATGAAGAACACAAAGCCACACAGTTTTAACACTGCTGCAACAAATTTAATCTATCTAAACAACACCACCAAGCCAAACACAATCACAACCACAAGGCTGCGCCCCCTGCCTCCCCTGACCACACGTCACTGCCAGCAATACACCAATAAAACTTCTATGTTCAAAGTTGTTGTTTTTCCTGTTATTATCACTAGTCTTTGCATAATACTGATAAAACAATTGTTTTAAAACTATTTGCTTTTGCAAATTAAGCCTTATTTTTTACGAGATGACCGCCTTAGTTGTAATAAGTTATTGACATGTGCCACCCCCTTCCCTGCTCAGTACCTCTACATCTAAAAGGCTCTGGATCTGAACTTATTCAGAGATGATCTCCTGTGGCATAAAAACATTTTCTAAATTCCTAGTTGTGCTTGTTCCATTGTGCTTAAATCAAAGGCACTCTTTTGCAGCCAAAGGCATTAAATTATTTTCTTCTTTCAGAACTAAACCCCATCCAAAATCTCATCTATTAGCCAGCATCTACAGTACAGCACAGTTCAGACAAAAGCTCCTCACAGCACTAACTAGGGAAAAAACGCTGCTAATAGTGATAGATTATGCTCCTTGAGGAAGGTTATTTATCCTTTAAATTAGACGGGTTTATTATATTTCCTGAATTACTTAATGTTAACAAGCTTGTACCAAATATAAGCCATTTAAACCCGTCTACAACTGCACTTTAAAACCCTACAAGATCTTTGCATCATCCTGCCCTTGACTGGTCATCTTACCCTAAATTAAAAACTTGTGGATGGCCTTTTTTTTTCCAAGGACATCATAGACCTAAATGCACAATCACCTTCACATAAATATGTTTTACTGTGCTTAAGCGTTAAGGTTCACATAAACACAGCTCTACATTTCATTACTGGACTCTCAGTGGGTCCACCTTTCTCTTCACTCACAGCAACATTTCTAAATTAAAATGCAAGAACCTACAGTGCTGTCACTTGAAAGTCACAGCCCCCCCACGCCTTTTGTGGCAGCGTGCCTAATGTCTTCAAGCTAATAACACAGTTCCACAGTTATTGATGGCACACTTTCTATAAAGACTCTTTGGGATGCCTCATCTTGTAGTTGTCCAGCCACTTGACTGGCGTAAACATGGGACATGCTTGAGGTCCTGCATTGTAATGAGCTTCTGCCTTCAGACTATATTTTACAGGATTATTGATGGTCTGTTACCAGACTTCTCAAGGCCACTTTTATCCTGCAGGCTGAATGACCGACAGAAAGCTGCACTTTGTTGCTTTGTTTCAGTGTTTTTTGTAAAAATAAAAAAACTGGCACATGAAAGAGTGGATCATTGCTTCATGTTTATGATCTTAAAAGCCCAGAATTATGGATGTTTTAGTTCTTAAGCCATGATAGCTCAAACAAAAGTCTATTGTTGTTACCTTTAAAGCAGCACTTTTAAAGCATCACACAAGTTCCAACCTTACAGCTCTGCACTTGTGGTTCATTTTGCCGCATCATGTTAGCAACAGGATATCAACACATTGGTCGTTTTGAATGTGCACCATGGCTGATTCATTAAATCAACTCAAAAGGACATTATCGGTGGAAGCAAGGAAAAGAAAGTGAGAAAGTGACAGAGCAAGAGATAAGACAAGAGTCAATATCTGACTGATTTCTACTAGCTGGAGAGAGCTCAGAGGAGGGACAGGATATATATATATGGATACTTAATTAGCTGTGATTAGCTGACACTAAAGTTAAAAATCTGCTAAAGTTCAGTGGTGGGGCTTCAAAGTTCTAGCTTTACCTATCAGAAACATTGCTAACATCCTAATTTTTTCTCTTAGATTCATGCATTCGTTTGCAATATTCAGCTTCTTCTATAGATGTCCCAAGCTGCTCATTTAAAGTGCATCCACACTGGCACCATTTGGTTTCTTCAGATGTTCGCTTCTATGGGTAGTTCTGTTTGTTTGGAGAAGTGTGAACGTTTAGTTCAGTGTGGACCAAAGAAGTGAACCCGGGTCCGTTTGAAAACCAAGCGTCTCATTTCACTTGCAAGTGAATCCTGGTGCTGTTCGATTGCAGTGTCAAAACAAACAGAGGAGGTGACACAGAGCAACATGTTGGATAGCTCGCTGACTCTCCTGCTGCTCATCCTGGACAGCTTCTAGTGAAAATTGTTAGGTTTTATTACCAGTAAACACTGCATAAACTTGGTGTTGCTCCATTGTTTACTTGCGTGGAACGAGGCCGCTGAAGGGGAAGGATATCAGATTTTGGTCCTGGCCAATTTATGATCCGGGTTTTATTCTTCCTGTTTTTTTTTTATTCTTGTTCAGTGATTGTTTCAGGAATTTCGCCCCTAGTGAGGAGTTATAACTGTGATGTTATCCAAGTTGTTTGGTCCACCTGTGAAAGGTACAGTGTGGAAACAAACCAAAGCAAAGGAAGGTCCAAAGCTTCTCAGAATTCCCTCAAACCGAGTCCCCCGGACTATCCTGGTGTGAATGCACCCTTAAAGACTGTAGTTACTGACATTAATGGATACATCAATTAACTGATCCAAGAGTCAATAGCATGGATCCAAATTGAAAATAAAAATTAAACATTAGCTGCGTTTACATGGAGCATCTTTGAACTGATCGAACATCCACTCTGAATGAAAATTCATCATATAAACACTTCAGCTGATCCAATCCAATCCGATCATCAGCGCTGGTTTAAACCTTTCAGATCGGATCAACATCGGAAAAAAAGCATGTTTTCTGTTTTCTGATCATTTCTGTGGTGTATGTTGTTGACGTAATGAATTCAGATCTGGACTGAGGAAGATAAAACATTTTAGATTATTAAGCATGTCAACAGTCAAAAGATTCAAAACAAAAAACAAACAATGAAAATCTTCTTCATCTTCCTCCAAATTAGTAGATGGTCAAAGTGTTGCAATCGTATTAAATTTTTCCATCATGTAAACACACAACAAATCACTTTATCTATCGTCCATGTAAACACGTCATCTGGAATTTCTGATCTGATTGATTTCAGTCACATAGATAAAATATATGTCCATGTAAACATGGCTAGTTTTTGTTTTGTTTTTCGTTTAAATGGCTGATTGAGCTCAGGAATTAAATTAGATTTTGACATTTTAGCTATTTTAGCGTTAAATCAGCTTGTGATATCTCGTATTGATGGCTGGCTCCTGAATCAAATCATATCGTGGAATAATTTGTGACATTGACAAACAACTGTTATCGATTTGATTTAATATTGTGTCTTGATCAAACATGTGATTTACACCCAGTTGCATATTTGTAAGAGCTGAATAAATTACATAGAAGGCAAGAAATATTAAGTTATTTGCTCCTGGAAGTATGGATTTTTAATGTAAAAGAACTTTAGAAAAGCCAAAACCCACAGTTAAAGGCTGTTTTCCCTCTTGTGTTGTGGAGTTCTGGACTCAGTGTCGTCTTTGCATCGCATGTCTACAATAAACTTTTTAACACTATTATTATTTTCAATCTAAATGATTTCAGGTTGGGTAGGTAGTTGTAGCTCAGTTAGACATCACCTGAAGTGGCGTTGAAATTGCTTTAGTCTGTCTAAAGAGCCCAGAGGTTGCTTTCAGAGCTTTTCAGACGTTGTTAACGTTTCGACCCTGACTGGGCTAATCCAGATTTCACCTGAATAAAAAATATTACTGGTTTCCAACACGTTAATAATGAGGTCATAGATGAGACATTTTTAGATCTCTTTTTCATATTTTTTAAATATCAGTCATTCAGTTTATTATGTTCTCTCCATTCAACGTTCCACTCAAGGCGTGAAGTTAACTCCAGGGAGGAGTGGTACATAGAAAAGATTTTCATCTTATTCTTGACTGCCTTTTCACCTGCTTGAGCTTCAGGAAATAATTCGCTCTTTGAAGAGCAGTTTTCAGAAGAAGATTGAAAGGGTTCAAATGATCGAGCTCATCATCCGTCTCTCTTCTTACATGTACGAATTCCTCGCAGCTGATTCAGTCACAACTTTTACCATTTACATGAGTCAGCATTAATATTTCTCTGCATCACTGTGTGTAAGACCGGCACACACACACACACATCCTGTTCATGGTTTGAGACACACTTCCTGCAGTAGGATTTATAAACAGACTGTTTAATCTGGCTGATGCATATTCTAATTGTGCTGCAGACTGTACACACAGTTGTGCTAAAACATCAAAGCATGCATTGGAGGGAAATTGAGGGAATGTTGATGTTGGTCGTCTAACTTTGTTTGCTTGAAACTTTTGACTGAAAGAGAAAGCACTCCACACTGATTATTTATGTTTGTTTGTGTGTAACTTTTCAGTATGTGCTGTATAAATCACCTGATTCATACAACTGAAAATAGAGATAAATCTAACCAAGCATAGATGATGGATTTCTCCATCCATTATGAGCTTTTGTGGTGGTTGGAGAGGCCGTTAGAGCTTTGGCTCCCACGTTCAGTCTGCCCCAGGGCAGCTGTGGCTAAATGTGTAGCTTACCATCACCAAGCATGAGGAGTTTTAATGGTGCATGCACTTTATAAAGAACCATAACTTGCTCAGTTTTATATTTAATTTNTTTAATGGTGCATGCACTTTATAAAGAACTATAACTTGCTCAGTTTTATATTTAATTTAATGTCTGTAAAATCTTGGACATAAAAGTGACATTTATTTGGAAAACCAAATAGGTCCAAGATTTACACATATACATCCAGGAATGCAGCTTGCTGAAAACCCCAATCTGTGCAGAGAACTAAACTATTGTGGAGATATTCACATGGAAATACACACACAAACTACCTAAAAAACATGGCTTGGCTAAAACCCTTTGAACAGGACTGTTTTGTTGAGCCTCTGGTGCATGTTGTTTCTCTGTAAGCTAAGTGGAGTCATCTTGGCAATGTGATGCAGCTTTAGCTTAAAAAATACAAAAAACTAATGTCAGCCGCATATGGTGGTAACTGTCTGCGCCATCCTGTGTGCAGCCGATGTGCTCCTCGAGCAAAAACACATGCTCCGACCTGATCCTTTTCGTAGAGGACCTCCAGCAGTCTGATGGGCTGTGATTGTCTGGAACTTGCTGATGCCTGGCGAATGAGCCGCTCTGCTGCTCTGATGAGCTTTGCTGGGCCTTCTGATGGAGAACACAACTATGCTGCACGTTTATGTCATTTTTCAAAGACAAAAGCTGCAATTTCAACATGTTCAAGCATCCAGAATTATAGTCACGTTAATAACTTTCGTAAGAAACGAAACCGCNTCCAGAATTATAGTCACGTTAATAACTTTAGTAAGAAACGAAACCGCTTGTAAAAAATAAGAGTAGTTGTGTTTGTGCAGATCACTCACTTTCACTCAGATACCACAGATGCCGTGAGNTCACTCACTTTCCCTCAGATACCACAGATGCCGTGAAAGAGCAAACCTGTGGCAAATATGGCCACCGGGTGAGGACGTTCGGAGCTCCGCCATAAAGCATCTAGCCTTCGTTGTAGATATCTATGGTTGATATCCTGTTGCTGGTATGTGAAAAGCTGCAGTAAAGCAAAATGCTGCTGTAAAGTGATGCAAAAGTTGTCAACTGTGGTTTCTCAGCCTTGGGACCCTGCTGGACAACGATGGCTCCAGGAATGTGCATAATAAATGTCACTGTACCATCAAAACTAGCCAGAAACACAGATTTTCAATGTACATAATGCTACTTTAAAAATTAATATAAAAAGTATGTAATGTCCTGGAAAAAAGATAAAAATGTTCTTGGCCCTTAATGATCTGTTCAAATAGTTGGATCAGACCAATCAGATAGAACTGGTCTTTTATAAGAGAGGAGACACCTATGCATTTGAAATATGTCATATTTTTTATGAAATGTTAAGCAGAGGTCTGCATGGTGGTGAAGGAAGTTTCTTCATTCCAACTTCAGCTGGGCTCCTTTTGTGGGCAGTTTGCATGTTCTCACCATGCATGGCTTCCTCCCACAGTCCAGAAACATGCATGTCAGGTTTAACTCCTTAAAATGTTTTTCTATGAAGAAAAAATTGTTGTGGACCAACTATTTTACTGCACTACTTTAACTGGACCGTTTTTGTTCCAGTGTAGTGTGTAACTGATCTGAAATAAGTGTTTACTGAATCTACAGTGTAGCCTGTAATGGTATATATCATCCAAATCCCAAGAATTTTAGTTTTCCATTAGTGTATAACATGTGTTTGTACTTGAAGGGAGACTGAGTGTAAAATACATTTTTTTATAGATTTGTCACGTCCATGGGACGTCTGGTGATTGTGAATGGCCAATGGACAGATATTCTGCACAGAGACTGTTCTCTCTCCTTAATGTCCTTGCATAGCCCATAAAGTTCCTGATGTCTGTATGAAACAGTAATGTCCACACTTTACTCAACAATATCACATCATGGCTAATTTACTGGCCATTTTTAATCTCCTCACAGAGGAGAAAAAGAGTTTGAAAAGCTGGAAGAAAAAACATCCTAATTCTCCATTTTCCTGATGATCTTTTGTGTTTCTTGTCTGTTCCTGGGAGAATAAAGTCAATCAGGTGAAACAGAAAATCTGAGCCCTCATAGTATTTGTAAGGTTAATTTTTTGCAACAACAGATTGTGGCATCACGAGCAGCTTTTTTCACAGGTTACATTCATATTAAATGATTCAGTCACGTTGTCTTAGCTAAGCTATATTCTCTTTGCACCCTCTGAAACTGGTAAATTATTCATAACAAGACATGACATGGACTTTGAAAGAAAGGTTAACATCAAAAACATAAAAAGGAAAATGACTGAATCTGAATCCAGAGGAACATGATGTCCCACACCTTTGAACTAAGCTGCGTGTAATTGACATTTTTGGAGTTTGCGGTCCAATTCTGGCAGCAGAAGTGAGTCTGAAGGCATGACATAATGTATTATCTCTCTTCTCCTTTTCATCTGTGTGTGTGTTGTAGCTGGACAGTGAGGCAGCAGACATCCTCAATGACCTGCAGGTGAAGCTCAACACCGTCTTGGACAACTTCAGTACCTTGTTTGCCAAGAGGTAACACACACTACTTCTGTACTTCTGTCTTTATGAGGACACCCTTTTATACTTTAACAGCAACCTTCATACCATGTATGACAAAGAAAGCCTTGCTCAGCCTTGCAAATATTTTCTTTGGTCTTGCATTGTCTTTGTCTCTGCTCCCTTCAGCTTCCAGAATCGTATAAATGGCTGCATGCGTCAGATGGCGGAGATCCTCTATCAGATGAAAGGGCCCCCCAACCACAACACCGCAGAGGCAGATGCTGAGACCATGCTGAGGCCCCTTATGGAGTTTCTAGATGGGAAGTAAGTTCAGCCGTGTTATATAGGATAAGATTTTAGGTAATACTGGTTGGAACTACCCAAGACCAGGGGTTGACATTATCCACACTACTCTGGGTCAAGTGCAGACAGTAAAGACAATAACTTTGTATTAAAGGATATACTTTATAGCTTCAGATTAACAACTAAGCAACAGTGGTAGAGCTAGACTTTTAGACTTTGAGTGGCCAGAGGGTGGGTAAGACTTTTATTAGGAGGGCCATAGTACAGGAAATGACTGTGGTCCTCTCTAACACAAACACTCAAATACACTGATGTGTTAACTGTGGTCATATTAGAGGGTCATGAGAAATAAAACATCTTTACATTAATAATCTTGATCAACAAGTGGAGATATTTGCAACACTTTTAAAAAGGTCCATAGAAAGGTGCTGTATGTGGAGCTTGATGTGGTCGTGGGGGAATCAGTTCTGGTTTACCGTCTGGTGGTAGACTTGATCCTTGTGTTCCCAGCTCCACATTGGGAACTGTCAGGCTGCTGACAATGGGACTGGCGTTTGTCCCGGCCTGATCTTTCCTCTTTACAAAAAGTTGGAAATATCTCTCTTTCTTTTCATTCCTTTATCTTCCTTTAGCCTCCTAGCTAGCCTCCTGTTTAGCAAGAGCTACATGATCCAGTTTCACAGGATCATGTTCCTTTAGCTTAGTCAGCACTAACTTGGATACTGAGGTACTCTTTGAGAATCTGTATAATTTATTTTCAGCTGCAGTGTGAAAATCGTGGTGAACCGAGTTGATTTGTGGTCCCTAAATAAACTCACTGAAAGCTAAATATGTCATGGTTTCTCCACATCATCTTAAAACTAATGTGTTGCCATATAACTACATTAGCACTTCTCTGTAGCATCAAGCTAACATCAGGCTTAGTAGTTGTACTTCCATTTTCTAGATATGTGCAGCTAAATGTCAATATTTTTACAGGATGACTAATTAGGAAACTACTTTAATTTGCCTTCAAACGGGTGTAGTGATACTGGTGAGCCATGTGGGTCTGGAAAGATGTTTCTGTGTTCCTCCTTCAGTGTCTTGTCAATCACCTGAGGCACCTAGGGTGTCCAATCATATTTAAGCGATGGCCAGTGCCACCATGGACACTCCTCTAGCTTAACCTATGCTAAACAGTCATCTTGTTAAGTTGGTTTTGGGCTCATGTTGAGAATATCCATCATGATAGTCATTTGTCTCTTAAAAACTGTGATCCTGCACTCATACGAAGTTACTTCACTTTTAGACATACATTTGTTGATGCATTTGTTTGTAATCTAGTCTTAGCATCTTTGCCGACATCTGTGAGAAGACTGTGCTGAAGAGGATCTTGAAGGACTTGTGGAAAATCGTCCTGAGCAGCCTGGAGAAGACCATCGTCCTGCCTCAGAGCAATGACAGTCTGGTAAGTGCAGCTACTAGAGTTAACTCATCCCTCAAAGCATAAAGCTAACCCAGAAAAAAAAGGAAAGACTACATGGATAAAAACCCACATAGTTATTAAAACTACAAGCAATCTGATTAATTTGTGCTTTTGTATCTCAATAATCTTCCATCTGTTTAATGTTGTTGAGGTAGAGACCGTTTTAGGAGATTATTTAGAAAACACAGCCTAGTTTTATTCTTTTAATGTAATGAATAAATTTATCTAAATGGCTGCAAAAAACCTAACTGATGTAATCAAAAAGTATTGTAATATTTACAATCATGGATACATCTGCTAAATGTTCTGCAAGCTGATTATGATGACAGAAGAGTGGATGGTACTCTGCTGCTCTCTACTGGTTGGTTAAGTTTTTGTGTGCAATTACTGCATTATCAGGAAACTCTTTCTCCGTTTACAGGGAGCCCAACTCCTCACGGCAGCTAAAGGACTTTCTAATCTCAAGGTATTTCTTTTTCTGAAGGGACTTTATAAGACCTTTGTTTGCTTTACTTTTTTATCAACATTTATATCAACAAAAAACCACATTTCAAACCTGGAAAAATAAACTTATTTCAAGAAAATAAGTCAAATTTATCATCCAAAGAGAAAAAAACATCCCGTCAAGGATGTTTTGGATTAGAGAATTAATCTTCTGTTGACTGGACAACCTGTTCCACTACCTGAGCCATTTCTCCCTACTACTCTATGTGCATTGCCCTGCAAGTATTTGAATTCATGTTTGGTTGCTCTTGTTTTATTAACACTGAAAAGAATAATTAACAGGCTGGTTTTGAGTTTTTTTATTTTTATTTTTTTAATTAAAGGACTTGAAATAAGTGTTTCAAAACTAGTTTTAAGATATTTCTCACTGTCTGAAGTCTAGTTTTTTTTTATTCTTATTTCAGGAAATCAGTGTGTGCTGGGAGGTCTCAAAACAAGTTTTTACAGCTAAACCTGGGTGATAGATACAGTGTTTAATATGCATGTAAAATAATCAATTTTAAGGTTCAGTTACTAAGTAAAAAATAAGATATATATACTCTCAAAACATAATTAATAGTCTTACACATTCTGCTCTTGCCAAGTATATTACTCCAACAACAAGATCATAAAGATATTTTGGTAAAATATACGATTGTAAGACTTGGTTAGATATACAGTTTTTGCAGTGAGTGAATCCCAGGGGAGAAACAAGATTTTTTAGCATTGCATAACCTTTCCATTCAAACATTTATTCTCAGGCCTGCTGCGACATTAATTTGGTTAATGCAACATACATCATCGTACAAATGGCCCACAAAATGACTAACACCTGCTGGTTCTTGATCTAGCATACTCAGATGTAGCAATGAATGTGGTGTATGCAGCTGGATCAGATTACTCGCATATCAAAACTCTAACTTACTCAGACTTTCAATCTGACAGCTTTTTGTCTGAGAGAAAAAGATCCTGAAATGTTCATAAAGTTTAAAAATTAGGATGGTTTTTGTGTTCTTAATTTCAGACATAATCATTTTAACTGGTTGTTTCCTTTTGAAGAAATTCTTTCATTTTCATGTCTTTTTTTTATTCACAATCAATCCCAGATTTGTTCCTTCTTAAAATTATCTTAAAATAAACTTGATCAAGAGACTACATTTGTCTTGTCAAAAATCCAGAAACCTTG
>CM047985.1:4933815-4943992 GCA_026261665.1 Melanotaenia duboulayi
ATATATATATAATCAGTTACCAGATTTTCCTTTTTTTTCTGAATCACAATCAGCCTCTAAATATCCATATTGGTCGGGCTCTAATATCTATATTTGTGTCAGTCATGCTTAGATTATTATCATAATATCACCTTTCTTGTGCATAAATCATGTGAGTTTTTGTTGTCCATTAGTAATCTCTGCTGTCTTCTACCCAGTTCATAACAGCCACCTCGGGACAACCTGTTTGTTGTTTTTATTTCCCAAGTGGTTTAGAGCTGCTACTTATCATCTGAGATAATACGATACAGGCTATTTGTGCAAAGCTTGATGTATTCATCTTCCGGTGTTTCACTAACTTTTAGTCTGCCTGATCCTGCTCTGTAAACAGCTAATCCAGTTTTCACAAAGTGTATTAGAGCTCCATGTACGTCCCTCTATCAAACCCTCAGTCTGACCTCGATTTACTACTGAGAAAGTTCCTTTTTTCTAAAAATAATATCTTGGCTTCTGGCATTTACACTTTGTGTTCATGTCGTCTTTACAGTGCTAATTTGTGAAATGAATCTGCATCAAACTTGAGGCCACACACAATTTAACAGCTGAACAAAAGCTGCAATTTGGTTTAATTAAACAAGCTTCTGATGAGATGATTAAATTCACCTGAATGTGATCTGAATCCTTTCATGGAAGGAAACAGCCGAAGGGAATTAGACCTTTCCAGGAAAAGGGTTTAACACTGTCAGTGCCATTAATCTACTTGACTACAGCTTCTTGTATTCCAGGTTTCTATCTATTTTTAAACCCAGAAATGAGGCAGATCGTATTAATTTAAAACTAAGATTTAACAACATATTAAAAGTCCTAACAGTTGTAGTAGCAGCATGATTTAAATCACTGACCGGAGGACGCAGCCCGGGAACAAGATCTCATAATCCAGCTGCTGAGTCGAACCTCGGTTGACAGTCATACACTGCTCATAATCCACCTTAACATGGTCCCGCACATAGTAAGACGAAGGAACTGGTCCAACATGGTTTATCTGCAACACAGACACAAAGAGTCAACATACAGCCATCAAATATCTGTATAAAGGAGTGTGTGATTAGAGGGTAGAAGAAGTGGAGGAAAAAGAGGAAAGATTCACTTACTGTGATTGTAATATTTCTTCTTTTGCACATGAACTGGCTAATTTAGACAATTACAAGAATGTCATAGACAGCAAAACAGTCTCTTTCTTCCCCACACTTTCCTATTTATTCACAGAAATTCAAACCAACCAATTCATGCAAGTTTCAGGTACCATCAAAATACAAGACCAAACCAACAGAGGGCAGCGATTCACTGATCTGAGCTCGGTTTACTGGATGGCGGTAACCCAGTCTTCACACTCTAACATGCACATAGACCTTTTACTTTCCTGCCACTAAACTGGCAATTGCACAAGAGCTCTTATGTACTTTTAAAACTTTTACACATCTAATGTGTGACTGATATATGTGATAAGTCTGATAATCAAAGGGAAATTGATGATGCATAAACATGTCTGTCCTGTCTTACGCAAAGTGCATGCAAACAAGTGGAGTTCATGCAGAGAAGAAATCCCTGTATGTGTAAGTGGCAGCATCTGCCTACAGGGTGACTAGTGTGGAAGCCCATTCCCCCCACTTTTAAATTAAAAATATTTTAAAAAGTCTCTCATAGTTGTGAGATTTACAGCCATAAAACTGAGATTTAAAGTCACAATTATGATAAAAAGTCATAATTCTGAGAGTGAAAGTGATAATTATGAGATTAAAAGACCTAATTCAGAATAATTTTAGCTTCTAATTATGACTTTAAATCTTATAATTATGACTTTAAATCGTATAATTATGACTTTAAATCTTATAATTATGACTTTAAATCTTATAATTATGACTGAATCCCTTAATTATAAGGTATTATCCCATAATTGACACTGAAACTCAGTCATGACTTGACGTCTCCTGATCATGACTGAATAAGCTGAAATAAAGTGGATTGGATTGAATATCATTATGACTTTTAATCTCAAAATCATGACTTTTAATCTCATAACTATAACTTTAAATCTCAATAATATGACTTTAGATCTCTTAATTATGTGTGGATCTTTAGTGTTTCACTGAGCCCTTTTTGATTTCTGGACACCCAACTCATCTTTGATCACTTTTCTGAAACTTGCAGAAATTATTTATTAAATGAATCATCACTTAGCAATGTTCATAAACAACAAAAAAAGAACAGGAAACAGTAAGCAAAGCATCAGGTAGGTCCTGATGAAGGTTAACACTTTCAAAACCCCTTTTCTGCATTAATTGTGCAGAACTAAATAACCAAAAGGATAAAAATAGTAAGAAAAACCTCACATGGTGCATAAGGCTCAACATTTTCAGTTTTTAAAGTAAGCAACTTCGGATATTTGTAATTTCCTTTTGTGACAGTAAATCCACCAGAGATGGGTAGCGCCACGGCACCACTGGACACCCGACTTTACATCCCTGTCCCAGTGCTGGATCCCTGCATCCCTGCTTTAATCGTTTCCATCCACTCAAACACAGGGTAAAACAATCCAGGAGCTCATAACGAAGCCACATTTAAAGCTTTGTCAGTAGAGCATTACTTTGTCCTACAACTGCAAAACTAACTCTTTGATTCTTGAACCAGCTTCTCCAGATAATGCACTGGATATTGTCAACTTAACTGTCTCAAATTGTATTTTTGTTCCCTTTGCTAAAGCAAATTTAACTCTCATGAGTAATTCTGACAGCTTATCACTTAGTGGCCACATAAAGTCAAATTTTTCCATCTCCTGCTGGTCTCCATCTGAGTGTGGGATGTGTTTTCCTGCATTATCTTATCTCATTCATGTTTTGTCTTGTATTCTTCAGCATGTGTTTTTTGTTTTTTTTATTATTATTTTTTTTTAGCCTACAGCACTTCTATGTAATTTTGTGGTTTCATTAAGTGTTATACAAGCAATGCAGTTTTATTCCTATTAAAGAGAGAAAATGTTATCTATTTAATGCATGCCTTGTTCTGTATGCTGCAACCAAGCTGCACAAGTTGAGACGCCTGCATACCGTTGGTTTGTTATCAGGTAAGAAATAAACCAAAATAATACAGTACAATGTCAAGGACACACAGCTAGCTAACTAGAGGAAAAGTGAAATAGTTGGGAAAAAAAACACAAAAACAGTTTGAGGCTGAGCATCTCAATTCCAAGAGTGTTGAACACAGTCAGAATGATTATTTCTCCTGCTGTTCCTCATCTGTCCTGGGCCCAACTTTTTATCTACAGAAACAATGACAAACACGGGTCAGTATCCTTGTCTTCTCGTGGTGCTGGACTACTGAAGCGGCTGCTACCAGCTTGGTACTGCTTAGACTAAAATAGAAACTGAGGCTGTAAATGGTTTATGCTTCTGCATAGCGAGGTGGAATAAAGTGGGATATGTCACTACCGGATGTGGGCTGCCACAGCATGCTACCCCTACCCAACACCTCATCCTACTCCTCAGTGTTTTCAGTAGTTCCCTGTGGGTGAGCTAGATTCATGCATGATCCATGCAGCACAACCTACAACCCATACTATACTCACCGGCCACGTGATAAAGCTTGATTGCTTTCTGACACAAATAGCTAATCAGCCAATCACATGGTAGCAGCTTTAGGCATGTATACACGGTCAAAGTGATAGGAAACTAATGCTGTAATTCACACAGACTCACTAAAATGGAAATGGAAAAACTGCCTGCTCTGAGTTTCCATTTAGCTCCACATTCAAATGGTAGAGTCAGAATTTGGTGAAAACGACATGAAAGTATGTTGTTTTAGGTGTAAGGGGGTATTTTCTTGGCCCACTTTGGGCCCCTTAATATCAGCGTANAGCCTGGTTTAACCAGCACAGCCTACCTGTTTATTGTTACTAACCATGTCCATCCCTTTATGACCACAGTGGAGCATCTTCTGATGCTACTTCCAGCAGGATAATGCACCATGTCACAAAGCTCAGATCATCTCCACCTGCTTTCTAGAACATGACAATAAGCCAACAAATCTGCAGCAACTGTGTGATGCTGTCATGTCAATATGGAGCAAAACCGACGAGGAATGTTTCCAACAGCTTGTTGCATCTATGGCACCGACCTTGTACTAGAAGGGTGGACCTGATGAATTGGCTGGTGAATGTACCGTAAATAGTGAAAATAGTAAGAGTTAAGCCTGGTTTTAATTTGGCTGGATAGCTCAGTTAGCAGGGTTTCTCTCTCCTATGTGAGAGACCTGAGTTCAAATCTCACAGAGGACAAATATTAACGCCTTCCAGTTAGATCCTCAGGCTTAATGCTTAATGCTACTGCCTAGCCCCCTTCAGATGTAAGTCACTTTAGAGAAAAGCATCTGCTAAATGACTGTAAAATAGATTCATCTGGCTACAGCTAGCCAGTCAAGAAAAGCCCCTGCGTCATCATTGCCTGTGCCCAAACTGCCTCATTCATAACAGCCGGAACATTAGCAGAACAATGAATGATCTGGTGTTTAGTTTGGCCCCCGTAGCCTGGATGAGAAATGACTTGCTTAGGAAAATGATTTCTGTGTATTACTTGTTTGGCCAGGATGGGAAAGCCTGGTGGTCAAAGAGCTCACATGAAACATATTTGCCAGTCAAATAGAAAACGTTGTAAGTGCCCACAATTCATATTAGCTCATCAGTGTTCTGCCAAAGCAAAGCTGCTACAAACTATATGAGCACGTGATGCAAATTAGTAAAAGTAAAAAGGCTGGAGGCAAAGGTTTAGTCTGTACATGTTAAACCAGCTCAGAAGCAGCTATAGTCCACTATTTCAGCAGCAGGTCTAACTCATCTGACTTTACCTCTACAGAAAGGCTGATCGGCTGTAGTTGGAACCAGACTCGTATCCAGTACAACAGCTTTGAAACACAGTGCTGTTATCATTCTTTTCATTCATGAAGTTGTCTTATATCATGCATAGTACACATGTTTAGGTTTTTTTTTTTTTGTTACATTAGTTTTATAATTTAAGTATTTGAACACATTTGATGTAAAATTATCCTTAGTTTAAAGTGACATTTATTCTTTTTATATAATAAAATAAGAACTCCAGCATCATGGAAAGAATCAACAGCTGGATTTAAGTTACTTAGGTACTCATTTTTGCTCCTATTTTTTCAAAATGTTTAGGAATTAACAGCTTTATCCGCAGCCTGTCGATAGCAAAGCTTTGTCATGGTTTGTTCTGTTGTGTTAGTTTTGGTTCTTTCCGTTTTAAAATTCTTTTTCTGGTTTAGTTTGTGTTGTAATTAGCTTTTACTTCCTATCCCGCTGTGTATTCTGTTTAATTGACGTCATGTGTCCCTGTGATCGCCACGCCTGCTCCTTGTTTGTTGTTTTCAGTATTTATGCTCCAGGTTGTTCTTTGTTCAGTGCCAGATCATTGTTGTTTTGTCTGCTGCTGCTTGTTCCTGTGGTCTTCATGTTCGACCAGTATCCATTTCATTAGTTTACTTCCTGGATCATCTTGCCTTTCCAGCACCATTTATTTTATTGTAAAAATAAAATCTCCCTAAAGATGGGTCCTCGTCACCACATCGCATGATGTCTGCATTAAAAAATCTAGCAAATTAAAGTTGATTGAATGAAGCTTTAAGTTCTGCTGTAGATGACAGGAAGCCTTTATTAGGCTGGAGCATCAGCAGCTTTGTCCCATAACATCAGATCTGTGTCTCAGGATTAAAGAAAAAGTACAGAAGAAAGTTTAAATGGTGGAAAACTGGCGTCATATACCTCATGTCTAACATTTTAATTCCCCTGGCAACCAAGTGAATGAGGTAAAATTATTGACTGGATAACTGACGGATACTCGTCTCCTCCAACTTACCAGCCATCAAAAAAGCCATCTCTAGGTGTGTTGACTCACCCTGGTCCGACAGCGAGGATCTCCATCAGGATCCGTGAGTTTGCCTCCATACATCACCGGCAGCTCCTCTGCATCGATGTGCTTCAGTAAAACCTCCTGCCAGTTGGCTGTAAAAGCAGAATAAAGACACATTTTTCAGTGAATTTAAAACCTTTTTTTTTTAACATTATGGAAACTGAGTGAAGTCTCACCGCCAAGGATGTAGATCTTTTGTCGTGTAATCTCACTCAGAAAGTGTTTGACTAGGTTATAAGCCACAGGAAAAAGTTTGGGAGCTGCAGGACAAAAAAAAAGGAAAAAATTCCTAATAATTCCTAAAATCAGATACTAATGCAGTTAAAACGGAGAGAAAACTAAGAAGTGGTGAATTTACCTTTAACAACAAACAGCCTCTTCAGGCCTTCTGGGTAATTGTCTTCAAACATCTGAAGGATCTGGTGCAGAGGGGAAATAAAGATGTCAACAACAACAAAAGTTAGATGACCTGTAACTTTTATGATGTCCACACTGAATGTTGGAGACTCCGTACCTCTCCATATGTTTCTATAGCAGGCTTCCATAAGTGTTTCAGTCCAAGACCTTCAACGTCGTAGATCATAGTGATGGACTCGATGTTCCTGCCCAGCTGAATAACAAACGTGACAGAGAAAAAACAAAACTTTAATATATATGGAATAAATGACACAACATAGAGTAGTTCATCACTGGCAATCCACAAAGTAAATCTAAGGAACACACAAAAAAGCTGTCATAGTTTTACCATGGAGGAGAATTTGTATGTAAAAACACTGCAGATTCATTTAATAAACACAATAATAATCAGAATTTTTATGTCACAAGGACAATATGGCATTAAATTAGTCTTAATCAGGGAAATACACCAGGATAATTACATTTACTAATGAGTCCAGAACATATTGATATATGCCTCCATACCAAGTATATTTATCTTTATAAAGACACTCATTGGCCACTTTATTATGTACACCTGTTTAATTGCCTAACACAAGTATCTGAATCAGCCAATCACATGGCAGCAAATCAGTGTATTCATGTAGACGTGGTCGAGACGACTTGTTGAAGTCCAAACTGAGCGTCAGAATGAGGCAGAAAGGGGATTTAACGTGGCATGTTGTTGGCCTGAGTATCTACTGGGATTTTCACACACACAACCATCTCCAGGGTTTACAGAGAGTGTTCTGAAGAAGAGAAAATATCCGGTGAGCTGCAGACATATGGATGAAAATACCCTGTTTATGTCAGAGGTCAGAGGCGAATGGGTTGACTTTTATCTTCATTCTTAGAACTCTCTGCACTTTGTCAAAAAAACAACAACAAAACTTTAGAAGTCAGATTTCATTCATGGCCAACCAACGAGAAAATGATTTTGTGGAAAAATAAACTAACGCAGTGGTTTCCAGCACGGTTGCTTGAAACTACAAAAGATGGTGTCATGTCTGCTACAGGTATCCTCTGAGCAGGCCGACCTTGTCGGACACTTTAAAACCCTAAGAGGTGAAATTGTATTGAAGTTAAATAGAAAACGTAAATGAAAACTAAAAGAAATATAAATAAATAATCTCTTGTGACCCACTAGAAGTGTGCGGTGGGATATTTTTCTTTTGAGACTGTCCTTTTTTCGTCCTATGTTGGGATAATTTGGGTGCTTCAATAACTACTCCTCTCTCTGCTTGCTGGTTATAAATCTCTGCTAAACACATTATTACTACATTCATTGGCAAAGCAGGTACAGTGACATTAAATCTGACATGAAGTAGCTTATTTACCTACGTTTGATCAAGCCATGCTTCCCCCACCTCTATAACACCACCATACTTCTGTCAGAGCATTTCAGTATCAACAGTGAAGTGGGCGACGGATGTTAGCCGTCTCTGCTCTTACTCTCTCTGACTGGAGGTTACATTCCTTCTGAAGCATCTCACAGTCTCTAATCTTGGACTTGATAAAGTCTTGCTTGGAGGCAGACAGGAAGAGGCCTTTGGGATCCACAGGTCCAATAACATCGTACCAGACAGGGCTCCCCTCCCGGTCGTAGCCACACATACCTCCTGACAGATACTTCTCTATTACCTGCAGGAAAAAGGCAGCCATCTTTCAATCTTTACATCAGTTCTGTTCTGGAAAGGTTATTAGTTTATTAAATAGGTTTTACCTCTGGTGCTCGCCAGTCAGTGATTATCGCGTCTACTTTCAACTGTTTCCTGAACTCCAAATGCTGGGAAGAGAAAATGGATTCATGTTGAGTTCAGACATTTTTTATCTTTTTTTTTACTTTTAGACTGATTCCACTAAGACAAGTCCAAGATCAACAGAATGATTTAAATGGCTTAGAAGGTTTTAGACAGAAGAAGTAGTAAAAAAATGGCCGGTCAACAGGGTAGGGATAACCGTGCTGTGTGAACACTACAGTGTAAACATACTTTACTTTCCAACATATAATTACAAGAACAAAGAAAGTTTCAGGTTGCAACACAATTTAAGGGGAAGTATTAATGCTGCAGGAGTCTTTCCATTTCCTTTGTCATGTGATAAAAACAATACATCCTCTTTCCATTCTAAGGTTTTACATATCAGGATAAAGTAAACATCATCTGGTCTTCATAAGGGCTTAAAATAAAAAAAAAAGGAAATTCTACAAAAAGAAAAAGCAGGAATAAAGATGTGAAGAGCAGCTAAATGCTGCTAATCAGATTTACTGATAATCAACAAGTGTGAACCCTTCTGTATCCTTTTGCCAATATTTCCATAATTCTACAGTGAGAACGATTTTTAATGGAAACAAAGACAGTTGCCAGTCTTTACAGGAGTCGACATCCCAGTAAGTTCAGCTTAAAGTCAGACAAGGGTCAAAGAAACTCCAAAAAACCTAAGAGCTGCATCTCAGACTTTACAGGCCTCTGCTAGCATGTTCATAAAAAGTTTATGTTGCAGGGTTGCAGACGAAAGCCTCTGCTCTCCAAACAGAACATGGCAACACAGCTTCGGTTTGCACAACAAACCAGAAGATCTCGAGACTTCTGAAACCTGTTTGTCCTCATCTTTAAAGTGATAACTTGGTTATTAATGATGACACAGTGAGATTCAGATAAAACAGCTTGAAAAAGCAGCATGAGGTCGATCACAGATTAACTGATGCTAACACAGAAACGTCGCTGCTCCCTACTTTAAAATAACCGTTTAATTTTACCTCAATAGATCAAGGAAGTATTCTTAATTTCATTTGACTTTATGTGAGCAACAACTAGCAACAGAGGCTTATGAAGAATTAAATATGTTATCGTTATCAGGATGTAGAGAGTCTGGAAATGCTGCGAGTTGCCATGTAGACTAAATGAGCTGCTTTTCTGTCATCTAATAGGGTGCAGAGAAATATGTGTATGAGAGCAATGTTACTGGGAATACAGCTGTATTAACATGCCCCTGAACTTAAAAAAATGGAAATTTCGAGCCTGTGCAGCAAGCTAAAGCCCATTTGAAACTAACTACATGCACACCAACGTCAGTGTTCAGTTTACAGCAGCTCAGCAGAGGCCATCATCTCTTCCATCCCGGCCTTACTCAGAATTTCTGACGAGTATTTCATCTTTTAACAGTTGTGTACTCGGCTGTAATGATCAGCGCATTTAAAGGAAATTAACCAGCAGATTTTCACCCTCCGTTTCCATCTTGGTGCAGTGCAGTACCAGTACATGCCAGAGAACAGTGGCCTTCTGCAGAAACCTTTCCAGGTGATGCGCTTCCGGCTGACCGTGGGTTGGCTATAAAGGACAGTTTGGGCTTAATGTGAGCAGAAGTAAAGATGGCTGCATTTACACCTGAGAGTTCATGTAGGAAGGATTCCTGGCTGCAGGGTTTAAATGAAGCGCTACCGGTCTGGATGAAACTCCCATGTGCAGATGAGAACGTCACTTTACTCCAGCAGGTTGTGATGTTTGTTGTTCTCTGTTTACTGGTCAGACAGGTTTCAGATCCAGTAAGGATTTTTAGTATATTTTATTGTTTTTGTAAAAAAAAAAAAATACTTCCACATATTTTGCTTGCTTTTATATTGTTACTTCTTTAGCTTAAACAAGATGATTAAATCCTCCGTAATTAAACATCTGTCTAATATTCACAAGTTCATTTATCAGAAATGAACCCATACAGATCAAAACAGCAGAAAAATTTGTATTTAATTAAAATATAAATGATCAGTATGATGGTTTTTGATGCAGCTA
>CM047985.1:4957405-4971348 GCA_026261665.1 Melanotaenia duboulayi
AATTCTCATTTAATCTTCTGTGATGTGAAACAATGAAAAGTTTAAAGACTTTTTTTTTTAAAACCAAAAGTGTAAAGAAAAATAGATTAATTTTCCAAACATGTGTTTTCTTCTCAGGCAGCGTCCGTAAAGACAGCTAACGGTTGTTTCGCCTCCGGCGCCGCAGCAGCTCTGAGAATCACCTCGACTTTGTTGACCCTCCAACAGCCTTTTGTTTGTTTAGAAAACTGACCTCACCTCAGCACTTCCTCCTTCCAGCAGTGGTTTGTGGGAGCAAATTAAACCTCCCGATGGGTCACAGACACACAGCGGTTGTAGAGACACGGCACTTTGAAGTACGATCAGGGTACTGTCACTTAAAACTGGAGGTAATTATATGTGTGATCTACAGAGGAGAACATGTGAGTTGGAAAAACTGAGAACCTCTGCTAGTTTGTGTTTAGACATTCAGTGCTTTCTGCTGTAAGCTCAGACATACTTTCTCATCTGGCCATTGTTGGTGTTTAGGTCCAAATGATAACAAACAAGGAGGGTGGACTGTCTGAAGGGCTGGAGACCAGTCGCTTAGTTTGTTTTTGTTTGTTCTTTACGATTGAACTGCTAAGAGCTGGAAACACGACCCATAAAAGCACTTGAGATTTGTTACAGAAGCTAATTTAGTCAGTTTGTCTGTTTTAAACAGTTAATGACAAAGATGTGAAACTGGTGGATTGGTGACCATTTTGTAGCTTGGAGCTCAAATGACTCGTCTCCCTGTTTTTCTTCTTTTTTTAAGCTTTTGTGTAGCTTAAGGACCATTTATGCACCCCTCATGGACGTAGATAGGTACGTCACTGCCCTCATACTTTCATGGTTCCCTTACTTTAGTCTGGTTGTTATCTAATACGTCCACTAGAGGGCAGGACAGAGTTCATAGTTCAGCTCTGAGTTCTGACATCAGTTTCAGAAAACAGCAAACATGGCGGCGGTGGAGGAGATCACAGTAAATTCTGAGAAGTGGACGTCTAAAGAGGCAATAGGCAGCAGTGGTCTGTGCGGCCATCAATTAAAGTTCAGTGGCTTTTTCTTCGTTCCTTTAACAGTTGATTTTATCAGCTACATTGCTCAACACTGCCCCCAGTTTCCAGTGCCACTCCGAGACCAGTTTCCACATCGAGCACAGTTCCCTTTTCTGCTCCTCAATCCACCAGGGTCTCCCTGGTATGACTAACCACTTAGGACCCACAGGGCTGAAAATTTCAGGATTTATTTATTAAAACGTAACAATGGAGTTTTTGTGCATTACAGTATTTTTTACTGTTAGTTAGTCTGTTAGTCCATTTTTTACCGTTTGGATGGGATGAGGCTTCACCAGAGCTGGAGGGGGAACAGATCTCCATGGGAAAACTGGCCTTGACACAACACCGGTGGTGCAGCGCCGTTTGCTCAGGGTACGCATCCCGAAGGGGCCTGAAAAAACGACCAAATTATGCTCGTAAATGAAGCAAATGGCGGACTAAATGCTCCATATCCTTTTGTGTAGGACATAAAAGGCCCTTTTAAACGTATAATAAAAAATTAGGCAACACAGTAGAAAAAAGACAGAAAATGTTACCAAGATGTCTGAAGCGGATCTGCTTCCTCAAAACTACAAAGACCCGTAGTTGTTTAGTGTCCACTTTGAGGACCATGTATCAGCAGGTTATCAGTTACAGGAAGAGATATTCCTGCATTCATGAATCAAATATGTGGCACCAGGCTTGAACATCCAATCAGACTGGGTTGGAGTCAAGACTATAGCCAGATGCATTATATTGCCAAAAGTATTGAGACGTCTGCTCCATGATTTTTAATGACATCCCATTTTTAATCCGTAGGGTTTCGTAAGGAGCTGACCCACACTTTCTAGCTACAACAGCCTAACTTCTTCTAGTTGGGCTTTCTACAAGATTTAGGAGTGTTTGTGGGAATTTTGGACCATTGTGACATGAGGCTTGTGGTCCACTGTATTCATACCAGGAGTCCACAGGCCAGTCAAGTTCCATCTACCAAGCTTGCTCATCCATGTCTTTATGCACTTAGCTGTACACACAATATGAAGTTTGGTTGTGGACACAGAATCTTAGCCCTTTGTCTGTGATTGGTTGAGGACTAGAGAAGTCTGGTGGGTTGAGTAGGCATGTAAAATGTGACACAAAGGTTTTGTATTTGTAAAAATGACTTTCAGTCTTGCAGAATTATCCCATATTTCCAGATCTGATTTATACTTGTTAGTTTCAAATATGGGGATATGAGTTACAAAACTTATGTCCCTATCCTAGCTCCATAGATTAACTGGGTGCACACAAACATCACTTGTAGTGTACTTAATACTGATATATAAGAGAAACCACCAGCTAGATGCTAACAGGGGTGACCCATCTCTAGTAAGCCTTAGAGATGCTAGAAGGCTAATGTTACCCTCCTGCTTTTTCTCCGTTTGCAAAGCCAAACTCACACGTCTGCTTTAACTTGATGCTTTGATATCCGGAGCTGCAATAGCATCCATGTTTTCACTGAACTCTGAGCAGGAGGGTAATGTCTGACACATACGTTTTTGTTTTTTTTTTTTACTCACCAAGGCTGGATAAAAGGATCAAACTGTGCTGCAGTACTCTGACGTACCTCCAGTGAAGTCTGATTATTCACATTAGACTTTGTCAGAGATGACTTAAACTTGAAGTATCACAAAAACAAGTGAACTCCAAACATTAATTACATTTGCTTTTATTATCTTTTTTGTTAGTAAACGCTCCGATCCATCTGTTCTCTTCATAGAAAATAGTCTGAGCATTGCGACGTGTCGCCGCACGTCCGGGACGCCATGGCCCTCGTTACAGCATGTGCTTCCAAACACAAACAGCATCAGAACTGAGATGTCAAAGAGCAGAATCCGTTTGTTTCTGTGAAAGCTGGACAGTGGCGCATGCACTTGAACGTTACATGCCAGCAGCTTTCTGAGCGTAGGAGCAGAGCTGTCTGCTGCTGATGAGCAGAACCAATCATC
The DNA here is from genome assembly GCA_026261665.1 of Melanotaenia duboulayi. Taxonomy (NCBI): domain Eukaryota; kingdom Metazoa; phylum Chordata; class Actinopteri; order Atheriniformes; family Melanotaeniidae; genus Melanotaenia; species Melanotaenia duboulayi. The sequence continues at coordinate 4,960,431 of CM047985.1, forward strand.
TAGTCACTGATTGTTCTTCCAGCAGAAGAGGGACCTGCAGCCTCTTCAATACCCTGGATGTCACGTCCTTTTATTCCTATGTAGTTTTATTCATTGATGATGTCAAATGAAGCCTAATTCAATAACTCTGGATCTAAATAAACAAGATTTGTTACTTGGCAAACGAAAAGGTTTCTGTCGTCATTCGTTGGCTCACACTCACAACTTTGGTGTTTTGCTGTTAAAGAAAAACCATTTAGGCCTCAAGCCCTGAAAACTTGGCAATTTATGATCACACAAAGCCAAAATAGCAAAAAACAGTTTGAAGGAAAAAATAAAACACTAAAGCAACAACTGAAAACCTTCCACGACTATGTCAGAGCTTACGTGAGTTCATGAGTCGCCCTCACACACCATTCACCTCTCTGCTGACCCTCTTTTACTAATCAGGATGTTTGGTTCAACCAAAGGCCCGTCGCTCAGGTCAGGAGGGGATCATGCCTTTGTTCCTCTTGCGGTCGGCCATGCTGCGCCGGTTGTGGTTGGCTACGTGGCTCTTGTTGCTCTCCTTTCTGCGTCGGTCCACAAATGTCTCCAGGGTTTGTCCTTGGCCTTTTGGTCGGCCTACCACATTACTGGAACGCTCCGGTCGGAAGCTGAACGGCAAAGATACAGATATGATTGGAACCATAACTACTTTAATTCATATCCTAAACATGCCTCGCACACCAAACAATGGCTTCTTGGAAGTTGTACCAAACACAAACCGAAAGCTCAAGTTAAAAAAAGAAAAAGTGCAAAGTGAAGTTTAATTTTTACCCTTTCCTCTGCTGCATGGCAGCTCTCTTGGCCTCAGCCCTCTCCCTCAGCAGAGCCGGATCCTGAACGAACTGGTCCCTGTTTACGTTGTTCTGAAACACACAAGAACACAAAACATAGACACTAATCACACACTGGCACTGCAGTTTTAGCCCGTTTATTCCCATGACATCAAGAACTTGCAGCCTGATGTTGGCAGACACTGGTTTGACAAACATAACTGGGCACGAGTTTGGATTTTGACCCCCAGGGCTTAAACACATTAAACCATTAAATCACCTCCTACAACTTTTCTGTAACGATGTCGTTTATCTTTTATGTCATTAAAAATGTCGACTCTTCACTGATGCAAACACATTGTACAAAAGTACAATAAAACAAATAAAACAAAAAAGTTATATTTGCAGGGTGGTCAACTGATGAAGCTTAAGGCCAGTTTATTGCTTTCTCTGTTATGGATCAGTTTTTTTCCTCTGCCTCGACAGAAGTTCTGATAGAAATATCAACTCAAGACCGGATTTGATGCAGCTCTATGTTTTGCTCTGACGTGGTGGAAACAAGTCGTCCTGCATAAAGCAATAAATGAACCAGTTTTCTTCTTCGTTGTGTGTCGTCTTCTCCTTCAGTAATTCTGATGCAGCGCTACATCTGGCGAGGAGGGGATTACGTTATCTAAAAGCTGTGATTTTTTTAGTACCGCAGCTTGAACACAATCTTGGTCTGGTAGAATGTCGCACCCCCCAGTTGTAAAGAGTCCAGCGTATTATCGGGGCCTGAATGCACCAGTAGTTGGTAGAAAAAGCTGCTGCACGTCTTTAATCTGGCACACAAACATGAACACACTTCCCCTGTTCTAGCTTCACTCCACTGGCTGCCTGTTCATGCTAGCATCCATTTTAAACCTATTTTATTTGTTTTTAAACACCTTCACGGTCTTGACCATTATACACCTGCCTGTTCTCTTAAAATCAGTGGATCAGCTGCTCTGTGCCAAGAACAACGTGAAGTTCAGAGGGGACTTTGCTGCTGCTGATGCCAAACTGTTAAACCGCTTGCCTCTGCACATCAAGCAGGTCGTTTTATTCCGTTTTTAAATATCTTCATAAACCCAACTTTTTTTCTTTTTTTTTTTCGCTTTTCACACTTGAGTCAAAAAGTTCACACACACTTGAAGATTTAAACTGTATGAGTGTCTTTGGTACCTGTAGAGCCTCTTCTTCTTCCTCACCCTCCTCTTCCTCATCCTGTGCTTTGGTTCCTTTTCTGAGTACCTGTGGGACAGTAAAAGGCCTGCAAGGACACAAAAATAGACATTCATTTCAAATTCTGCATGTCTGTATCTCATCTTAAGTGAAAGGAAACCAACCACGTACCTTCTGTTGAGTAAAGTGTCTCCGTCCAGGTCGTTGGCTCCCACTTGGTTTATGTCGTAGGTGTCGTCGTACTCGTCATCGTAATCGTCCAGGCCATACGCGGCAGCAGATTCTCCAGGTTCAATCACAACCTCATCCACCACTGTCTCGTAAGCCTGATACCGAGCTTTCTGCTCCGCGATGTGCTGCTTGTCGTTCAGCATCTCTCGAACGCTCTCGCCTTTCCTGCTGGACAAAGAAAATATGGACAGTTTGTATTAACAGGTTACTTTTAACTCTATAAATACATGCAAGTGTCAACAAACGTCTCCTGTGTGCGCTACCTCCTGCCCTTCCAGATGCGGGACATGTCCACTTGGTCCCTGCGGAAGATGTCAAACTCGTCATCATCAAACACGTTGGATCTGTTGTTCAGGACGGCTGGAAGCTCCTCCTTCACCGGCCTGTGAATACAGGAGAGGAGCAAAGTCCAAACCGCGGTCTCATAAAAGAATTATCTGCACAAACACATTAAACATTCTCCAGAGACAATTTAACAAAAAGCAAAACCCATGTTGTTGAAACTCAAAGCAGGAACCAATATAAAGACAATTAAGCTACTGGTTGACTTAATATAATCAGCTGTCTGCTTCAAGTCTGTTCTGTTGTTGTTCGGATGGATCAAAGACAGTTAAGCATCACCTTCGCTTTGAGGTGTGATGTTGATCGCAGACATTAGACAAGGCAGGCAGACCATTCTCGTCTTACAGTAACCAACCTACCCACAACCTATTTATCATCAACAACCACACCATAGTCACCGTCATTAGCATCAGGTCCACCTGGTTAACTGCTTGTTAACACAAATTTATATATCTAATCAGCCAATCACATGAGGGTTTACAGGTCAGACACAGTCCCATAAAGTTTTACAAAAGACAACCAAACAAGCAAGAGTCTCAAGTGGGCAAACTGTCCACCAGAAGCAGCCGATACAGAGGATGCTGTGCCCTTTTATCCGTGGAAGAGGCCTCAGCAGCACTTGGTCCAGAGAGCAGCCAACCAGCGAGCAGGTGAAGAAGTTGTGGCGAAGTGCAGCCAATCCCAGCCAGGCAATGACACGAGCATACAAGATGGGTTAATTAGTTAAACAGGTGACGGCCGAAACACTGCCACACACCTGCACTAACAAGCTTGTGTTCATAACTACATGATTTAAAAATCATGAGAGCTACACGCTGTGAAGTCATGATGCAATTCCAAACTTAATCACACACTTATTTTCCATAAATGACAAATGCAGAGATATATATATAAAAACAAAAACTTTCATTCAGTGGAGTTGCTTTAAATGGTCATAAAGTTTATAATCCACTGACATAAATAAATAATATTGGATCCATTTTAATCCAGAATACTACTCAGAATTCCCTACAATGATGGTGGGGTTCAGCTGTGCACGTTCCCGCGATGTCCACGACGTTCTTGGCTGAACATCGCAGCAGGAGAAACACTTCGGCTGCTCCACGCTGGAGCGAGTGTGTCCGTCTTTACCTCCCTGGTAGAGTTTAAAAACCGCTGATATTTGTCTGATTTTCAGCTGGCTGATGTGTGTTTTCCGACATGCGCTCTGTCCGCGACGCTGGCGGAAGTGTGTTCACCTGTGTATACGCACACGTGTCTGTGTGTGGTCGCATCAGAGCGAAACTCTGAGCGCGACACAGAGCCGCCATGACAAGTACAAACCCGTTCCAGAGGAAATGGAACCTGAAACGACTTCTGCTGTGACTTGGCGCTGTATAGACAACCAGATGAAAATGAATTAACGTGACCTTGTAGGCGGGGCGGTGGGTCTGGTAGGGAGGGCAGGGCGCCCTGCCAATATAATGGTAGGAGAAACACTGCATCAGTGTATGTGTATGGTCACCTTGGCATGGCTCGGTCCAGTTTTTCCAGGCAGGGGGCTAACCGGTCCTCCAGGATGTTGTTGATGACCAGCTCAGAGTTGTAGTCGTACTCTTCTAGGCATGCCAGCAGAAAGCCTTCGCCTAAATCCGGCAGCAGGTCCCTGATACAGGACAGGAGAGATTCCAGCTCCGCCCCGCTCACCGGACACACCTCCCCAAGAAACAATAAGACGTGGTCAGAGTCAGGACTGCTTTTTTACCTCCCCAAAGACTGATCACTTATTACAATATTACAATATAAAAATATTCACAGAACTCACATTGTTTCGTTTTCTGGAATGACCTAACACGGCCTCTTCACCCCTCTGGTTCTCTCTTCCTCCTCCTTGTTCTCTGACCAACTCAGGTTTGAAGCCAGCTGCGGCGGCGGCACTCGTTTCTCCCTGATTGGCTGAAAATGACGAAGAGGCATCATTGTGAACCTGGCTCTGTGGTTTCCGCCGGCCCAAGCTGTCCCAGGCACTTTCCACCCCCTGGAGCAAGTACGACGTCCTTGTCTCATCACTGAGAGAAGGAGGCTGTTAAGGAAGGAACTCATATTTAAGACTTGCTTTGAAATCATCATTTCATCTTAGAACTCATCATCCATCCATCCATCCATCCATCCATCCATCCATCCATCCATCCAACCACGTGTACCTAAGGTCAGACCACAGAACTATTAGATTCAGGAGGGACATCCAAACATCCCTCTCCATAGTGACAGTCTACAGCTCCTCCTGGGGATCTAAAGCGCTCTTAGGCTAGAAGGAATATACGATCCTTCCAGTGGGTTCTGGGTCTCCTCCCACTATGTCATGCCTAGAAAAACTCCAAGGGGAGGTAACCAGGGGGGATCCCTATCAGATGCCTGAAGCACCTCAGCTGACTCCTTTTGACTCCCAACATGCCTCTGGACAAGATCCAAAAATAAAATACATAAACTCTTCCGCTTCAGGCAAAGACATCTTCCCATCCCGGAGAGTAAACTCCACTGTGTTCCGGTTGAGAACAACCACTTCCATCAGTAAATCTGCTGATCATCCTTATCATTATTTAACATATCACACAGTGACACCAAAGGAAAGTGGTACCTAGGACCCATTTTATTCTATTTTTATACTGATGCTGAATTATTGTTGTAAATTAACACATTTAAACATATTTAACTCTTAAAACTCAAAGCCATTGTTTGCTCTTTTGGTTCGTCTGTTGTGGGTTTTTTTTGTTTGTTTTTGTATAAATGCAGATAGAACCTCAATCCTTTTAATCCCAGTCATCAGAGACATTTTTTTAATATTAATTTTCATCTTTGGCTGCTCCTGACTGGACGTTACCATCAATTTAAGTTATCTGATTGGTTGAACGTTTGACAGAAAGTGGTTTCATCATTATTTCCAGGTCAAAATAGAGGTCTCTTAGCAAAAATGTCATCAATAATGGTGTTATCATGGACCAGTCATTGTGGCTTTACTGTACAGAGTCTCTGAACAAACACTTCATTTTTTTGGTTGGATTGTAAACCTCCTGAACTGGATACAAATGTTTGGAAAACGTCTGTAGATCAACTAAAGGGTAAGCTAATCACCACGATTTATCCCACAAAGTTACACAGTACAGTTCCAGAGAAACGGTCTATAATATTAGAAAAAGCCCTGAGTTTTAAGGGTTAAATAGTAAAAATGTAGTATTCATATATAATCCACATGTACTGAGTTTACTTCACCTTTTGGACAGGATTTATTATCCAGTCAGGTAGACATAAAAATCTGTTTGTACAAACTGTGCTGCTGTGAAGTGATAAGGATACATGATGGGCAGGGCTTGTTGTAGGAGGCTGATGTCGTCTGCGATGGGAAACTGCTCATCATAGTCTGCTAAGAACCTGCAACGACAATCACATGGTCCAAGTGAACATTTTAAAATGATTAATCTACTATAAAACATAAAGGTATAAGTATAAACTACGAGTGCGATTAAACCTATGAGGAGTTTCTTGTTCAAATTTGAAAAGTTTTCTTACCTTTTCTCTGGTAAAAATGTTGTGAAATACTGCAGCAGCTCCTCTGCAAATGTCTGCATGTTTTCTTTCCTGCAAAGCAAGAAAAATGTGCATAATTATGATTTGTCTAAATATATTTTGCAAATCTGAGCTGCACGTTGGCTTTGATCATCTCACCCTTCCAGGATTGGCTGCAGGCAGGTGTGCTGCAGCAGCAGGTGAGCCGTCTCCACCATCTTACGACAGGAGTGGCTCAGCCTCTTCCACAAGTCCTCCTGCAGGCTACAGGAGAGATCAAAGACATTGTTCACTGGAATCAAACACAACAACTAACCATATTTTGTTGGTGCAGAATCACCCAAAACACTTACTTTTTATCATCAAAGTTCCTCTTCCTTACTGCCTTCTCCAGGTCAGGCACGGCGGTCTCATAAAACGAGGTCAGCCTGCCAGGAAAGAACATGCAATGATCACAAAACGCTGTTTGTTTGTTTTTTAGCAAAGCCACCTGAGAGCTCGTCATCTGACTACCTGCTGAGGAAGCCGTGGGAATGGAAGCTGGAGCAAGCTGCAGGGAAGATGTCCAGGAAGGCATGGATGGTGGTGATTGAGTCACACAGGTACAAAATTAAATCTGCTAGTTCCTATGATGAAAATAAATGAACAAACCATCAGTCTGAAGCTGCATGTCAGTATCTGTGGAAGCTCAGTGGAAGTTCAACAATATCACTGAGAAGCAAAAATGTCAATTCAAAGGAATTACGATTAAAAAAAAAAAAAAAAATTTCACACAAACTACAGAATGTCTGAATAACAGACTTTATGAGAATTTACTGTGAAGCAATATCTTCATCACAAGCTGGATTTCTTGGACTGAAAAGCTGAGACATGTAAGATTAGTACAGAAGTGTCCACACAGTGATGAGAGACATCTGTGTAATCATCAGAGTTTCTGCTTTCACACCTTGTTTATGTGGTTTGTTTGAAGTGGAGAAATTAGCTGAAGCTGTTCACATGTTTTTTTTTACTTTCCCATTTACAGTATTTGTTTGGAGTTTGAACTTTACTTCATTTGAATAGCAATGCTCAGTAGAGTCTGTTATTTGAGTTTCTCCTGTCATTTTGGTGCTACACCTTAAGAGTGCTGCTTCCCAGCATGTGAAAAGGTCTTCTGTACTACACGCATCTCACGCTGCTGATACCCACGTGATCAAGATGAAACTGCATTAATTGTGCACACCTGAGTGATATCAGCTCCATTTTGTATTTGAAAATTTCCACAATTTTTAAAAGAAAGTAGAAATAAGTTATAAATGTGTGTATAGAAAGCCAAGTGTTACATGCTGTTACACGTCAGCCTGACCTGCTGGCTCATGCTCATGGCAGTGGGCTGTCTGTGAGCGCTCAGCTTCATTGGCTCCATGGCAGTGGCTTCTTCACACTGAAGACCAAACTTCTCCAGGATTGTGTCAAAGACCTGAAGTTGAACAAAGATCTAATTATGTTTGAAAATCCTAAAAAAACACTTTAATATCCCACAGAAATAAACAACCAAAATTGTAAAATCTCACCTGTAACACAGTGGGCACTGTCTCATCCAGGTCGTTGTAGTAGGATGGCTGCTGGCTAAATATGTTCTCTAAAAAGAAATTAGAAATGTCAAAAGAGACAAAAACCTGATTTTAAAAAAAATGACAGATGAAATCTTAAAACACCCTTTGTGACAGGCTCACCAATCATTTTATGCAGCAGTTGGCCGTTGCCTCTTCCAAAAAGCACACACAGATCCAAAATTTTAGGAATGTCGAACAGGAAGTTGTCGTAGATAATTTCTCCAAACACAGCAGGAGTGAAGAAGTTATCCTGGGGTAAGCGGAAGGAGTCGTGTTTTAGATTCGGTGTACAATACTACAGTGTATTTAGTGATCCCTCTGACAGCTACCTTAGATTCTTTATGTGTGGCCATCCTGAGGAAGGTCAAGAAGACCGCCTTGTGGACGGCACGCTGCATGTCAGCAACTGCTGGGGAGGGTGGAAGAGCGGCAAGGTCGAGGCTCCGTGGAGCCTGGTGCAGGTATGAGTCTAAGCACTTCTGCAGGGACTCGTCAAACACCACCTGATGGGCATTAAACCCCACCACAGAAGTAAAGGGAAAGTGAGGAGATCTTCACCTGCACTGTAAGCAACGCCACATCATCAACAATCCTGTACCTGACACCAGAATCTGTCGTGGGGCAGCGCGAGGAGCCACTCTAGATCTTCTGTGATGAATTTGGCATATTCCAAAAATTCCTCCACTGCAGCAGGAGAACCATCCTCTGGAGGAGGCTTGTAAGGCACAAAGCAGCGCTCCTCTGTCCTGTCCGGGTGCTGATGGGGAAACAGGAAACACTGGGTTTGTTTAGTGAGAAACAGGTCTGGTTCAATGTGGAGCATCTTAAACAGCTATAGGAGGGAAACATTTGCATGTAGCTTCACGAGAGATCACTCACCAGTGCAGGAAGTGTGTGCTCTTTTCCAAACGGGCCAGGCTCGGTCACCTGCTGCTCATCCAGGGGCACGCGAGCACAGGCCATGGCTGCTCCCACTATTCGACCTAACAGACCACATAAAAACAATAAACCTGATAAAAAAAACGAAAATGTCTGTATTTAATGTTTTCTTTTAGACTTTGTTTGGTTGTTAAATTGCACCTTTATTTTTCCGGGATGTGTTTTTAGGCTCTGTGATGTGCAAAACAAATGAGACACACAGGATGGTATACTGGCAGCTAATAATACACCTGTTAAGGGGTCACACTTGAAACCAGCACTGTGGAAACTTGCATTAAATTTGCAGTAATATTTTTTACATTTTAAAATATGCAAATCTTTGTTACCCACCAGCCTTGACAGTTGGGGAAACAACTCATTTGCTTCCACTGCTTTTTGGAGACCTTGACCACATTTGATCAGATTCTGATAAAAAACAAGACTTTATAGTCTTCAAATATATATAGAAATATTTAACTTATTTAAACACAGTTTCTGATTTGTGAAAGCTTTAATTTATTTGTGAAAATGCAAATAATGCTCAATTTACTGACTTTTTTGGGGCCTCATTTTAAACTCATTTCAAACTATGAAAATGCTGTGGCACTGGTTAACGCTTCGTCCTTGCTTATATACATGAAAATTCATTCACATATAATATTATATGCAATGATTTAAGCGATGCTAAAAACTAGTCCCTGGAGCTTAAAATGAACCATTCTTTTGTACAGAATGCAAAACTTATTTCGTTTTTAAAATATATAACCCACGTTAGGGTGTAAATTAAATTTACTGTATAAAGGCAGACTACTGAAGGACCTAAAATATTACCTAAACGGGAAAAATAAATTAAACTGTAATTGTATGAGCTAAATGACAAGAGCTGAAACGTCGTATACCTGAAATGCCTAATTAATAAATTACAAATATGAATAAATAAATAAAATAGTAGCCGATCATTTATTTGACGACTAATCAAACAGTTACTAATTCCAGTCATCAGCAGTCTTCCATTTACAGATGATTTACTCAGGTATCGGTAGAAAACCCGACAAGAAACATTGAGTCCGGTAAGTTAGCAAGTTGTGATGTAACGTCACGCGCATGCAGTTTGGAGGATAAGGGGTTATTAAGGATTAACTTTCACAATTCCCTAAAACAGGGATTTTAAAATCGATTTCCGCACTTCTAACTTTAAAAAACAGCTACGTATTTAGCTGTTAGCTACCAACTTCTAAAGCGTCAATGAATGAAGACGTAAACGTGGCTGACCCGCCGGTAACTTCATAACCGTCCGCCCGTAACTCATCAGAGGTAACGGCCCGCTTCGTAAATCGGATAAAACAGCTTACGTCTTAATATGACACTGGAATTAGTTCAAGCCATCCCATCGGAGCTGACAGTTAACGACAGTTTCTCTTTCCATACGTTTTCTTCACCTGTGTCAAACAGGAAGTGTCGTAGCCATAGTTTGTTTTTCTTTGGCGTGACGCAGTAAGAAAACTTGTCATTTTGTCTTTATCGCCCCCTAGTGGAAGACAGAGAACACAGAAATTGAAGTTGTGTTTGTTCATTTTTTTATTTATCTTGTCTTTAATAACCATTAACATCAGCGATAGAAAATTAAAATGTAAATTTACAAAATATGGCCTATTGTACCACTGTTATTTACAATTTAAAGTTTATTCTTTACCAGTGTATTTATATTGCAATATGCTTATGGTTTACTACAACTCAGGGTGAAATGTTTAAGTTTTTCATTTAATTAAGACTTTACTCAGTGGATAATACATGATACAAGAACCAAAAACAGTGGTTTCCCACTAATTGCTGTCCTTTCATGTTATTTTTGGTGTCATTAAATACAAAACTGTGTATAAAAAAACAACTGGTCAGTTTGTTAGGTACACCTGTTTAATTACTTAACATAAATATTTAATCTGCCAATCACATGGCAGCAACTCATTGGCTTTAATCATGAAGACATGGTCAAGTTGAAAGCAAACATCAGGATGGAATAGAAAGTGCATTTACGTGACTTTGAACATGGCACTGTTGACAGGCTGATCTACTGGGATTTTCACACACAACCATCTCTAGGGTTTACAGAGATTGATCCAAAAAAAGAGAGAGAAAATATCAATTGAGCAGCAGTTGTCTTGTTGATAGTGACACAGCCAAATATTCAACAAATATTCAACCTGGACAATAAAAGATTTTACACCCCTGGTTGACCAGGCACAAAAAAAACAAAACAAAAAAAAACACATTGCCCGGTCTGATGGGTCT